>JAMXBD010001391.1:0-382689 GCA_024138025.1 Combretum micranthum
TCTAGCTCACATTAAATAGATAATCTCATTATATTTTCATAATTTAAAAATAAAAACTTCATTAAAAATTGTAATTAATTTCATACCTATCCTAATAGAAAATCAAACTTAGTCTATTATAAAATATCCAAAATACTAAACTTCGGAAAATTCTATGACCATGTCATTAATTTTGACAATACCGATCTCATCACTTTTTAACAGCTCACACCATACATCCGTAATCGAAACTATTAAAATAGTTAATATTCCAATTTCTAATTTTAGTTTAAAAGATTAGATAGTTGACCGGATGGTCCCATTGACAGGATCATAGAAGCTCCCCTAAACTTCATTTCTTTAAGAATTATCATCAAATCTCAAATCAAATTTCCAATTAATCATAGTTATGCCACAAAGTCTGGTCCACTATCGTATCCTTTTAATCCATAAATACATTGTATCGAGTAGTCATCACTAAAGGTTCTTCATCTGTTCTTAAAAAAGATTAAAATGATTGAGCCAAAGCATAGTACGCCAAAACCACAAGCACATACATATAAAGAATCATCACACATATTCACCTGCAACATGGCATTAATGCAATAACCATAATTTCGTTATTTGTAACTTTAAGCCATCAACTAACATAACCTAGTTATTAACGCCTAACCCTAAATCCATAGTAACTCATGACTCTATGATATCATATAATATATATACATACATATATATGGTATTGGGTACTCTCCAATACCCAGCAAAGCACAATCGTTTTTACCTGATCTACTAGATAATTTCCAGTGTAACTCCACTACGGATAATATCACACAAAGATCATCAGGTGTCATCCTGACATCGTGGTACTCCCGATCCATTAGGTCAAGCCAAACACAAGCATCAAAACATGAATTAGAGTTAGATAGGTGATTAATCCATTTGAAATACTAATACCTAACATGCACAAGCAACAAATAAGGTAATGACGTACCTGATATAATATCTAAAACAATTAATTCAACAAAACCAGATCATCTAATCACATATAATAAATACTAGCTCAAAACTTGATTTTAATAAGAAAAACATACTTTGAAGGCTATTTAGCCTCCTAAGCATAAAGAACTATAACTACTTCCAGGTTTAAATATACCTTCCAACTTAGGTTTATGTGTACTAGATGTTAAGCCCAGGGTTTAGGTGTTTATGAAGGTCAAAACAAGATTATATCAACCCTCCCCCCCCCCCCCCCCCCCCCCCCCCCCCCCCCCCCCTAATCACACTCGTGGTGGAGGGTGTAAAGGCTCAGAAGAAAGAAAACACGTCATAAACACCCTTGTATGCTTGTTATAGGGAGCATGATGGTCATCATAGGCCACGACCTCTGTCATGGTCGTGATGAGAGTAGTGATGCCCATCACGGTCTTTGTTATAACTGTGATTAGCTAAATCTCACGACTCTTGAGGAGATCACGGTTGTAACCCTGATCATAAACCCATTTCGCTCCTAAACATGAAAAAAATAAAAAAATCCATTTTCTTGATTCTAAACCAGAAATAAACTCTAAAAACATCTTATCAATGTATAAACATTGTCATTATCATGTTACCTGCAATCAAATGACTTTCTCCTCTTCTTTTGCAAACAACAACCTTATTAAGCAACCAAAGATTAGGCTTTCTCTTGATTTTTCCCAAACATGAATATCTTGACACTAGAAGCGCAATTTAGGGAAAGAAAATTCTTAAGAATGTCAAAAGATCAAAAAAGGAGTAAACTTACATAAATCTCCTAACTTGCATTATTCCTTGAAAAGGGATACTAGAGAGAGAGAGTTTTAAGGTTTCGTTCTTCAATGGAGGTAATAGCAACAAAGAGGTTCTAGGTTTAAGGATAGTGTGTAACTGTTGTAGATCTTCAGGTGGGAGGGTTTTATTATATCCAATAGCAGATTTATTTAGAGTGATTAAATTAACCCTATTATTAATTGGTGAAATTATACTCTTTGCCCTTCGTTATGATTTATTTTATTTTATAGTACACATAGTTTAATTACCTTTTTTACTACCAAATCCAAACATAAAATTAATTTCACATTTTGGAACTTATTACATTCCATTCCAATCCATTTTAGCACACCAAATGTGACGTAATATTAAATCTCACATGCCTTGTAATGCTTGAAATGTTAATATTTTTAGGAAAAATCTATTGTGTAACTATGTCCCATGAAAATATAAGAGATCATTTGAGGAGTTTTAAACAAGTGACAAACTAATTGCAAGAAAAGTGCACACTTAATATTTGAATATATCATTATAAGATAATAGGAACAAGAATTACTTATAGGGTAATTCTTCATAAGATTTTCATATAGGTTTGAAACTAAAATAGAATCCAATGAGAAACTCAATTTAGAGAAACTCAATTTATATAGCACAAAAATAAAAATACGGCTTAATTACAAAAAACATGATTTGTGTTTTGGTTAATTTACAAACACATGATCTGTGTTAATTTTTTTTTAATAAATAGATGACCCCCAAGTTTCATATAGGAGTATCATTATAATTAATTACTATTGGAGGGATATGTTAGAGTCTTATTGGTTTAAAAAAATTAATTTGATAAAAATATTACTGAATTAAATTAAATAAATAAAATATAAAAATTTATTTTTTAAAATGAGAAATTGGAAAAAAAAATGTAAAATTAATTTTTTATGACCATAAAAATATTGATATTTGTCATTCTAAAATTATTAAATAATTTGATACTTTGTATGAAACCTGAATCACCTATTTGTGAAATAAAAAATAACACAAGTCATGTATTTACAAATTAGTCAAAACAAATGTCATATTTTTATAATTTACCCTAAAAATATTAATGATAATATAATATTAATGCATACATTATATATAACGTCAATAAAAAATGATAAGATAATTGTTTATTGATTTGTTTAAAAAACCTATCACAATCTTTCTCAAAATTATCCTTAGGACCTCATATCCATCACTATCTCCTCTCACATATCCTTAGTACCATCACTAACTACCTTGGTTGAACCACATATGAGACATCCATAAAAAATGTTTGATGAAACTAGCTAATCCTCAATGAATTGGAGCGATCATGTTCTTTTAGCAACTCAACATATAGATCAATTTATTTGATAACACTAAATTGCTCTCAATTACAGGTGCTATACTAAAAAATTCGATGACCAATTTTTCTTGAACTTCTTTACCTTCCACATATTCAACTACTTTTGAATCCTAGCTTCCTATTTCAATTGTTTACTCTAAGGTCTCACAATATTAGTTCTTCACATTCAAACTCATATAAAATTATTTTCTCTTGAACCTTTACTCTCTCAAACTTCCTGCACTCGAGCCTCATATCTTTTTTATACCCCTTTAACTAAACTTAAGTTTCACTAGCTCTATTTCAATTATCTTTCACTAGCTCCTCTCGCTTTTCTACTGTTGGTGTTGAAATTAAAGGCAATGATTTTATCACTTTTGGTTTTTGACATTCGAGTTTGGGAAATTTTATGGCCCCATTTTTAATTTTGACGGGACTGGTCCAATTATTATTCAATGGCTCACACCATACTTAACTATGATAAAACCATTAAAATAGTTAATATTTCAATTACTATATTTATTTTAATGGTTATATGATTGATCGGACGGTTCTATCGACACGACCATAGAAGCTCTCTTGGAGTCTTTATTTTATTAAATTAAGTTACTTATTTTCCAATTATACTTTCATCATTTCTCTTGATAGCCTCTCATTATGCATCATACACCCCCTTAAGTTAAAAGTGCTAACACATCCTCAAACTAACGCCGACCCTAAGGATACCATAAGGTACTTACATCATGTTTGGTTAGCTAGAATGAAATAAGATTAAAAACTAATAGCAATGCTTTTATTTTATGATTAAGGGTTTTTTTCTTAAAAAAAAAAAGAAAAAGCTTCTTATAAGGAATTGTAATTTCTTGAAGGAACGAATATTCCTTATCCATTCTATGTTATATAGAAAAGATATTCCTTATTATAGAATCTTTCATAAACCAAATGAGAAAATACCCATTTCACAATAATAAAGATAGAATATCAGTTTCATTCTCATCAATCAAACACACATTAAGATGTTGCATTAGCACTAATGATCTTTCCTTTATTGACCTTTCTATTTTATCCATAAGATTCTTTTATGAGAATTCTCTATCATACTCTAAGTTTTTTTTTTGTAAGACCCCATTTATCTAAAGAGCCCAAAATTTAAAAGGGAAAAAAAGTTACTTTTAGTGTCCTTTTTACATGATCCCATGTTGGTCCAAACCTCACCTTATTGAACCTTTCTTCGAATGCATAGGATCTCAAAATATGAGGTACTTTGCATTTCGACTTAGGACAAGGATCCATGGATATAGTAAATTATATAGATAATAGATAGATAGATAGATAGATAGATAGATAATTCTAGTTACTTATGTCTATTGTTATTATTCACTTCACTGCATTTCTTAACCAGCATATCCCTAGAATTAGTAATGCTTTCATTTGACATCACATCATAATTCGGCAAATCAATCTAAAGCATAACAAGATCAAGCAATCAACTCGCATATAAACCAACATTTCAAATCTCCAAAATCAACCACAAACTAATTCTCTAGCTCTTAATAAAAAAAAAAGAATCATAATCATGTGATATATTTATACACACACACAAACACACAATTTTTATCAAGAATCTCTTAAAACTAACTAAATCTCACACATAAAATATTCCTCTTACCATAACTTTGGCACTAAATATAATATACTTAAAACTCGGTTTCACACTATTGAGGTTTCTAATACTAAATATGTTGAATCATTAAAGTCTTTAATAAACTTAACACATGCTAATAGAGGAAAATTAGTGATAAAATAAAACGAAATGATAAAATATAATATAAAAAATTGAATATGCTATAGTAACTCAATTGCCCTAATGCAAATTTGATGGCTGATTGGATTTTAATCGTGTCAGCTTAGTTTATTAAAAGGGAAAATTATAAGAGAAGGCATAAACATTGGGCCTTAAGTTTGTTTAAGGAATCAACGTTTGAAGAGGGTTAAAAAAAAAGGCATGAACGTTTGAGTAAGTGAGCCAAACAAGACATGATAACTGATAGTTTCTATTTTCTCCGCCAAACATCACATGCAATGTACGTGATCGTCTCCTTCCTTCCTCCGATCTCTACACTCCCCTCTCTCATTCTCTATCTTTTTCATCTACTGTGCCGAGATCAGAGGAAGAAGACGATCGTCCACTATACCTTTTTCTTCTTTTGTTAATTAATACCTCTTCCATTGTTTCATACCACCATCTATCACTAAAAGAAAGCTTATCTTCATGGAGTGTATTAAGGAGCATATTTATCAGACAATCCCAATTAATAGTTAACTTCAATTCTAAGGTTGTTTCAATATAAATAAGTTTTAAGATCTTATCATACAATCCCAAGAATCATTTCACTTCAAATTCAAGGTTTCACTATCAAATAAAACTTTAAGATCATATTAAAAGAAATAAAAAAAAAAAACAACTCTATCTTTGCTTTTGGTAAATAAGTCACGTATAGTGCTAACTGACATAAGAAAGGAAAACAAAGGTCGATATTTCTTGTTGGAAATGCCTTCCAAATAAAAGAAGATCATCCACTGTATCGAGATCAGAGGTAGAAGACAATCACATGCATTGCACATGATATTTGATGGTGAAAATAGAAATCATTAGTTAGTATATCTTATTTAACTCACTTACTTAAAACGTTCGTGTCTTTTTTTTAATCTCTACAAATATTGATGCCTTAAACGAACTTAACCCCAAATGTTTGTGCTTTTCCTTGTAATTTTCCCTTTGTTCAAACCACTCCCATCAAATTGTGCAACAAAATTAATTTAGCATAGCCATCTCTTGGGTTTTGATTTCTATTCTTAGCCTTTTTCTTCTTAACTTTTAGCTCTTGATCTTAATCATTATTTTCCATTACAAGCTATGCTTAAGCAAGTTTGATATCAATTTAAGAAAAGTGAACATTTTTCTTAAAGTATTGCATGCTATTTGATAGCTATAGAAGTGAATAAGAAATGTGGATAAACATGAAGACTATAAAGAGTTATTTGGTTTCCATTTGATTCATTACTTAAGTCGAATTAATTGGTGGACTATTGCTACTTGTTGTTATGTAGGATGTGTTGGTTAAAGTATGTAAGTAGATCGACTAAATATAGTTTAACGTGTTATGGCTATGATATGTATAAGTGAGTTGCCAATATAATTGATCTTTGGCTAAATATAGGATGGAAAATTTCGAAAAGAAATTGTTAGCTAATCATAGGTTCCAAATGGGAGACGTTTTATTTATGGTAACTATAGGCTAAACTACCAATCGACAAAGATGGATGAGGAGATCAATATGTAATGGCAATAACTTTTAGACTCTCACTACAGTTTTTGATATGTCTCTCAAACTTTTAATTTATGTGACTTACATTTAAAATACAAATATTTTATTGCTTGTAATTTGATGCTATTTGTTGATAAAGCACACATATAATGTGCATATCATATGTGCTTTGTTGATAGTGATTTTCTTTAACTTTTAAGCATTCTTGTAATTCATTCAAGTAACCAAACAAGTTGGTACACTACCATTAGCATTTCAACATGAAAAACTACTGTGACATTAGCATTATAGAGTATCGTTATTAAAAGGGTTGTAAGCTATTCCCCTCAAACCATATATAAATCCTTGAAATACAAACTTAAAACCTCCTCTGAAGGATTTTCATTAAAAAGAAGATAAAAGGGTTTCAAAAAATTGCTAGTCTTTTGACAATCCACTGAGAAATTTGTTAAATTTCTAGTCATCTATTTTTAGCAAATCTCATTCTGCATTGGACTTTTTGCCTGCATAAAAGGACGGCATTAGGAGCATAATTGACATCAAGATCCATACTTATTAATGACTTTAATGCTTCCTTTTGATTTTGACTCATTTTCTTGTATGTCTATTCACAACTGTCATATATAGTCTCTAGTACACCTCTTATAATTCGACCTTTTTATGGTGGGAGATGTATAGTTTAATCCCTTCATCAACTGATTTACTAATTTAAGTAAAGCCTAATTCCTCTTGAATTTATCTTTGTGATACACATGATAATATTTGCAGCTCTGGTTTGCAATTTTTCAATCATTAGGCACTTTTTTGTGGGTAAAAAGTTTCCAGTCCCTTTCGTTTTTAAATCCCCTACATAGTATATAGAAACATAAATTGTCATGCTTCTATAAATTTTTGTTTGCTTTTAACCAATCTAATAGTTTCACTCTTAGGGTTACTTGTTAAAAACTTGTCGATTGTGTCCATCAATAAGATTTTCCTCATACTTGCTACATAGAACACTTGCTTTTTTCCATTTGTAACCCTTTTTTCCATAGATTATTTTTCACCCAAGGGCATTAGTAATACAATTTCAAACAAATGTGTATGTTTCAAACTAGCTAGGGTTTTCCATGTCCTTTTAAGACTTCTCATTTGTTGCTCTTCCACTTCATATCACATAAAGCTTCATATGTTGTCTTTATGGTAAAATTTCACGATTTAATTAATAAGAGATAACTTGATGTGATTTAAAATTGCTAGGTTCAATCAAAACAGTACCCACCTTTCTTTCAAGTCTTTCATCTAAGAATATTTAATTAAGTCTTCATTCCATTCATCAACCAAAATTTTCAGTGCTTTTAAGTTTAAGCCTAATGAAAAGCTTATATAAGTCATGTAAGTCCATTCACTTATCCTCACAAAATGATGTATGCAATCTATTCCCTATTTTAATAATGTTATTCTCATTCACTTGGCTATCCATAATTCGATTGCTTTGTAGATAGTTAACTCTTTCACTTTAGGTTTGTGATCTTTATTTTTCCTATAATTCTTTCTTAGTAATTCTATTCCAAAGATCTATTATTTATTATTAGGCGTTATAATTTACAGAGTAAAATTTAAGTACATATAATTTAAAATAAAGAAGAAATGAACGTGATTAGGAATCTAGAACCTTGTATATGCTTACTATACGATGTCACATATGAAGGCCGAAGTGTTATGAGGTGGCATAAAAGTAAATGATTATATACAATGGAGTAAAAGGTGGTAGGACTTGAGTCACATATTTCTAGCAACATATTTGGTGTATAAATATTATTAGGTAAATTATATCAAAAGCTATCAATATTTATGGATACGTTCATTTAAGGTATCAATATTTTGGATGGTTTAAAAGAGAAAGTAATGTTTGAGAGTAAATTCATTTAAGGTATCAATGTTTCAAGTAGTTAAAAAGAGAAATCAACATTTTGCAATGTAAGTTAAATAAGATATCAATAATTGACCATCTAGGAAAACTAAAGAAAGTTAATTAAAAACTAATTTAAAATTGATACTCAAATTAACTTTGCAGAGAATGATGATATCTTATTTGATTCACTCTATGAAACATTTATACCTATTTTTAATGTAAAATATTAATACTTTAAATGAATTTATCTCGAATCGTTGATACTTTCAGGTATAATTCACCAAAATAGTATTACAATCTCTCACTCTCTCTCTATAGGTATTAAATGGTCCAATCGCGATCAAATATCTATAAAACAAAAGGCAACTAGGCTGTTAGATCCATGCGGAGGCAAAAACTAAGAGGCATGTTTCTAAATTGATTTTAATTTCATTTAATCCAACCATTATCTTTTTTGCCAATTTATGCCAAATTCATGCAATTTTAACAATAATAATAAGGAGATAGGGGAAGGAACACCATATTTAACATAGAGTTTGACCTACCTCTTAGTCTCTACGCTCCATAAATGCCTCACTTAGGGAGGACTTCACACATCATATTCCACAACAATTTGCCTCACAAAGAGGACTTTAATAATTGCCTCAAAATAAGGACTTCACCAATGCCTACAACTTATAGGATTTCACTCAAATGCCTCAACACATAAGGACTTCACCTATTAACTCGAACATATAAGGACTTTACTAAAATACATAACAAAATACAAACAAACATGTGAGTTGTGTCTTACAATATTTGCCAACTAAACTCACTGTGACACAATTCACATTCTCATTCAAACTAACACAAATACTATTTGAGAGAGTATTTTGACATAATATGAACCTATTAATCTCCACTCTCTTACATAAAAATACCATAATAATTATATTTATAAGCTCTCAAAACAAGCTAGTCGTTGCCCCTCAAAACAGCCACAAATGGTCGAATTTCAAAATCCGCAACAACTATTTTTTGCTAAGCTATACTGGCTAGCTGGTGCAATTTTAGTGCTCGCGAACAACACAACGGTTCAAACTATTGTTTGAATAACTTATACAGGTGAGTTGGTCCATTTTATATTGGCGAGTCGGTATGCTCCTTGACAGCTTTGATATGCTTTCGTATTTCGGTCATATCTTTCTCATCTGCACTCCGATTAAGGTGATTCAAGATGCTATGGAAAAGTTTAGAGGGAGCTCTACAATTTCATGTTTTCAGCTTTATAAGATTCCAAAGGAATCAAAGCCTAAAATGTATTTGAAAGAACCTGCAACAATAAGCATAAATAAAAAGCACAAACATGTATATGCATAACAAAGCTCACACATAACATAAATAAGTTTTGCTTATTAAATGTAACTTAACAAAGTTGTGGAGCATTTCTGTAATGCATTTTCTCATCACAACAAGATTGTAAGCTCCACATGGTTCAACAATCTCCCTTTTTTTTTATGAGAACAATCATTACATAACATTATTTCCCCTTAACTCAACACTTTTCCTCAATAAAGCATTTGGTTAAAGCTTACTTGTAAAAAATATAATGCTCAATTAAAGGTTCCCAAGTTACATGTGCTAAACAATTTATTAAATATAACTTAACTCCCTCAATTAAGCATTTTGGGTTAAAGCTCATTTTATTTAGATATGATGCTCAACTAAATGACTTAAATTACACTTAATAAACTACTCATTTTTAGCATAAAACACACAAGCTTAGCATTTTTAAAAACTATAGAAACTTTTCTATAAGATGCAATTAAGCATTAAGCCTTAGAGACCAACTTGATACCAAAATATAGGTTTGAGCCATTTGATAATTTACAAAACCAGTCCTATGAAAAAAGATATAAAACCATAAAATCTTATATAATAAACTGTTGAATCCTTTTTCTTAATGAAGAGTATAGAATGTAGAAAGACGAGAGAGAATTTTTTTTCCCTTTTTGTGGAGAGGTTCATGTAATAATTAACATGCACATGTAAAACTATACTTATGTGATACCATGTCAATATGTAGTGTTCAAAAACAAGAAAATGAAGGAATGAAGTGCCGGGAGGGGGGGCGGGGGGGGGTGGGGTTGGGTCGCTATGGAAGTCCAATATCATGAACGCTACCTTAACTTTACTTAAATATTTTATATATTTCAACTTTTCGTGGACACTTATACTAGTCAAACTAACTTCGATAATATCATCAGCTGACATGGCACTTCAACCTATCAGAACATGACACACGTCTCCTCTAGCATATCAATATTATCATCTTTAATTTCTTATATTAAATAATTATGTTAGGTATAACATCTAAGGGGCTCAAACACATAGGCTTATAATTACATGGATTAATCCCATGCTTTATTATGATGCTAATTACTTCAATAATGACCTCCTGATTTTCATCTTAATATAGAGCCATGCATTCGAGAATTTACCATGTGGAAAACCATCATCTTCTTTATCGGACCTTGTGTCTACTCCTAAGCTTGAACACACTCCATCATCGATAGTACCTAAGTTGCTGTTGTTGTCGTCATCCTCCATGTTCATGCCATCTTAAAGAAACCTAATATCGTCCATTTTTTAGTTGTTAACGTGGACATCCTTAAATAAAAGCATTATTATTATTAGTGGTCTTAATTTCTCAGGAAAATGAAATAGGAAACACGGGTCATCGTTGCCATCATTTAGTATCACCATCATCATCTTCTTTAACTCTTCTGACTGAATGATGATGGTAATGGTGGTCTTAGTTTCTTAAGAAAATGAAGATAGGAAGATGACGATAATGCTTACTTTGTTTTTGTGGCATGAAACAGAGTTGTTGGGAAAAGTTATTAAATTGGAATTTTAGCTTGTATGGTTTTCAAAATAATGAAGAACAACTATTTTTATCAGCACAAGAATATCATGAGTGATTACTTGAAGATGGTATAGTACTTTATCCTCAAAAACATGTTAAAATGCAATAATGGTGTAGATAGCAACAGGTTGTATGAGACTGATGTTGGTTCACATTGTACACTAAGGAAATTAATCGATATCCTACACATGAGTAGCAATGATGGTAGGTTGTCAAAGACTCGAGGCTTAGTAATATTTGCCACACTATATATAAAAGAAAGTTTTGTTTTAAGTACCAACACACCACAGCCACGACACATACACATTTAAGCCACCATGACAATCCTTTGTTTCAATAATACAAAAACATAGCAAATATTAAACCACCAAGTCAAATTAGATAACAATTAATATTTCTTAGTTTTTATCCTCTAATTATTGTTTCAAATCATTTCATGTTTTATTATCTAATTATTGAGTTAGAGTAAGTATTTGTAGACATAAAGGTTGAAACCATAATTATAAGGACGTATAGCGTCTTTGTCTAGTTTAATTTTTTTATTATTATCTTGTGTGAGAGATTGTTATTTGTAAATAAGATGAACTTTTGGCAAATCTAATATGGTATGGCAACCATTGCATAAGAAGTAGGCATAAACAAAGAGACAAACAAACGGTAGTGGCCGGACATGTGAATATAAATTGACGATAAAGCTTTCAACAAGAAGATGGTGGTGGAGAATGCGTTGGTTTTGTGGTGGCAAGTGGAAGGCAAGAAGATGGTAATGGCAGTGTGTGTTGGTTTCACAATGAGAAGTGGACGATAAAGGAATGCATGATCAGTAAAAGTCCAAGAACGAATGTACCGCATCATTAAATCCTCTTGTCTTCTATATATCTCTAGTTTGGTGAATAATGTCCGAAGTGGAAAAATCGAATAAAAATGCTATAGGCTTGGGTTGAATTTTCAACTGGATTGGGTTTCATAGGTCGGCCCATGACTCGTCAGCTAACAATTTATATCTAAATTATAATACTATTAAATGAAAAAAAGGAAACACATCCCATGGTGGTAAAAAATAAGGGAGTCACTTTCCTACTCATGTCATGATGTACATGATACATGGAAGATGGGCATGGAGGTAGATATTGTCACAATTTCAAAATCAAACCAAACCGGAATTGTCTTCCACGGTTCTGGTCTGGTTTTATGGACCCGACAGTTCCAGTTTTGATTTTGGAACTGCAGAACCGTCTTTTTATTAAGTAAAAAATAAATTTTATATTCTAATTAAACAAATTTTAAACTTAAAATAATTAATTATCGGGTTTAAAAATATTAAATTATTTAACCAAAATTTCTAAAAATAGTCTTACGTTATTAAAGAGTGAATTTTGCTTTTTGGAGAAATTTATATAAACTAAATCATTTATAATTTTAAGTTACGTTTATTTATATTATTGATAATAAAATATTAAATATTATAAATAGATAATAAATTTTACTATTTATTTAAAATAATATAAATATTAATAATTATACATTTAATATAATTTTTAATTTTTTTTATAATTCTTTATTTAATAAAACTGATTGGAACCATCGGTTCCATCCGATTCTAGGCCTAAAATCATCTCGAAATAAAAAAATTAACTATCCATTAGCTGACTTTAGAATCGTCAAACTAGTGCAGTTTTGATTCTAGAACCGCTATTGTGGTTCGGTTTTCTGTTCAAAGCCCATGGATGGAGCAGCTTTGCTTCGTATAAATTATAATTGCGTGGGATTAGAAACGGAAGGCTCCTATAGACAAAAGCCCATTTCTCTTTGACCTCTTTCGCTCTCTCTCTAAATCTATGAACTTCTCCTCCTCTCCTCATTCTTCTTCTACTTCTTCCTTCTCTCTCTCTCTCTCTCTCTCTCCGTTCTTTTTCTCTCTCAGCCCAATTTCTTTAAGAAAGAATCTGGTTTCACGCCTCAGTCATTGGTTGTTATATGGATAAATACCATTGAAATGATTTATCTACCCGATTTGTTCATCGCAGACACTGTTCTTGGTGGGTTTTATGAACTGGGTCATTCTTATTTTTTGATCATCATGTGCTTATCGAACATGGGTCGAATTAACTTTTCCCACTTTGGAATCATAATATAAATTTCTTTATGCTAATTTGTAACAAAAATTAAATAAAAAGGATAAAGTTTTGGCCTTTTTGGTGTTCTGTTGAATTTCTGCCGTAGAAGTAACCTCCTGTGATATGATCATCATCCTTTTGAAGCAATCTAGTTTATTATCCAAAAAGAAGCAATTTAATTTCTTTTTTATTTATTTTAAATATAATTTTCATTTTTTATTTAACTATTTTATTTTATTTTATTTTTTTGGTGCGAAGTCGTGTGGCTGGATTCATCTTTCAACTTATGTAAAAACGAGGCCATTCGGTTTATGTCTGAATCAATCGTGTTGTGTTTATGATTTCTGATTTAAGGACTGGTATGTGTTGAATTTGTTTTGACTTGGAATCAATCAATGTTTAATCGTGCTTCGGTTCTGGTTAATGATTCATGTCTTTGGATGAAATTGTTTTTTGATGGTATATAGGTGGATAGTAAAGATTGAAACTTAATGTCATTACTTCTTAAATAGATTACCAACATAAGAAGAATACCCGATGGCATTGTTAATGATTAGTTCAGTGAATCTGTTAGTCTATGTGATTGAACATGATAAAAAGTGGTCTAATTCTTGGTTTGGTTTTGGTCTCAGATGCTGCGGTTGATGCCGATAACAAGTATGACCTGTATGTGTTTCATCACTTCCTGGTACAGATATCAGAGGACATGTGCATTGTGTAGGATGGTTAATATGTGTTTCAGTTTGCATTTGCAATTGTGTGTTCGAGTTGAAGTATGGATGCCCATGGTAGATACATAGCTATAGGTTATATGTAGAATAGTTAATCCGTTGTTTCTATTATATATTACTATAGTTTTTAGGTGCCTATAAGAGCTGCATTTTATCTGGTTCAGAATCCAGGAATGTATCTCAATAGTTCATAACCTCATGAGCTGAAAAGGGTGTAACTTAATGGGATTGATTGGGAACTAGAAACATATTGAAACATTTTCCCGATTGGTTTAGGTAGCAATGCCAGCAAGATATTTAGAGTAGAGTCATTGAAGAAGAAAGCAAGTGTGAGATGGGAGTTGGAGCAATGGGAACAAAAGAATTATAAAGAAAAGAAGAAAGTTAACTAGCTAGGTTTGGAAATCTATCAGGTGAGTTTCAGTCATGGGATTGCCGCAAGTTACCTCGGCTGATTCTGCTGAACAGGTTGCAGCAGCATCATTGGGTGTATTCGTGCAAGGCTCCCCACATTTTAGTGATTGCAGCACTGTGATTTTGATGGACTTTGTGGAGGTGCCATTAATGGGACAGAAAGCAGCACAGGTGATTCTGAGATTAAGAATATCTCTGGAAATTTGGAATATCCTGATGATCCATTCAGATATGGCATGCAAGTAGCAGCCAATGTTAAGGCATTGAAGATAGGCATCACAGAGACAATGCCTCGAAGTTCTTCTGGACATGGGCATAATATCCGACATCCTGCTTCTAGGATAGTAGGTTTTGAGTCTAATGGAGTGACACAACGATTTGAGGGGACTTATTCGACTGTGAAAGTTAATGAGACTGATTCAAGTAGTCCATTAGTCAGGAAAAGATTACTATCACCTTTGAATCATGCAGCTTCATCAGAAAAATTCAGCGGTGATCCTCTGGATATTGGTGGTAGCAGTTCTCAGGTAATGTCCCCAGCTTTGACTAATAGTGCTGTTAGAGCACAGGACCATAAGAAGGCAAATGTTGGACTGAATCGATTGACTATCCCAGACTGGTTTGTGTCTAGATGCTTAGATAGTAGGAGTTTTTCCCCTTTTTTCACCGATGGTCCCTTACTGGACAAGAAGGATCAATGGTCCTTTGATAGTTCTTTGCCTTCACCTGGACTTGATGATTTTAGTAAAGCAAGTAAGGTAAGAGCCCAAAGTGGGCGATATCAATATCTGAAGCAAAGACAGTCTCGTCTCTCTTTCATTATCGCCTCTTGGTCCAAAATTTTCTGAAAGAATGAAAACTGCAGGAGGATACAGGGATAAAAAGACCAATTCAAAGGATTTCTGTTCAACCATATCAAACCTAGACAGTTTACTGGACAAGTCTGATAAAAATTGTATGTTGGAACATGAAGAAGACGACTTTAAAATGGTATCAAGATCTTTTGAAGAAGTGGGAGTTTTCCGCAAAGAATTCCGTCCGTCTTCCCTAGAAGGTAATGCTGGAATGTTGTGTCCTTCCAGTCAAGAGTCCTCCGCAATATCTCGTTGTGCCTTTAGAAGTTTGAGTGGACTCTCTGTGAGGAGGTCATTGGTTGGTTCGTTTGAGGAGTCTCTCTTGTCTGGTCGGTTTGTCTCAGGGAAACCCAGCCAGGTCAGTTTCAGCAGTCACTATATGATTGATCTGCTGATACTCATTTTTCAGCAATCCAAAGTTATATTTTTTCTAGAACATGCTCCTATCTTGGTTGTTTGCATGCAGAAATTTGATGGCTTTCTTGCTGTACTGAGCATTACTGGAGGGAGTTTTTCTCCGCAATCACAGAAGCTTCCTTTTTCAGTAAGTAGTGTGGATGGAGATTGCTTTTACTGTACTTTGCTAGCATAGATCTTGGTGGATCTTCCTCAAACAAGTGCAGAATCCAAAAAGCTAGAAAGGGTCTGGGGCATGATGAATCACAAACTATCAAGAGCCGTCTGCGTGTCCCTATGAAAGGGCGCATCCAACTGGTAACTGCTTTTATCTCTTTGAATGGATTCATACCTGGTTTTTAGTGGCTTGTATCAGAGAGTGACTTTGAATGATACTAGATGATTGTGTTATTCACTCGCTTCAAAGATGAAAATACAGCTACTTAGACTCAAGGTGCCTATTATAGATAATGTGAAATATATCAAATCTAAGGTGCAAATAACTGTAAGGCCATCTGCGTTCTATCTCTTTGAATTAATTTATACATGATTCTTAATGGCTTGTATCAGGGAATAACCTTGAATTATACTGGGTGATTGCATGATTCACTCACTTCAAAGATGAAAATACAGTATACTTACACATACAAGGTGCTTATTATAGATAATGTAAATATTTTAATCTATGAAGCAGATAACAAATAAAATCTAGCGATCATACTCTAAATCTAGATAAATTTTACATTGACAATTGTAAGCGTCACATTTTTTTCTATTTTTGCAACTAATCACTTGAAGTTTTAAAGTATTAATTTACTACCTATAAACTTTTTGAGATCATTTATTGTCTGTGGACTAACTTCATCTAGGTTGCAAAAATAGAAAATGTTCGGGTGTTAAATTGACGTTTTTAAACTTTAGTTAGTTAATTTGTAGAAAGAGCAAAGTTTTAATACCAAATGTGGCATTTGTCCAATTAACTAAGTCTTGATATCTAGGAAATACATAGATATCTCAACTCTCCTCTAGTTAGTATGTAGATTTTTATTATGCCTAATTTTATAGTAGTTTTTGAATTCATATCCAAGTCTTTGGTGATGATTCTTACCTAAAAAGCCTTTAGTGAGGGGAGGACTTTCAGCCCAGATTCATTTTTATAGGTTCAATTCTTTTTTTCCAACTCAAAAGAAATTGAGCATGGTTAGTAAGCCATGTCATGGACCCAAGTATGCCACAAATTCATTGGAGGGCCATTATTAAATTAACCAACCGAAACTGAGTAAAGTCATATCTTCTCTTTATCTTTGAAGATGAAAGTACACATGCTATAGGACTTGGAGCCAACCTTTACCATCTGAGGTGAAGTTGCCTTCAGTTATTCAGGCCACACAGTGAAAAGCGCTCATGATTTTTATCAGCCACTTGTTGGTGATAGCATGTATCAGTTCCCTTTCAAGCTTTTGTTTAACAAAGTGCCTTTTAATCCTGATATACTTTGTTCTGTTATGTTGATTAGGGTCATTTGCAATGGTTATTACCATTTCTATCATGAAAACAACATCATTGGCTTATTTAACTGCTGTCTTAATTCCCCTAGAATCTTTTTTAACTATAACATTGACACATGCTAACCCTCTATACACTTTTTGCACTATTCTGAGTCATGAAATTCTGCTTATGGCTCCTTACTCCTCCATATAACTAAGTTTTGAGATATAGGAAGATATCTAGATGTTGATCTTCTATTGCTATAGATCTTGCCTAATTTACATAAGTAAATGCCTGAATAGTTCTTTGATCATTCTTATTGAAGAAGAACTCTATACTTGTTATCTTTTTCAATATATTTTGCACGTACTGACTCATAAAACTTACTGCAAATGCTATTCTGTTTTAGTGTGTATTAGATAGATCAACTGTCCAATCAATTTCTGATAATAAGTCTTCTCAAATGGTTTTCCTTTTGCAACATTTGTTAATATTCAGTAGGGGTTTCTATAGCTCTGCATCCACTGATCCCGGTCTCCTTTAGTAGAGACATATACTTTCTTTATGTTATAAGTATTGCCTTTCTTGACTTACCAACCTCTATTTTGAGAAAAAATCAAGTGCTAAGATCCTTAATCTCAGATTTTGAATCTAACTTGTCTTTTAAATCTTTCAGGTATGTTGGATTATCTCTAGTAAGGATGATATCATCAATATAAACAATTATGATTGTCAATATTCACTCCCAAGAAAAAAAATAAAAAGGGTTTTTACTTTATCTTCATTGGAAAATTTCTTAGCAATGTGTGGTTGCTTTGTGCTTGAGAGTAACTAAGTGTTTTCATACATCTTGTGAGACTTATTGAACCAAGCTTCCAGGGATTGCATGATTCTATGAAGTGGTTTATTCTGCCTAGCCTATACACTTTAGATCGATATAGAGGATCGAAACTTGGGGTTGGGTCATTATAGACTTCATATTTTGAGGCTCCATTTAGAATAGCATTCTTCACATCTAGTTGGTGAAGTGGTAAAACCCTATAAATGTCTAACTTAATGACAGATGAAACGTATCATACGGTCTATGTCATAATTATGAGTAAATGTCTTTGGGCTTTTGCAACGCCCTCCATGACAGCATATTCATTGCTATAGATATAGCTTCCTTGGGGCCCCCACATGGGCTGTTCAGGAGTTCCCTTTTTGGAATAATATAAATACTCCTTCACATTTGCAGCCTAATCCTTCAGTGGAAGATAAGTTATTATAGCAACGTGCTTCTAATGGCAATTTCTCTGTCAGGAGTGCCTATAAGACTCTCTTCCCAGCTGATGCTCATTTTTTATGGCCCGAAGTGATGTGACATATAAAATTTATTCCTAGAGGCTGCTTCGTCTTGTGGCTCACCTTCAATGAGAAACTTTATACTCTTGTTAGGCTCAGTGCAAGGGGGATCACTTCGTCTACATCATGTTTTCTCTGTAGTTCATATGAGGAGACCCACAATCACCTTTTTTTTTTTTTTTGCCCCATTCTCTGCAACTGTTTGGGCGAAAGGATTGGACTCTTTAAATTGTCATTCATCTTTCAATAGCTGTCAAGGGTCTTTAAATGGCTGATTTTCACTCCTTCAAAGCAGTCTTCAGATAGCTTGTTCTTGGCTTTTACTGGTGCCACCTACTGTATTTGGTTTTCTAGAAATTCTACCTGGTTTGGTCAACATGTCCTAGATGCTCCTTCTCTAGCTAGTCTGGTCTTAAGCTACGTTTTTCCATTAAAAAGTTGGCTTTGTTGTTGCTGATCATTTAGTTTGTATAGACAGCTGAGTGGTTTTGTCCTAGTTTTGAGCTTGTTTATATTTTTGGGCCCTCCCTATCCCGCATATTGCAGTTGTATACCTTCTTTTTGGTTAAATGGATATTTTGAATTAACCAAGAAATAATTACAAATAAAACTATGCTATGGGCCTCTCAAGTGTTCCATTTGAATTGCTGTTGAGCATTTACAGCCATTTAGACCCCTATCATTTTGTTCCCCTTTAGTAGATCAATTAGCCCATGTCGATTTTTCTCATTGGCCTACATCTCTTCAGAAATTGCCATTCTCTATTTAGTGAAGACTAGAGCTTCTCATATGATTTTGAAATCTCAAGATCCAAAATACTTAAAAAGTTATCTTTGATTTAAAAAAGTGATTTTATAGAGATATGCATTCTTCTAGAAATTACATCATAGCGTTCATATGCTTTTTGTGTGGTGCATCCTATAGAAAACACATATGCAAACCCAATGATTTGATTTTCTTTTATTGTTAATTATACAAGTGCAGTTCACCTAGATACTTCAAGTTGGATTTCATAAAATATTATAATTATAGGAAGACAACCTGTAATCATTGGTTAAGTTGTTTTGAAGTTTAAAAGTCTTGATGGCATTCTGTTGATTTAGATATTTAGCAGTTAGGACAGGTTCCTCTGACGAAGTATTGTAAAACACAGAGCCATAGTAACTTCTAAGAGATGTCTATTGTTTTGTTTGGGAACTCCATTTTGCTTTGAGGTCTCACTATAAAAGCTTTGATTTACTATTCCTTTATCGACAAAGAAGTCTTCTAAGTGCTTATGGAGATACTCTTTTCTCTGCCATTATAGAAGTTCTCCAAAGCAAGTAAATCCAACTCATCTTAGTGTGATTATTTATAAACATTGCAGACCCCTTTTTTCCTGATAGAATTGGAACATGGGACAGTCCCTATACATCACTATGGATTAGTGCAAGGGGTTTTAGTGGGTTTGTAAATCTGCATGGGATATGAAATGCATTGTAAGTTTTGCAAGTTCGCTAAATTCATGCTGGGAAGTAGAAGCATCTTTTTTATGAAATAAATGCAGATCCATAAGTCTAAGAATCTGAAAATTGGATGACCGAGCATTATTTAATCACTACTGATAGCAGATATGGATTCAGGACAAGTACACCATCTTAGTCTGCCAGCTGCAGATACCCCTTCAAGAATGAAAGCATTTCAATCTCTTTACCATTGCCAATTGTTGTGCCCAGGATTATTTCCTGGACTTCAGTGGGAAGGAGAAAAAAATTAACATGACAATTGAGATCACAGGCTGGTTTACTAATAGATAAAAGATTACATGATAAATTAGGCACATGTAAGCCACATCATTTTAAAAAAAAAAAGGGGGGAGGGGGGGGGGGTGGGGTGGGGGGAGAATCTGGATGGATTCTTGTTGAGCAATTAATGACAGACCCATTGGCTATTTTTATTTTCTTATGACCTGCCCAAGGCTTATAAAAAGATAATATAATAGATGAGCTAGTTATTTGATTTGTGGTTCTAGAACCTATGATATACAGATTAGAAAATGATTAAGATGAGAGGGTCGCTAGTAGGATGGTAATGTTTTTGGGTAAGAAAACAAGAAGATTTGGAGTAATGTTGAGATTTGATAAAGTTTAGGATAAATATTAAATTTGGTACCTAAACTTTACAAAAAGATTCAATTTAATATCTAAACCTTGAAGCGGTTAAATTTAATATTCAATCCAATTTTTTGTGGCTATTTTTATTACCTACTTAACATTGATTGCTTTGTAAACTGACTTAGAAGAAGTAGCATATCGGTAAATTTTTACTATTTCTTCTAACATTGTATAATGAATTGCTTTTTTCACGTCTAAAAATAGAGTAAACAATGCTAGTGATGTTGTAAAAATAGATATGAAAAGTTTGACTGGATATTAAGTTAACTACTTTAAAATGTATGTTCAAAATTGAATTTTTATGTAAAATTTAGATGCTAAATTTGAAATTCCCCTAAAAGTTTATGTAAGTGTTCTAATTGTTCCCTAGAGAATTAAGGCTTTTTCTGAGTAGGCTTCAACAAGTTGGGTTTCTTCATTCGTGGCTCGACATGCTCTCCCTTCTTATTTAGATTTTTTGTTCATGTGTGGAGGCTTTTCTGTGGAGTTTCTAGCATGTGTCCTTGGTATGCCAAAACTTTTTGC
Source organism: Combretum micranthum (assembly GCA_024138025.1). Lineage (NCBI taxonomy): Eukaryota > Viridiplantae > Streptophyta > Magnoliopsida > Myrtales > Combretaceae > Combretum > Combretum micranthum. Next base: position 21,284 of record JAMXBD010001391.1, read on the forward strand.
AATGTTCACCTCGATGACCCTTGGCTTTAGATATTCCTTGACATAATGTTTAAACTTCCTGATCATGCTGTAATTTGGAGTCTCATTCGGGTGCTAGCTAAATTTTCCTTTTTGCCTTCCCTTACCTCTGAAAATACTTCTTTGATTGATGGCAAGTGCTTTCCATCCAAAACTCTTCTTCGGACTTCATCTAGTTCCTGAGTTAAACCTGCAAGAAAATGTATACCTATTCTTCTTCTTCTTCTTCTTCTTTTTCTTCTTCTTGTTGTTCTTTTATCTCTGGTCATTTTATCCAATTCTTGCCACATTGTTGCCACCTCATTATAGTATGATGTGAAACCTTGCCTTCTTGTCTTGAGTGTGACAACTTTGACTTGAGGCATTCTCTAGATCGAAGTACATGTTTTTGGTAGCATCTAGACATTCTTGGTTATAGGGAGAAACAAATGTGATTTTCCAATTGCTTGCTCCATAGAGTTTATAAACAAATCCAATCCAGAGGAGTGCTTCAACCTCCATGCTGTCATGTTTGAATTCTTTTCATTGGGCTTCCCAACTTCACCAGTAATATCCCTGAATTTCCCTTTGCCATCAGTTTTTAGTTCCATTGACTAAGAGTCTACTCTTGGTAATTTTTTTCCATTCAACTCATGTACGGTGAGTTAAAAGGAAGTTTGATTTGGCATTGTCAAAGACAACAATGTCAGATTTGTTGGGCCATTAGCCTGGGCGTTGCTGCCCTTCTAGTTCAGGTTGTGGCAATGTTGACCATTGAAAATGATCAGACTACTGCTCTGATGGCATGTTTGATAATAACTTTGAATAATACTGTATAATTGTATTATTTGCTTTTATAAATGATAAAAAATTGAGCAAGCCTAAAGATGTAAGGAGTGTATTCAAGACATTCTAAGAAGTATCAAATTCAAGATTCTAATAACAATTAAATTCTAATTATGTATACTTAAGATCTACGTTAACTATAGATGATCTTAGTCCTAATATTTGGGAAATATGCTTATTTTCTATACCTTGTAACATGCCCCGGTTATCAATTTTGTTCCTTATGCCTCATTTTCGATGGCCTTGGTATCAGATATGTACATGATTGCACAATGTAAGGAGCAGAAATGGATATTGCATTATGTATGTTATGGGCAATATTTGTGTGATTTAGAGCTCCATCTTTGCTTGCATTCTCTGTTTGTAGACTGTACACTGCAGAATCCTGGTCGATGATTGTCTGATTCCTGTCAACCAAATTTTGTGAAATTCCATGGAAACAAGACATCATGTAGTGACATCATATACTTCTAAAAAGGCATATGTTAATTCTTCATGTGAAATGGGCTCTTTCCTTCTTTACTTCGCTGCTTTTGGTTTATAGCAGGGAGCAGGATCCTATGAAATTCAATTTACCAATTTTTTTCAGTAGGAGCTAGCTGAATGAAAAGTATGTTAGTTTGAGTGAAAAGTGGGAATAGAGGGGTTAAATTTCAAGAAAACCATGAATTCACAATGCTTGTTTCCAGTCTTAAGTTAATAACAATGAGAATTTGAATTCATGGAAGTCTATTTTTTGGAATTAATCAAAGATGGGTAGAGTGCAGTGGCATCCTGCCACTCACTTGGGCAGCTTGTTTGTCTGACGATTTCTTCCACCACAAACACCACCACTACCCCACTGCACGTGATGCAGGTAAAGGTTTCTGAACTTTTAAGACAGTTTATGACCAGAACAAGCGTATATAAAAAGAATGAAAACTATGGTGAAAGAAAATTATGAAACATTTGGTCGCTGGAATGAGGACAGAGTAGCTAATTTATTTTGCTTCAGTTTGCTGTTGACAACTCTCTTCTCCCCCAAGCGCGCCGCGGCCCACCACACCCCCCAAAAAAAAAAAAAAAAAAGGAAAAACCCACCACAAAACCACCAAAAACAACCCAGAATAAAAGAATGAAAGAAAGAGAGGAGGAGAAGAAGAAGAATATTCTTGTGAAACTAGGAATTGGTGTTCTTTGCTTGTGTCCAAAGAGTGGCTATTCTGCAACTAATACTATTATTTTCATTTTTCTCTGATTCGCTTGAGAGCCTGGCCTAGCCCTAAACATTTGCTGCACCACCACCTAGCCTGCCTATAAACCGGCCATCATTTGAATGGAACAAACCCAAAAGACTAATGTATCATGGTGGGCCAACCGTTTATAATGATTGGACCAGGGTTCGTGTCTAGCCATCCATCACATCATTAGTGGACCATGGTGAACATGAACCCTGTGTTCGCAAGTGAACTTATGTTCACATGAAACCATCTGGGTTGCAAGTAAACTTGCTTTGCCTCAAGCAAACTGCGAACCCAATTCTGGTCGAGGTTTGAGGCAAAGTGCGTTCCCACCTTAGGATTGCCATGGTCCAACCATAGCTTAGTTTGTTGGCTAGGTTTGGAATTGGGTTTGGTAGCTAGGGTCAATGGTGAGGGATGATGGCTAGGAATAGGATTTGCAGTTTGGATTTTCAAAGACCATGAGTACATAAGTCATTTAGATTCTATTCCTTGTTCTATACTTTATGGCGTCTTTCAGCACGATCAAACAATGGGATGTGCTATCACTTGCCTGTTTAATTATTTAATAAAAATTCTATTATTGCATTGTTCCATGTGGTTGAACAAACATAACAAAAAGTTTCGAAATATATATTAGTTCTTTCCTCTAAAAAATTTGTCTTGAGCTCTTAATTCGAATGTTCCGCTGACAAAATCTGGCTGTACTTTTTTATGATGAGGTCCTGTTTTATCTTTTAGCTTTCTATCCAGCATTCTTATGACTTCCAAAGTTTCTTACACCACGTTGCATGATCCAGTAAGTAAAGTCATTTGGATGCTTTAGCCTGAAGAGGTAAATCAATGTCAAAATTAATCAAAAGACCATCCAGTTATTAACCCATTATCTTGCACTAACAGCATCAATAATTAATAACGATCCTTCTCTTCCTTGTAAGAGATCTACCTAGCATTCCTGCGTATATGAATGAAAGAACTTTTGGGTAGTTTGTTTTTTCAAGTTGCCTTTCACTGGATGGGTTTTCATCTGACTTGTTCCTAGGAAAGGATAGACTTTCTTTGCCCTATGTGGAAATAGAATCTCTATGTCCACTGTTTTTATTTTCTCTGAAAGTTATGATAATTCCAGCTCCTAAAGTGAGCCTTTTTCTTGCAACTAGCATCGTTACGTGCAGTCGGTTTGACTGATATGCCTACATTGCTCCATACATACATTCGTTTGGGGTGTAATTGTGCAGCAAAATATTGTCGATTTGAATAATTCAACATTGTCCACTTTCATTGACTTTTGTTGTAATCTACCATCCGAGTTTGGACAGTAGCGATATGTAAGATTCAGGACAGGTTGCCTACTTTACTTTCCATTTTAATTGCCATAAAAACTTCAATGCAGGAATGGTGACTTGAGTTTATTGATATAAAAATATGATATTTCTAATTCTGTCTGTTGCCCATAAATTATGATGTTAATTTCTTTACAACAAAGTAATTACCACAATGCATGTGCTTGTTATGATGTTCACTTTTGTTTGCTTTAATACAATCAGCTGGAGAATTTCTTTACATACTCCTAAAAGTTAATTGCTTCCTTCAGGTTCTCAGCAACCCAGAGAAGACACCTGTTCATACTTTCCTTTGCAATTATGATTTGAGTGACATGCCAGCTGGTACAAAGGTGAGATATGTGAATGTTCATCATTTTTTTGGTGATTTGCTGAGGTGAAGAAGTTGGTTGGACTTTTCTTTTTTAAGTTATCCCATTTTGTTGGTGTGATTGGCTTTTAATAAGTAAATAAACCCTCTGAATCAGGGAAATCAAAAGGATGGACACCCCTGCCCCCCCCCCCACCCAAAACCCCAACACCACCAAAACGCACACCCACCCCCACCCCCCCAGCCCCCAACCAAAAACAACACCCACACCACCCCAAAAAAAAAAAAAAAAAAAAAAAAAAAAAAAAAAAAAAGAAAGAAAGAGAAAACCAAAGCCAAACACAATGGTCCTGTAGCTCATTAGTTAGCTAGAACAGTGCTCTTTCACAGGATGAAACAAGTTTGATTCCCCTTCCCCCATCCAAAAAAAGAAAACCATCACACACACACACACACACACACAAAGAGGGAGGAGGAGGAAGCCAACATTGGAATATACTGAAGTCTTTAGCTGTCCTTTTTCATCCTTGTGTAAACTGTTTGAAGGACCTTCTAGGTTCCTTAAGTTACGTAGAGTGGCATTTGTGCTTGTTGCAGAAAGAGAAGATAGGCTCTTCGTGTGGATAATAGTTAGAGCTGTGAATAACTAAAAAGATGTAGCAAAACATGGGAGAAAAACTGTCTTGTGAGGACGAGATATGCCAAGAGATGGATATGACCAAAGAATAAAAGATTGTGGTTGTAACCCAGTATCCAATTAATTGGTTTTACAATATTGGTTGGTAGGTTTTGAATTTTTTTTCCCACTTTTTGAAATGCTTTCTAATTTTAAGTTTATCAAAAGATTTACTGTACAGGCAATGTAAACACTGCTGCTTATATTACCATCTTAATGTCCTTACTGTGTTGCTGTGGGAAAAGAAAGTTAAGAATTGATGATCTATAGTGTGAGGATTTGGGTTTCTATGATTGTGCATATCCTAAGCATGGATAAATTCTCTACATCTATGAACTGGATGGTAGAAGTCCAAGTGATGATCTACGTGTGTGTGGGTTTCTGTGATTGCATGTGAAAGCTTAAAGTGACATTTTATATGCTCAGCTTCGAATCCTCTCCATTTGTCATTCAGATGTCAAAAAGTTCGATAAATTGAAGATGTAGTAATTGTCTTATCGCCTATAGCATATAGAGCTTATTGTGGCTCTGTGGACTGGGATGAGGCTGCAGGTAATGATTGTCTCATTGTTCATTCTTTCTATTTTGATAATTTTCCTTCCTTAGAATTCTGAGCTACAAAATCCAATAGGGCTGGTTTGAGTATTGGAATGTCCCTTTCTTACCCCAAGTTAGTTGAGCAGGAATGGCGTATATTGAGGTCTAACATGTCTACCATTTCTAGAAAACGGGATAAAGAAATTTACATACAAATCGTGTGTGAGAATCACGATATTAAGTTTGATTATGGTTACTATATTGCGATATAAAAGGCGAGACATGGTTTTTACAAGTAATTGTGGTTTCCACTCGTGATTTAGCCACGCATAAAATTTCGACCAGAACTATTTCGAACTCAGTTCTCTCTCTCCCCTCCCTTCTCTTTTCTCTCTCCCTTCCTGTCCCCTCTCTCTTCTGTTGCCTCCCTTTCTTTCTCCCCCTCTGTTTTTTTTTTTTGGAATTTTGGCCGGTGAGAACTAATGCAGTACAGGACAGTGTCCATCCCATCTCACTTTTTACTGTGGTCCCTGTGGTCCTTTCATCTGCCTCCCTTTCTCTCGTCTTTTTATTCACACATGTATCTTGTCTTATTAATGCAATATATATTGTATGTCGCAATTATAGGGCATGATACATATGTGTTATATTTTTTCCTATATTGCTTATATAATTCATGATTTTGATACTGTATATTGGTAATTATTTTCAACTTGATCTTATTTAAGCAATTATTATCACCAAGTACCTTAAACAAGAAATTATTTCACATTTCGCATATATCGCTGCTTTAGCTTAAGTTTCTGTAAGGACGGTGAAGCCTTTTGTAACTGTGAGCTGGACTTGGGAAGTGCTAGTAATAGTTTATTATTCTAGTAGTGGATGAAGAAAACTAGATTTTATGCCTTGAACCTAACGAGGTTTTACACCAGCCACAGGGATCATGTCAATGTTCAAGAATTTTCCTCTTCATATAATGGTGAATTTACTATTATAGTGTTAATGTGATGCATGAAATAATTTAAATCTAGGATGACTGATGTTAGATATTCTATTTTTATATTTTTGAGACATGATAGTAGAGCACTATAGCAAACATCTCAATAGCTATCTGATGGATGTCGTATTTTTCCTTATGCTGATCATTGCCAGACATTCCTACGGCAGAAGGTCACTTTGGCAGCACCTGTCTCAGCTTCTTCACAGTTCAAACCACCAGAAGATTTAAATTTGGATGGAAAAAGTCAGGTCTCTCCTGTGTCTAGTTGCATGCAATCAATTAAGGAAGAGCGAAATAAAAGTGATGCTGATGAAGAGTATACAATGATATTTACCAATGAGCTTGCTGATGTCAACAGACATCAACACTCGGGATTAATTGAGGCTGCAAAGATGGGTGATTTTTCCAAGAAACAACGATCTAGAGAGTTTTCCTCTCATAACTCTGGGAATGGATACAATAACCATGAGGCTATTGAGAATGAATGCTGTTGCGAGAATATTTGTCTGAAGCCTGACAAGAAATCATTGCATAGTTGTCCAAAAGTCAATGAAAATTTGACTGGCACTGGTGCTCTGCGTTATGCTCTTCACCTTCGTTTTCTCTGCCCTTCTCATAAAAAAGGTTCCAAGTCGGCAGAGAAGTGCAAATCTGTATTAAAAAAGAATGCATTGGCCAAGGAAGATGAGCGGAGATTCTACCTGTACAATGACTTGAGGGTTGTATTCCCTCAGCGGCATTCTGATTCTGATGAAGGAAAGGTACATCTCTAACTTTTCCCAGTTAGGACTAAGAAAATGTGTAAAACATTGCATAGACAACAGATTTTATGTGTCTTTTAAGCTTTAGGAAATCTTAAATGGATTTATTATCTTGTTGAATGTTACCTACTACCTAGTTATTGTTTCAAATATGCAAGTCGATATACCATCCTACGATACTAAAAGTTCACCTCATTCACATGGGAAGTTTCTGTTTTGTTTTGGTTTTTTGGTAGATGCGTTGAATTTGTAGAGTCTTTATTGAACCGTGTAGGCAGATGCACAGCTTTGCTTTTGCTTGGTAGGTTAAAAAGCGCGCGGCATATTGGTAATGCTGGACATTTTCATGCTCCTACTGGATATAGAAGTAACTATTGTTGGCATACTCATAAAATTACTTTCGCTTACTGACATTATATTGAATTTTGCATCTTCATGCTGCTTACGTTCCTCTAGCGCGTGCTAGTTGATTGAAGTCCGATTAATAGCATTCTTTTTTCCACGCTATATTACATGCCTTGTTGACCATTATTTATTTTTTTGTTCTGTTCCAAAATTTCAGCTGAAGGTTGAATATCAGTATCCGCAAGATCCAAAATATTTCGACATTGGCAATTGACATGTTTTAACATACCCTCCTCAATTGTTCTTGGAGGGTCTCTGTACATAATTCTCCTCTTTTTCTTTTATTTTTTCCTTCTTTGCATCATTCCAGAGGGTCTCGACCCTTAGCATGTATATAGATCCAATTGTTAATAATTTCATGGGTTCACTGATTACCTTCCTATGTATTTCTCAAGTGATATGCACTCTTGAAGGGCCCCCTCTGCGCATGGAACAAGTTCTATAAAAGCAGTGCACTAACATGGTATGATCATGGAACAGATTCGACGCGGTAACTGGATGAACCACCAGTCTTGCAAAGAAAACCCTCCCAACTTTTGCCCCTAGGGGTTGTTGCCACCATTCGGATCTTTGATTGTCCATCTCTATATTACCCATCCTTCTCAATGTGAAAAATTCACCAAGTTCGGTTTTCTCCTTCGTCATGATCAAATGACACAATCAAGCGATGCAAGATTAAGTTAAAATCTTAGTTAACTGAGGTTAAACTTAATTTATGAGAGGTTCCATGAGATCAATTTGACTTGATTAGGCTAGTTTTTCTTACAAGGTTATGTTGCTTAGGTTCAACTTAATAAGCTAACCAAGCAAATCGATTTCGATAGGACCTATGTTCTGGGGCTAGGCTAGTATTGAAGTTGCTTCACTTGCTTCTTATGAAAAGGTAGGATTGCACTAAAAGAAGGAGCTAAGTTTATGTCCAGTGGAATTATGTAAGAGTAGGATTTTACAGCATCTCAAGTTCTATAACAAAATTAAATCTAGTGATGTGAAGAGATTAGGGATTCTCATGTGTTTCAAACTTGAAATCTAATGACATTAATGTGAATTTAAGGAAGAAAGTGCTATAGAATTGCATTTAAAATTCGGAAGTGAATTTGACGGACACACTGACACAATGTATTTGTTAAAAAGTTATGGTTGTAGTGATTGGGCTCTACGACACCTCGGCTTTACAAATGTAACAATAAATGTAGAGGTCCCTCGAATCGTCATTAATCATATAAAAAAGGAAAAAAAAAAAATAGAGGCAAGAAAGCTCTATGACATAATGTTGGTTCAATTTGGTTGTAAAATAATGATAATGATAATAAAATAACACGGGGGTTATTCTAATCTCATTGAGTCCATTGTTTTCTTTTTATTCAACTAGTCGAGTCCAAATTGGCCAATTTTCATTGTTGTTTTGGCATCTAATTGGCTAGTTTAGGCACCTACCTAGGATTAATATAATTGAACTCATATGTGAGATACAGTTTATATTTTCTTGATATAATTCAACCTTTTATTTTCCTTTTTATTTTTAAATTAGTAATGAGGTCTGAGAAATAGGCATGATTTAGAATGAATTAGAAAGTTATAAATTAGTGGGCTCAAAATGTGACCCATTAAGATTGTTAGCACAGTTTGGATTATCGATGTATTTTAAGTATTTATAAAGTTCTCTTAGATTCTAAGGTCATGTGCCTCCTACTTGAAGCCATAATAGTGAGGGAATTATATACTTAATTAATCTTGTCCTTGTTAATGAACATAGGTTGATGATTATAGACTATTAGTTTTCTCCAATAGCCCATAATATTAACAAAGAAAAAGGGTAAATTATATTGAATGTCACAACGTTTGGGGATAAGTTCATTTTAAGTCACAACGTTTGGGATAAGTGTATTTTAAGTCACAACATCTTGAAAAGTTCAAAAGAGGTCACAATTAGGTCACAATGTTTTTGAGTGGTTCATAAAAAAGATTATAATATTTAGAGAAGTGGGTCAATCGAGGTCACCATTGACATGTATCACTTAGAGAAATATTTAATTAAAATTTAGAAAATCCTTCTTTTAAGACTCTAATGACATGTATCAATAAAAAAATATTTAATTAAAGATCAAGAGACACTTTTCCTCACTTATGATTTCTTTTGAATTTTTCGAAACATTGTGACCTAAAATAAACTTACCCCCAACGTTGTGATATTTTGGTGTAATTTACCCTAAAGAAAAGCCCATCATCACTTCTAATTATACCAAATTGAGATCTCTATCTTCCTATAACAGCCTTGCCCCAAGTGCATAGGGTGTGATAGTTATACTACGCATATCACATCCAAGCAATATGTGTAAGGCATTTGTTATTGAGTGAGTTTCTAATTAAGTTTTAATTTGAGAAATTGTTGTTAATTTTAATAAAAATTTCGGCAGAGTGCTATATGTTTATCTATGATTGGAGTTTATTAAAACCTATAAATTCAACATGTTTAGAATATAAGTATCACAAATAGTCATTTATAAATATTGCCCATAAGGCTCATCAAAGAAATTTAAACTTAAATACAAAACTCTTGGACTTAAAGGTCTATATCATATTAAACAAAATTATTTGATACGTAATTGATTATAGTCATTCAAGTTTATAAAACATGGTTATAATAAAACTCTTCCAGGGAAATTCATAAAACCCAAGTCTTGTACTTCGCCATCTGATCAAGTCATCCCGCATATCCCTTATTTCCCATCGAATCATCGTAGACCCTGAAAGATTAATAAAAGGAGCTATGAAGCTCAATGCATAGTAATACACACATTAATTACATGTTACATGCTTCTAATCTAATGCACCAAACACAGTTTAGGATATTTAAATTAAAGTCTACAAACAAGTATCTCTAACGTCTTAAAAAATCAACACGCACAAGAGTATTCATGACTCCTACTAAACAAAAAGGATAGGGTTCGCTCAGCGAATCACGCACCGAAGAGGGGGGGGGGGGGGGGGGAGGAGCGTTCAATAAGTTCCTAGTACTTACTGGAAAAAGAAAAGAAAGAAATAGTCTTATCCGATTCATCTTCTCACAGGTTACCACCAATGAACATGGTCCATTATAATGCGTTATACAGGGTATATAGGGTCCCATAACGTTGTATAACTCGTTACAACTTTGAACCTGCACCTAGTTAGCCGCTTGACTTTGAAAATTTCCCTATTGACTACCCGTCGAGCCCAAACCACACATTCATGACTGCCGAAGCGCCTAAACTACCACATCAACTCGGAGTTGTGATCATACTTGCAACCTAGTTCGAGGGTGACACTCCTGGAGTAAGCAGCCAAGCAACAACCAACAGTTCATTAAGTCAAGTTTAAATTTTTAGTTTAGTTATAAATATAATCCTAGCAAGTAACACATAATTACTGCGTTCCTGTCATTTGGTTTGAGTTTTCAAATCCTTTCTAAAGCTTGATGTCCAATAATTGCTCACAATTGAAGTTGGGAATTAGTTCAAGACTACTATATTTATTTTATTTGTGTTGTTTGTTACATCTAGGTTATCTTAATTTAACCATATCTACTCAAAAATAATGTTTAAAGGGTCATTTATGTCATTTAATCAAGTTATCTTGTTAATTATGTAGGTTAGGATCGGTTTTGAGGCTTAGGTTAACTAACCCTTAGTGGGATACACTTTGTGAGTCTCGATTCTTAACTTTTCAAGAATAGGTTCCCATAATTCACTAATTTCATTTGGTTCTTTGTGTTCCACTCTAATTATTAAGTATGAATTACTTCCATTCCTATAAGGCATTTGAATTAAATGTGTTTGAATGATGGGCACTCTGAATAGGGTATTAGTACTTGCTAAATATGTATTTTGAAGGTCTTTGAAGGCTACTTAAGGTTAAGGGAAGAACTGAGTCAAGTTTTGTGCGATTCTGGCAAGAAAAGGTGAAGTTATGAAGGGGCTGGAAAAGAGCATGAGGGGAACATGGGAGGTACATGGGCATATGTATTCCTTTGTGTTCTTTTAAGATATATTGAGTTTTAAGACCAGAAAGAAGCACATGGAAACAAGATTGCATGCATCTCCCTGTGTTCTTTTGGGTTTCAAGCAATTTTTTTTTAACAAGGAAAAGCACGGGGGAACATGACGCAGTGTTTTTGTCATGCTTTTTTGGATTTCGTGTTTTCTTCATGTTTTGTAGATCAGAGAGAAGTAAAACATGTACACAACTTTGTGTACTAGTTGTGCTTTTTTAAGTGTGGGGCATTTTGCGTTCAAACTTGATATTTTTGTCAAAAACATGTTTTGGGATAAATTTTGGTGATCTTAAAGGTATTAGATGATAATGTTTATGCCTAGACTCTTCTATTTTCATCTCCTAAGTCCCATTTGTTAAAACATGATTAATCAAAGTTGAAAGCTTAAAACACCTAGTTTTAACAGCAACATCAGCATCTTCATGGTTTATTTTTCCCTGAAATTTTATAGTATGCTCATACAAGATTTCATCACTTTAACTTGCTAACGTAAACTTACAATAATATCGAACCTCAAAACATACCCAAAACACCATTTATCACTACTATGGTAGACCCAACTTGAAAACTACCATAATCTCATGAAAATAAGTTTATTTTGACGTCTTACCTCATTCCAAATGATATTTTTCTCTTGCATAAGCTAGAAAGGGGATTTAAGACCTTAAATCACTCCAAAACTTGATTTCTTGACATCTCAAACATGTATTAACCCACCCAAGAATAATATAGTCACTAAGGGAGCTTGTTAAGTGTTAAAATAAGCTAAACTCAAGTTTACTACAATTTTCTTACCTTACTTTTGGATATTACGAATTTTGTAGCTCTTGCACTTCTTAGATATTCATGTCTTCTTCATCCCTGTGAGAGAAGTAATGATACAAAACAATCCTAACTTAGTCTCACATTATAATAGCTTAAATATGATTTAAAGTGTTTAAAGAATAGGCTTTGGAGGCATTCTCTCTTATAAGGGTCTTAGGGACGTTTTAGTGAAGAAGAAATGACGGAAAGGAGGAGATGAGAGGGATAGGGGGGTGGGAGCAGCCATCCAAATTTTGAGAATGGGAAGGTATAAGGTTTTCTTCTTTTTGTTTCATGGTGCCACATGACACCATCTATACCATTCATTTTTACATATGCTAAAATTTGAAAAGTTAGTTAGGTTAGGACTTGTTATACATCTTTAGCGTAGATTATCATTTAATTTCTCAAATAAATTTATTTTATCTATTTTAATTAAAATTCAAGTTCTAATTCACATCAGGACCTAGTTAAGGACAAAATTGCAATTTTTTTTAAAAAGAGAAGCTTTAATTGTATTGTTTTGATTTTTCTTGTAAAATTTTCATTTCAAGAGCTATTATTAAATTATAATTTAATTTATTTCGACATTTGAATTGTTTGTGAATAATCAAAATTTAGGTTTTCGATTTGGGGCTAGTTTGGGAGTTTTGAAAAATTTTGCGGTTTAGATTGCACGTGAAGTCAATTGGATTTCATTGACTTTATTTGATCTTGATTTCTTATGATTGGTATTTGGATCATTTCAATTCCTTTCTTTTCATTTTTTTTCTTTTATTTTTCCAGCAAACATGAATATCTCGCTAGAAATTAACCACTACCTATCTAAGTAGATATTATTGTGCTAGCTAAACTAGCTAATGGACATGAAAAACCTAAATAAAGTAGCTTTTGAGGGAGAGATCACCATCCCATGGCACATTCTCTTTCTATAATTTGAAGCCTTTAATTAACAGTGGGATTAGCAGTTCTCTAAATAAAGTGAGTTGTAATTGTACTTACTCCCCATCAATTTCAAGTTCTTCTTTTTCTTTATTATCATATGTTTCTTTTCTTTGAAAATCCTAGCATTTCTTCCTTTCTTCCCCACCATTACTAAATCCTCCATATGATCAAGTTGGGTTCGTGATCTTCATGTTCACACATCAACTCACATCTCTTCTCCCGTATAAATTGCCCTATGTCCATAAGTTTATCTTCAATTTCTTTTCTTTCCACCTCCACTTTATGCATAATCTCATAACAACTATTCCATCATTGTCCTTGTGATGTTATTTCCACAAGTTTGTCTTCAATTTCTTTTCTTTCCACCACTACTTTATGCATAATCCCATAATAGCTATTCCACCATTGTCCTTGTGATGTTATTGATGTCGACACACTAACTCATTCAAATTATAGACCTATTATCCACTAACAATACAATAATGAATGTTCAATCATCTCAACTTCACCACATAAGTGCTTGTTATTTATGGGACACATTTTTCTTGTGCAAATTTACTAAACAAGATATCGAGTTAGATGAAGCTCTTTATAAGACATGGTAGATCTTAGACAAAGTGCTCAGGTTCCATACTTTGTTCTAAACAATTTTGTCTATATAACGATGATGACAACTTGTCTTAACCATTGACATGTTTCTTTGAGGGAAAATGTTAACTTTAGTACTTGAATTTTTCATAAAAATTCAATTTAGTATTTGAATTTGTGGTGGTTAATTTAGTACCCAAACAAACTTTTCATGGAAATTTTTACTATCTCACTTAATGCCATTTGTTTTATTTACTGATATGGAAGAAGCAACCTATTTATGTTAGATATCATTAAGAGATGTAGTAGAAACTCAATGATAGGATGTCTCTTTCGTGTTGGTAAATAGAACAAATGGTATTAAGGAGATTGGAAAGATAGTTACAAAAAATTTGATTGTGTATTAAGTTGATCACTTCAAAGGTCATGTACCAAATTGAATTTCCATGAAAGTTTAGATATCAATTTTGACATATACCTTTCCTTGATTTTTGAAAAATGATATATTTGTTAAGTCTCCTAGTTTTGTTTTTATGATAACAAAACACATATAAGTGATTACTAATAAAGTTATTGAGTGTGCAGTCTTCAAGTTATAAAATATACAATCAAGGATGATTAGAAATTTTATGAAAATTTTTTTCAAAGAAAGATCCAACTTGGAGACTATTTGGAAAGCTTGTCAAGAAATCTGCAACACTCAAAAAGTAACTTAGAAGGTAGGCTTGCTGCTTATCAATAAGAAAGTAACACTCAGAAGGTAACTCAGAAGGTAGGCTTACTACATGCTAAAACCAAACAGAATTTTGCTAAAGATGAATTTAAAATTGTAGATAAAGTTTTCTTCAAATTCTTTCAATAATTTGAAGGTCTAGTTCCAAAGTTGAATGCATTTGGGTAATGGATTCAAAACGTTTCACAAAGTTGGTTAAAAAAATCCAGGGGATTTAAGTTTACATCTAATTAAAAGTTCTTGAAGAATTAATTTGACAACAAGTTCGCGTTTCTAAAGTCAACCTTAAAATCTGTTTCTGATTTGTCAAGCAACGTTTATTCTACTATAGTTAGTTATTTCTGAAGTATCAAGGTCGTGATTTAGCAACAGATGGAGTTTAAAGTCTTAGAAGATAAAAGGAAGCAAGATAGGCTTCTATTTAGTCGGAATATGAAGATTTTTTAAATGTAATAGAAATGGTTTTCTCTCAAGATATTTCTCAATAGATTTGTTCTTGTAGAATTGACAACAACAAACCAATGATTAATAATTTAGTTTTACTAAGAGATAAATATGAAATATATGATCTAAATCAAATATTCTCTAACTTCCAGCTTTACTAAAAGATATATACATGAAGATTATTTTCTCTAATAGATGAAGAATATTTGGAACAAATCTCATCTCCAACATTTAAGTTATCTAGAGATTTTGTTAATAACATGGAACTAATCAAGGAACGTTTTTGAATTTAAGATAAGCATAAAAGATGTAACTTACATCATGTGCAAAATATCAAGAAACATTCTTATCTCTAACAGTTGGCACATATCTCTCATACCTACTTTTAGCTGTTGGAAGACATGAAGATAAATATAGCTTTAAAGTTTAAAATAAAAAGAAATGGGAAAACGCTCTCAATACAATAGTGATATTACAATCATACTTCAACTTAGCTGTGCAAAATTCTGCTTCTTTATTTTACTTAATACTTGAGTCAGATTTTGAGAGGAACCTTTATATTTTTCTATTCCTTGAGTTGATTTATACTTTGGTGAGATTGATGATAAAACGAAGTGACAAATAGGTCTGTCGATCAGTAATTGGCTTGGCGAGCCATATAGATCAACTAGAGGGAATTGAGTCCATTGTATTGACATACTATTTCTACTCTCAGTTTTGATTGGATATAGTGGAACATACCGATGTAGAATATTAGGTCCACGACTTGGAGCTGGAAGAGAGAACTGATGCTCAAGGCAAAATCTCTATAAATCATTGTGCAAACTTGTCTTACTCTTCTCTTTTATTTTTTTCTTTTGTAGATTCAATTATCTATTTTGATTGTTAAGTGATTTCAAAGCCATATTTTATTAATAACTTATTGGGGTTGTATTTAAGATTTACAAAGAGAGAAATTCTTGAAATTTTTAACGAGCCAATTCACTCCACCTCTTGATTACTTTTTGGGACGAACAATATTGATTTTGTAGAACACTGATCCCATCGATCATATTACAGTATAAGCTTATCCTTCAAAATATGGATAGAGTTGTATCTTTGATTGCTCGAATCTCTCTTTTTGATAAAGCCAATTGATATTAGATAATTTTTAAACTAAGGGATCACGATTAATTAACCTGCTAATAGTCAAATTAGGGTCAAGAGAACCACCCAGCTTAGATAAAAATTCTTATTGTTTGTATCCACCCATTTTTCGTTATAAAGACCTTGGCTCCATTGGAAATTTGCCACATTACTCCATCAGTTTATATATATATATATATATATCCCTTCTAGTATATTGTTCAAACCCTAAGATGTCTTATTTCCTTTTAAGTCAAATCAAAACTCACCATTAAAGAAAATACAAGCCCCTTAACTATAAAGCATTTAGCTCTTGTGCAATTTCCAAGACAATTTCATTAGGAGACTTAGGTTGAATAAGGGCATGTCCTTGAACCCCATAACCTTAAGCTCCTTTGATTTTGTGAGTTTTGCCTACTATACCCAAAGAATTCTCCCCTTTCCCTTTTTTTTTTAACCAATGCCAAAAGTTTACTAATAAGGAGTTCACTTGGTCACACTACTTGAATGAAAATTTGAAATCTCCATAGAGTAATTTGAGATAGTACGAGCAACTGCTTTAATTAATAGTGCCTTTTTTGCTTTTGTTAAGAGAGTTTTCTCTCATCCTTTTAATTTCTTAATAATCTTTTCTTTAACAAAATTTAGATCTTTATACTTAGATCTCCTCTATAGGCAACCCAAGATAATTCTCTGTATTAAAAGTACAAGGATCCCTAATAATGCTCCAATCTCCTAAACCTGGCTAATTGAGGTGTGCTTATTTAGAAAATAAGAGACTTGCCAAAGTTAACTTCCCACCTTGAAGCTTAACATTATTCCAACAAGATCTCCTTTAAACCAGTCACATTAGATTTTACAGCTTCTACAATGAATAAATAATCACAAGTGGCAAATGAGTAAGAGTATGATTGATTCTTTGATAAATCTAAGAGAGCCAACTTCCAAAAGGCCTTTGAATAACACATCTACCACAAGTACAAACAAATAATGAAATATTATATCCTCTTATTTTAAAACTCTACTAAGATGTACATACTTAATTGATTTTCCATTAACATTATGCTAAAACTCATAGAAGAAAAATATCCCATTATCCACTTGACCTACATGTTTGCAAAACCCATTCTAATTCATACCACTTGAAGGAAATTCCATCCTTCCTTATCGTATGTTTTACTTATATCTACCTTAATCATGCTTGAAAAATTCCTTCCATTTCTTTTGTTTTTTAAAATATTAACATTTCATGAGTAATCACAATATTGCCTTGTATGAATGTCTTAAAACAAGACATTATGATTTCTAGTAATGAAATAGTAAAAAAAAAAAAAAGTGCTTAAGATGATTAACTAGGGTTTTTGAAACAATTTCATACAAATTATTGTAAAAATTTATTGGCTAAAATTGAGACACATTATTAAAATTTTTAACCTTAGGAATCAAAACTATATCATTATGATTGAGAGATGAAAGAAACATACTTGAAACAAAAAAGTTTTGTACAACCACCATCACTTAAGACCTTATTATACTCCAATAGGTCTGATAGAAAAATCTAAAAAAGTCAATCAAAAAGAAACTTTTAGTGTCTGATAGAAAAAAATCTAAAAAAGTCAATCAAAAAGAAATTTTAAGTGCACTAAATTGGAAAATCATATACTAGTATTCCATTCATTTGAAACAATATTGTCAACCCAGCTTAAGCAAAAATCCCAATTTTTTTGTCCACTAAATAGTTTAGGATAATGCTCTACAAATATTTCTCCATCTACTCCATTTTCCATATACCTAAATATTTTATTTCTTTGCCCTCTTCCAATTGTATATTGATGAAATAAAGCTATATTTTTATCTTCATACATCATTTAGTTAATTTTAGAACCCTAATACTAAAACAACTCTCTTCTCTATAATTTATCAATCCAACATGAATCTCCTTTTTTTTTTTCCTTGAACATCATTGCATACAACACTATTTTGGATCTCCTTCAGCTTTCCTTTTAGCATATCTATTGGTGTGCATATTTCTTGACCGAATTTTTCAATTTTAATTTCATAATGATCCTTTTTCCTAAACACAATCAATGATAGGCAAGTGCACCTCTCACTCGTAGTATAAGGATAAAGTATTGGATTGTCTCCCATAGGGATCAAGATTACTAGTAATCACCTTTTAATTATTATCCAGCCTATAAAATGGAGTCAATAATGTAGTTAAACTATTAATTCCACTACAAATATGCCACCTATTACTACTAAAGTCACAAACACACTATAATTGAACTAAATATCACTTATTAGTAACTTAAGCCTTACTTGGCCACTCAAATTATCATGTAGATTAAGGACACCAATTAGAGTGCCCTTAGATTTCTTAACTGCATAATTCAATTAATACATTAATGTCTTTCTCAAGATCACTAACGCCTAATTCTAAGTTTATCCACCTGAATCTTTTCTAGGCTAATAGCAACCTAGAATCGGTTTATGTTCAAGAATTCTTTACTTAATCTAAGTAGGTATAGAAAAATTTCACATTCCTATCTCTAGGATTATGAGCAATTCTTATCAACAATCAAAATCTATTTAAGAGGATGATCTCTTGATGTGTCCCAATGAAATCTAACATGGAATTGCATCATGCACTATATAAATTCATGATGCAATAAAAATAAACTGTTGAATTAAGAAAAACTAATATTTTCATTTATAGCATATGAAATTACATGACAAGTCTAGGGTTTTGCATAATCTAAATTATAATAGTTACTCCTTCATTAATGCAACAACGTAAAACATATATTCAAAGAAGTAAGAAAGAAACATGTAAAACCCCTTTTTTCAATGCTCCAATAATCTTCAATCTTTGCGAGTCTAAGGGAATTTGGATTTCTCACGCCGGCTTCTTCAAGAGATGTGTCTTGCAATGAAATTGTGAGAAATATTTTGAATGGATGCGAGATATGTGTTATGATATGATTTATGTAATGGTTGGGTTGTATTTATAGGTTTCCAAGTGATAGGACACGATCTGATATCTTTTCCTCATCTCAATTCGCTTTCATACTTTTAAATAGCAGTTATTTAACCTTTGACGTGGAAACATGTTGAACTCCACCTCCATCACGACTATGACTTAGGTGGTGATAAGCATGGATCCTTATGATTCTTTACTTCTTGCAACCATGATTTTCCCTAAAAATCAAATCTACATCAATCACCACCCATGTCACAACCATGATGGGGTTGGTGATATGCGTAAAAATCTAATCTGCATTGATCATCATTATGTCACTGTCGTGATGAGGGTGGTGATCACTACGGTTCTCAAGTTTTCCTTGCTTCATACCCGTGATGTTGCTCGTATTGATTTCTAGTGCATGTGTCTTCTATCACTGCTTCAATCACAACTGTGATACATCCTTAAACTTCAAATCTTGAACTCAATTTGATTTATCTTCTTTTACATGTTGATAAATTGTCCTTAGTCACCTGGAATGAACATATTCACAATTAAAGTACCAACTGTAGTGATAATTCATGAATACAATCATAATTAAACAAATAAAAACACTAAATGTATAGTGTAAATAACTCTTATCAAATTTCCTCACACTTAAGCTTTGCTTGCCCTCAAGTAAACAAGCGATAATAAAGTTAAAAGAAAATTAAACCTTTGTTAGGAAAACAAATCACAAACAGTACTTTCGTTTTAAACATATGAAATTGCTTCTATCTCTTAATTATTTTGTTCAATCTACCAAGT
The DNA here is from genome assembly GCA_024138025.1 of Combretum micranthum. Classification (NCBI taxonomy): domain Eukaryota; kingdom Viridiplantae; phylum Streptophyta; class Magnoliopsida; order Myrtales; family Combretaceae; genus Combretum; species Combretum micranthum. Next base: position 40,820 of record JAMXBD010001391.1, read on the forward strand.
TACTTCACAGACTAAATGTCCTCTTGTTCTACTCAATGATGCACTTGAGTTAACAATGCTAGAATTCCACAGCTAATCTGAGTAATATAGCCTTTACTCTCATCATTTAATCAGGCTTTCAAAGTTAAAAAGCTATCAAAGTTAAAAGCAGACAGATGATCACAAAATAAAAGAGAGTTAGCCAATTTCAATCCCCTACTATGATAGCATAAACATCCCTAATGAGCTCTACAACCGTATATTCTCAAGTGAAATTCTATCTATCTACATATCCCCTTACTTTGTCTCCTTTAGTATCCACTCTAGTTTATTTTCCTTCTTTATAACTATATATATGTTCACTTTTTGAGGAACCCTGCAACCTATGTAGTGAGCTTTCAACCAATAATTCTGGGCTTGTCACCTAAGTTAACAGATGTTATTCCCCCTAGGAGGCATCCCATGATCTTAATCACTTGAGTTACAAGACCTACTAAAAACTTTTCTTTTATTATATCAATTGTCAAATGAACATCATCGATCGGCTAATCCTAGGCTAGCTTAAGTGACCAAGTTTTAAAAGAACCCTACTGAACCTCCATCACTTAACAAATTGAGATATGCTCCTTTTCATTTTTTTTAGCATGAGTAAAAGAAGAAAAACAAGGCAAGGGGTCATCAAACTACACATTACTTTTGAACTCTCATCACAATAATATAAGGCCTTCAAGGAAATTGAATGAAAGTTTATACTACTAGTTAAGTTTAGAACTAGACATTACTTTTGAACTTTCATCACAATAATATAAGGCCTTCAAGGAAATTGAATGAAAGTTTATACTACTAGTTAAGTTTAGAAATGGACTAACTAACCTTTACTAAGGACCTTATGCTAACTTCATAATTGAATTCCTAGTTTAAATAACAAGTAAGACTATACTACTTGGATTGTACCATGTAATTCTAACATGTTAATAACAACACATAAGCAAATAAGCAAAATCTGAGAACAAAAATCATAGTCAATCCTTAAATTATCATTTTCTAACAGTAAGCTTCTTTGATTATTTAATTTCTAATATATTTGAAATCGTATTTTAACTATTTTTATATTTTGAGTTTTCGATATCAGCTACGAAATCTTGTCTTTGGTATCTATTACTATCTAGAGGCCCTTGTTTTATAGTTTGAAGATATATATAGATTCATAACTACTTGTGGTTTTATTCTAGGGTTTTCATTGAGTTTTACATTAATCATCTACTTTTATATTTATTTTCTATCTTTTACTAGTATGAACATTCTAAGGGTTTACACATGCTAAGGGTCAAGGATTGAATCAGGGTTGATAAAAATAAGAAAAATAATCTAGATTTTATATGTTATTACATATCTCGTCTATATAGTAATAAAAAATTTAATATACATAAAATATAGTAATAATTATTCATTTTACTACTATATATTATTTAATAAAAATTTTATTGATATTTATATATTATCTATCCTAACATATTTATTTATTTTTTTCCTACAAAAACATTCAAAAGCTACAATGACATAACTTTAAGATGAAAGTAAAACATCTGTCGTAAAAAGGAGAATAGAAATCCATATGAAACAATGTAGACAACTGGTACTGTGCTGGGCCAGCTAAATATCACAAGATTACCTTATATGCATATATTATTATACTCTTCTTACTGGTACTTCTTACTCCTTATCATAATCTTGTTTATATGTTTGTTACAAACTCTAAGGCAACTCTTCCAATTCGAGAAACACATTTTAGTCTTACCACACCACACACTCTCTTTCTCTCTCATTTCTAAATTGAAACCACAACACACTCTCTTTTGCTCTTCTTTGTTGTCTCTAACATTGTCGATGCGCTAGTAAAGCTCTGTGGATCTCTCTCTCTTGCTTTTTGTGGTTTCTAGCTGTACATTTGGTGGCAAAGGCTTCAGATCTGTCTGATTTGAATCACTGACATTGTTAAATGAAGGATCCGTGGATCTCTGCTAGTTGAAACAAGGATTCCATGCCCTTCTCAAGTTCATTTCATGAATTGTTACCATTTTGGATTATTATTATTATTATTAATTTTTGGTTACTTTTTAATATGATATTATTTGCATTTTGACTCGATTAACCCGACCGGGTTAATTGAGTGGTGATTGAATTGCTTGGGCCATCCAAGTTTCACCGAGTTGATTGTAATCCAAATTTTATTAAAGGATCAACCCGCTTTTAAGGCTGGTACGGTTGAACTAAAATGAACTGACCGAGCCAGGTCAAACCGGTTTTTACAACATTTTTAACTGTACTAAACAAAAGTTTGAGCGAAGTAAGAAAGACTCAAAGACAAATGAACCATCTACAAGATCAATAAAACATATGCACTCAAAAGACCATAAATAGTAATGGAGAATAATACCAAAGAACAAATGAAAGATAGCACAAGTTTGTATATAAAGGAAAAGACCAAACTATCATTCAACGACATATTATAAACCTACATTAATAAGGTTACAATACAGAGACAATGCACAAAAGAATAAGCCATATCAGAGTAATGCTTATATGCGTTCTTACTTTAAAATCAATGCAATGATTGGTAAGTTGATGCAAACAATTATTTATAAAAGCTCAATAATGTATATAAAGCATTGATTATCAAAGTTTATGTCTTGAAATCAATGCTGTGATTATTAATTTGATGCAAGTAATTGCTTATGTAATGGGCAATAATATTCAAATGACAATAAGATGTTGACACTGTAGGTAAAAAATATGAAGAAACAAATAACAAAAAATTGTTAACATAATAAATTGTAGGACCACTTTTGTGAAGGAGAGAATTTTCTTTTTAGTGAGAGAAGGAAAGAGTGAACCAAAAACTCTTTAAATGTCAATTAAGTAATGTTTCTTTTGCTACTTTTTAAGGTATTGGATATGATAAAGTTTGCTACACCATAATTAGTTTACTAAAAAATGTAGTACTAGACATAAATCTTCCCATGTGAGTAGAAAATTCTCAAAATTTTTGACTTTTATATTTTATTGTATGAAAATCCTATGATAGGATCAAATAAATCATCTAACAAAAATTCAACACTAATACTTGTTTCCAATCACTACCTTACCACCATCACACCAATACCAACACCAATATTGCTACCTCATTATCACCATCTCGACCTTACTACCACCACTATTTCTATTGTCATTACCACCACTATAGTCACGACCCTATCACTCTCACCACCAATGCCTTCATTAACAATACAATACTAATATTAAGTCACCACCACCACCACCACCATATAATTACTGTTATATGACTACCATTGGCTGCCAGTACAATTATTATTGTTATTTCAAAAACCACATAAATTACTACTATTGCCGCAACCACTATAGTATATCACCACCAATAATAATGAAACTTCACCACTGTCACTATTTTTTCATTGTTGTAGCTATTATATTACTAACACCTCCATTGCACTATGTCATCATCATCTTTGTTGTCATTGCATAACAACCATTAATACTATTGGAATTGATGCATACCAGTGCAATCACAGTGGTGCTATATTGGTAGTGAGGAATCAACCATGTCGGTGATGTTATAGTGGTGACGGTGGCCAATGGTGGTGACAATGGCATAATGATGGTAGAATAGACAAATTTAGTTAAAAATAAATGTTTGATAATATAAATAATATAATTATTGAAATCGTATTCTAATATAGCACTAGTGTATAACAAATAACAAATCACATGAGAAAAAAAATTTTGTATTGTACATAAAACATAAAAAATGGTATGAGAAACTTATGTTATACTATTCTTCTTATATTGTGTTATTTTGTTTTCCTTATCCTATATTTTAGTGGAAGCTAAATACTATCTTAGCGAACATGACTTTATATTAAACTTACCGTTTTCCCTTCAATTATTCATCTAGTTTATAATACATTGGCTTGTGGTTTACCAAGACTACTTATTCCTCAATTTTTATCACTTTTAATGTCACATCTCTACCATTGATAAGCATTTAAGTACAATGCTAACTTTTGCATATATATGCTATGAGTTTCATATGACTATCATGTGATACAACAAACAATTAGACTGCAAATGAGCTAAGCTCGAGTAGCTCACCTCGAGCTCAAACACATAATAAAGCTTGCTTATCTAAATGAGCCGAGTTTGAGCTTTACTTTAAGTTTGTGAGCTGGTTCAAGAGTAGTGTTTTTGAAGCTCGTTTGTAGGCCCATGAATAGGCTTGTAACAAAGTTCATTAATAGGTTCTTGAACAAGATCGTGAGTTATATATATATATATATATATATACATGTTATATTATATACAATTAGATAATTAAAACTAAAAGTTAATTTTGATTTAATATATATGTGTATATATTTCATAGTTCTTATATTTTTAGGTTTCATAAAAATTAAGATATAGATAATTTAAATAGATTTTTCAATGTTTAATTATTATGATTAATTCATCTATTAATACATTTATTCATCTAAAACCTACCAACACATAAGCTAAAACTAAAAGGGAGGGGATGTAAATTGAGTTTTAAAACTAATTGTAATTTCAATGCCAAATAATGCAATAAAAAAATTAACATTATATAAACAATATAAAGAAAAATGCAATAATTAAAGAAAGAAGGAATAGAGAGATCAAGCCCAAATTTAACGTAGAGTCCAGTCTGCTCTGTAGTTTCCATGGGTCTATAATTGTCTTCTAATAAGGGACTTTACAATTACTTTATTGATTACAAATAAATTGCTCCTAAGGAGCTACAACATAACTTACGATACGAATTCACACAAACTTTTACTCAAGTTGTATCTTATCATGAAAAACAAAAAATGCACTTAGGTCGCAACTTTTACTCTCACAAAAACTTAAACTAATCTAGAAAGTACAAACTGTTTGCAGCAAGATAATCAATGGTACTACTCAACACTTCTTATATGCAAATAGATTACAATGATAAATTTAATAAGAAAGATATAAATGATTTAATGGCAATTTAATGAGCTCAACTAACTCTTCAAATCTGCTTAAAGCCCTCTATTTATAGCTTCTCTAAATCATATGGCTGTTGGACATTTTCACCAAAAAAATTCCCTTGCATTAAATACTCCAATGGTTAGTTTTTGTCAACTAGCGTATAGAACTACTTGCAAAACCATAAAACTTCATGAACCTAGCTAGCGTTCGGATGCCACACTCTAGCATCCAGTGCTAACCACTCGCATACATCATTAGAAATATTCTATTCATGTGAAAAATGCTTAGTATCAGATGTTAACCCTAAGCATCAGGATGCTAGCTGCAATTCTTATGGATTAGAGTCCTGATTATACTAGCATTTAAATGCCATATACACTAGTTGGAGTATAAATAGGTTTGCAACTTTACAACCACAAACAAACACAATACATAAATTACACAAATACAAACATATCACATTGCAAATACATTTGGTCAATTAAATGTAACTTATCTTTAATGAATGGGTGACTGTGTAATGTATTTTATCATTGAAATTCAACTTGAACCCTTTGGTTCAACAATTTATTTTCTAAACTTATTGACCCAAATTTAACTTTATTTCATGTTTTAGGGCTCCAAGCAAGTCAAGCTATACCTGAGCCTAAACTTGTCTTGGCTCAAGCTCAATTTTGCAACTTAAAGCTTCATTTGTAAACAAGATGAGTTCGAGATTGACACAAAGCTTGTTTATTTTGATGAGCTAAGATTGAGCCTAAATTTTAGACTTGACAAAAAGCTTGGTTCAAACTTGATTTGTAAATGAGATAAGCATGAACATGAAACAAATCTTATTTATTTAAAAAAATTGAGTTTAAGCTTGAAATTTCAGCTCGGATCTTAGCTTGATAATTTTTAAATGAGTTGAGCCTGAGCTTTCAAAAGCTCAACTTAACTTAGTTTGTTTAGATCCCTACCCTTTGTATTTATAAAATTTCCTAAAAAAGGAAGGGGCACTAGTTAATCATACCATATATATATATATATCATTTATAGAAAATTGAATTGTTTTCATTAAAATATAATTAACCTACTATAGATTTGTTTGACTTCTAGGCGATACGGTCAATGGAGTTCAATATGACTAAAGAGGTCCCATCCATACTCAAGAGGACTTAGAAAGAGTTGATTTGGTGAGTTTTGAATAAAGGTCTTAAATTGACTAATTTATTTTAACTTTTCTTTAATATACTCATTTATCCATTACTACTGTTAGATTTGATTCTAGAATGAGACATAAATCGTTGGTTCCCAGTTTTGGAAAAAAGTGGTACTGGAACCATCTTACCAGGGTCGGTTCCTGGTTCAATAAAACCAATAATTTTGGCAATCATGTGTCTAGTTCTATAGAAGCAAACTCACAATAAATAATTTTTTTTTGGCAAAATTAATGAAAAATCTGCATTAAAATATACAATATACATATGGTTGCTATATATACATAATACATTATATATGTGTAAATAGATATACATGTATTTGAAACAATAAACCAAGCAAATAATTTGATGCCATAATAACTAATATAAAAATAATAATTTTAGGAGGAGGATATTAAACCTTACCTTTGATTCATTTACATAAATTATATGTGGATGCTTGGAAAAAGCAGTTGAAAAAAGGGGTGAGATTTTTTTTCTTTAAGGTTGCCCCGTAGATGCCTGCATATTCACTAGTTGGAGTCAGATCGATATAGTTTGTTTATTTTTCTTTTTTCAAAAAAATGTTCAATGGGTTGGTCGCTTTTATAGTCATGTTGGGTTTATGTTTTTAACCCGTTAATTAGTTGTTGAGAAAACCTAGGTTGTCTACATTGAGTTCTCAGTTTTGAAAAAATCTATAAATACCAATTAGTTTTTTTTTTTCTTTTATAGTTACATATCTACCCATTTCTAGGTGACAAAACATTAGTTTTACTAAATATGGTAGAAGGTAAAGGCTATTAAGCTTGCATATGATTGGTTATGGAGGTGGTGGTGCTTTTCCTATTGAGTTAAAGTTATTGAAATACCCATTCCCTTTGTTGGTTTCATCTTTCACATCCTACTAGAAACAATTCGCCCTACTCTAGTCATTGTTACGAGCTATAACTTCAGTCATGATAGACCCATATCTAGACTTATGCCCATCTAACTACTTACCTACCATAATCCGAGGCTTGCTTAATTGCCACCATTGAAGCTAGGGCAGCCAACACTTCCTAGAAAATTTGAGAGAGGTTAGCTGTGATGTTTGCACTAATCAAGGTTGTTGGAATTATAAGTGTCAAAATTATCATTGAATTCAAAGTCGATGTTTAGTTATTTTGTTGAATTTTGTGTTGGATGCACTGCCAGTTACACCTCTATGCCTTTTCAATATTCTCTTTTTAATTAAAACTCTTGGCTTTTTTTCGTTTAGGATTAATGGCGCATTGATAGATGTTGCTTGACTTATGAGAATTTGATCACCATATACATGATTAAAATGAGAGTACTAATATACTAAAATGCTACCAATCTTATGTACAACAGTGCTTGCATTTATAGTATACATTACATTAGTGTTCAACAACTCATCAATGTCGTCATAATAATACTCTAAAACTTCTTTAAGTTTGTCCACTTTGTTGTGTGGGTCCACCAACTAGGTCACATTGTATCATGCAATAGTTCTGTAATAAATAGCTACTTTTTGAACCATGTCATTAACACAAGCTTGGAACAATGGATAAGGTCTTACCTTTTGTAGTGCATTGATTATATTATATGTTTCAAGAAGAAATAGATGAACACGGGGTACAGAGTTGAGAGAAAGTATTTGTGCAGTGATAAAAGAATTTAAGAAGATGCAAGAAATTTGAGCAAACTATCCATACATTTGAATACAAAGGTATACTCGTTATACGTGTAATAGAGAAGCTACATAACAATTCTTTATATTTAATGGTGCCATTTATTATATCACACATCAAATTCTACCCATGTTGGATGTCTTTTTTAAACTTTCATGACTTTTTACAAAGCATCCCGTATCACTTTCTCGCTTTCTCCATTCTTTATTGACAAGAGGGTTTGAAGCATGGTCTATTTCCAATTTTATTGGTGAGCTTTGTAATTTTATTAACTCCATACATGTTTAATATATGATATGCATACGTAATATCAAAAAAAGGTCCCACCTAGCTTGGTTTGGTATAATAACTTGAGATCAACAATGCTAGCTATGTTTGCGGCTACACTGTTAAATCAATTAAGAATATTTTTTTAAGTTAGAAGATATTCATCTAATGAAGCTTATTGTTGTGCTTATATTTTGGGCCACGTCCATTTTATGGAGTGTAATGAGTCTTTTATGTATGATTCAATTACTGTTTATTTCATGACATGTAACTTCCATGTACGAGCCGTCTCTTTATCTATTCGTCCAAATGTCAAAGTAGATGAAGATGCATGTGTTGAGAGCATAACATATACCTTTTAGTTTCAACTTACATCTCTTGTAGGTTTCAACACAATGTGTTTTGATAGTTTTTGCACTGTACAAGTGTGCTTGTAGGTTAAGGGTTTCTTGATGATAGTATCGCAGGTTCGGGTGCTAGCATACTTTAAAACATAAGCTTAAAACACCTATCATATGCACTAGTTTGTCACAATATTCTCATTCGTGTATTTCCAAAGCTTTGTGTCTTTCTTCTCACAGATTGAAAAATCTATCGTTGCATTGGATCCATGCCATACTCACCCAGAGCTTCAATCTTAGATGCTTTATCAAGTTCCAATAACCATTACCCTTCAAAAATGGGCAATTTGCAGTAAAATAGTTGTAGTGTGCCTTAGTCTTCCCGTCAACAAATTTATACCAATAATAAGTGCGTACATTCTCTAAATATAAAGAGGATAAAAGATTCAAAGTGTGCGAACAATTCTAGAACATCACTTCCAATTTATAGTCTAATTCTTCATTTCATTCGAATTTCACTTGCATTCCATGTCTTCTTCCCTTTACATTATTTTTGGCCTTTGAATTGATTTTTAGCCTCTAGATTGATTCCCCATTCTCTCTCTCTTTCTCTTCCCTCTCCTTCCCTATTGGCTAAAATCAAATGTAGTGTATTATTGTTGCTTTTGACAGTAACATATGTAAGGTCAAGTCACATCATTTGACTATTCAGGATAGCTTTCTTAAAAGAAAATTTTAGGGAATTGGGTTAGACCCACCAAATTTGCTAGTTTTGTTAATTAGTTCAAGACCCAATGGGTCTACAATTCTTCACCATGAATTGGCTTGAGTCGCTAGATCAACAAGTAATTGCCTGGGTCGGAAAAACCATTGTTGGGTTGGTTCTTGGTTTGGAACCAATCTATAGTGATGCCCAGGCTCATGTACTTGATAGGGATGTCTATCTGTCTTAATCCAATAGCAAACTTATTAGAATATTTTTAAAATGAGTAAAGTTGTTCTCATCTATTGATCATTATATGATTTAATGGAATTCATTAAGTTCAATGGTCTATATATGATTAACCATGTTTCCACATATTAGGATTGCAAATGAGTTGAGCTAAGCTAAGTTGATCTGTTAAAGACTCGAGCTTGGCTCGTTTAGAACTCAAGCTTAAGCTTGAGCCAAGCTTTTTATCGAGTATAAAATTTAGTTTTCAGCTCAACTCATTTGGTTAAACAAGCTTTATTTTGAACTCAAGATTAGCTTGTTTACAAATAGAACCTAAGCCATTTTCGAGCTGAATTTCAAGCTCAAGCTTCACGCATTTAAGTAGCTCATTTATCTTTTTCTTTCATCCTAAAATAATATATAAGACACACTAAGTATATATCACATATATTAAATAGAAATTAGTATTTGTTATTTTAATATTATATTTATATATAATATATCATAAATATAAAACTTACAAGCTTGCTAATGAACTCATTAACGAACTTATCCACGAGTTAGCTTGTGAGCTCATATCGAAGCACAATCTTGATTGTTTAGACAAAAAAGCTTTATTTTAAGTTCAAGCTCTTATTGTTTATTAATCAAGCTCAAGTTGTGCCAAGTTTAAAGCAATTCAAACTCAAACAGCTCGGCTCATTTATAACCTTACCTCATTTGATGCTTTTATAGAGATTAGAGAAATAGTATTCTATTATCATGTCTATGCTTTGAAATATCAAAAAAATAATTCAAATGAAGAATGATATTTATTACTTAAGAGTTGAAAGGTCGATGCCTCAAAACTCTCATATCTACTACTTGCATATTCGAGATATTAAAAAAAACCTATCCTTCTCTTTATCATTCATCTAAGTTAGAGTCATGCAACATCCATGACAATTTCAACCAAATCAAGCCATCGGCATAATTGAAAATTTGCAACGTTTATTTTCTATTAATCTCCCGATTTGGTCGGCAATAATGTCTATTTTGGGTCTACTTGGATGGTTTGTTTTTCATTTGTATTTATATCTATATCAAAACAGTATGTATAAATATATTCGATTTGTATCTATGCTTTATTTATATTTAATATATTTGATCTTTTCATGAGAACTGCCAATTTTTTTTTATCCGTATCTATTTCTTAATAAACATTTTGTTATAAAAAAAGTTTGAAAAAAATATCTATATTTGCCAAAAAGCACTATCCAAACAAACCTTTATAGTTATGGTGTTGTTATTGTACTCTTTTTTATTGATAGGTTCTGAATTGGTTGCAAGCCTTATAATTTTTTTTTTTAAGAGTAAAATTTTTATGACGACCTAGCAATAGGAAAAAAGAAAAAAAAAAACTATCTTCGTGATATTATCTCGGGATTGATCGATAAGATATTTATATACTATTATATGGGCATAGCATCAAATCCTGATTTTAGACAAGAAACAATTTATTACTGTATAAAAAGAAAAATGAATAGAAAATCAATAGGATGAGAATTGGGAAAGAAGGTTCGTGTATGGAGGGTCTAGTTAACCACAATACAGCAGAAGGAGGTGAAAGAGCATTGATCACTTACTAGGAAAGTTGGGCACCAGCACCATCATTGAACCTTCACCAAATTGGAGGGTTTATGTGCAAGAATGCTTCAAAAAGGTTGTCAACTCAGTCAGCTGATGCATCAGAAACCTTGTCATTTTTTTTTTTTTTTTGGTGCCTTTTAGTTTGATAAGATATGACATATAAAACATAGGATTAATCGGTTATATCGAAACTGGACCACAAACACTTTTAACTTTAGCTTTATAATGCCATAGCCCTCACTCGATACAAGTCCCATCTTACTGGATTACAAATGATGACTACTTGCTAATATTAATGATTGACGAAAAGAAAAACAAAAAAGCACTTATATAATTTTGACATTACATTTTACCTATGTTCTATATTGAGGAGGGTCCAACCCTTTGTTAGGAGACGATGGGGAAAAAAAAGACAATATATACATATATATATATATATATAGTGGGAGGTTAATTAAATATATATTATAGAAAATGTAAGCATATTAAAAGGTGGGCATTTTTTTTTCCTTTCTAAATTGTTAGCGAGTGCCGTTAAAGAATCTTCAAATATTTTGCTTTGGGATAATATTACGAAAGGATACTAAACTTTGAAAAAAAAGTAATTAGGTATATAAATTTTAAAATTAATCAATTTTGTAACTGAAAAATTTTAAAAATGATTAATTTAATACTTAAAAGAATTTGATGGAGATATTATTAGCATACACGAAATGTTGGTTTAGATACTAAATTACTTAATTTTAATATTAAGATAACTAATTGCATATTTTATTAAAGTTCTGGTATCTTTGTATGACATTAACCTTTTCCTTTTATAAATACAAAATTTTTGAATTTAGAATTGACTAAATCCTCTTAACCCATAACATGGCCATTATTCTACTGTCGGCATAGAGCGTGCATATGTTTGATTTCCCATCTTCCATCTAAATGTAGCACGTTTAGCCACAAACTGAGTCAGCAAAAATTAAATTATAGCTTTATAATACCTTATATTTTTTCAAAAAATAATAAATAAATAAATCTGCAGTCATATCTCTTTGAAGAAAATCAAATTGTGAATATGCTATTATATAAGTAATATTTAATGCTCAATTAGTCCTTGTAGTTCTATATGATGTCTCTGCTCATTCAAAAAGATTTCAATGTTTTCTTCTTTTCATTTTATTTTTTAATTTCTGCAAATTATCTTAACCTCGTACATTCTAAGCATTGCATTTGAAAATGTGTACTCCGACCAATATAGCCTTAAACTTAACTACTTGTGACATGAAAAGCATAAAATTAGGAAGAAGGAGAACCATGTTGGTAATGTTTTGGAAAACTCAAACAGAATCCTAGACCAAACCATTTAAGGAAAGTCCTAAACCCTAATGCCTATACTATAATACAGGAATCTTGGTCAAAATTGGCTTATGTCAGTAATAATTGTCATTGAGGAAAAAAAATTATTAGTTATTATAATTCACTATATATAATAGCATTGAACAAAATCAATTATAATTAATTTTAGTATATGGTGATGACAATAAATAGTATTTTTAAGACAAAATTTCAATCAATAATTATATGAAATTGTTATTGTCGTACAAATATTTTTTATACATTACATTTATTTGCACGTGTATATAATATTTAATAATATTTTATAATTGATTTGTGATCAAACTGGATCTTTGTGTTGCTGGTGGTTTCAGTTCTTGGGGTTCTCACCAACATCAGGACGCAGCTTTTTTCAGTTTTTATATCAGCCCCGGAACTGCTTGACAAGATGCCATATTTGCCTTAGCCATGTTAGAATTAGGGATATTATTAAACTCTGTCTTCTTGTTCTAGTGTTCCGTTTCAATGTCTAAGGGTCATGTCTGATAATGTATAAAAGTTGGATATGTTATGATCATTTGGCTCGCATGTGCTTGTTCTTTCATGCGTGCGGATTGTGTGTTTTGTTTTGTCATGATGGTACATCTTTTGTTGCTACACTTTGAGAGTTAGCTCCAACTAGATGATCATGAAGGGGACAGCTTCACAGTTTCACAGTTCAGTCAAGATGCCACATTTTTTGATATGACGTAGTTTGCTTCAACGATATGATACCATCTTCTTTTCAAACAACTTATTTTTCAAATTATATTTTAGATGAAATACATAAAATAAGAAATTAATTTCTCCTTTAACATTCTAGTAAAAATAATTATTTAAATAAGATTTAGATAAAATCAATTAATAGAATACAATGGTAAAATCACAAGTATAACACGACTTATACAAAGAGTGTATAAACCAACATATGTGGTATATTAAAGATTGCAATATATACAGTTATGTGGTTTTTCACACGACAACGTATATTAGCCTCACAAGATACGGTATATGTATAGAACTTTATATCACATCTAAGAGCTGCGATACAGATATGATATCAAAACTTATTGCAATTTATGCATGTTATTTGAGTAAAAAACGTTGATATCCTATTTCTAACATGTGAATTTACAATGAATTTTGGTAATTTTTTCTTGTAACTGCTATAAAGATGTCCTACACTCCATAAAAGTACTTAGGTCTTATTAAACTAACTTGAAAATGTTATACAATATTTTGGTGCATCATTAATGGGTAATGTGGAATTTTAGGTTACATTTCACATGTGATGCAATATATATAGAATAAATAAGTAGGAGAAAGAAAAATTGGAAAGGAAAAAGCATGAAAAGCACTAAAATAAGAGAACTAAAAACTATAGAGAGAGAGAGAGAACTAAAAATACACATGCAAAACTGGACAGATATTAACAACCCAAGGACCCAAATTGTTCACAAAATAATGCATGTGCAAGGGGTCAAAACAAAGTTAGAGCTTTAATGTGGGTGGGGAAAGGGGCCAGGGCTTGTATGTGTTATAAGGAAATTGGGAGAAATTAGACATAATTAATATGATATATAACTCGCTAAAAAAGAAAACTTTGTTTGTATTTTTGTCAGTGTTTGTTATCATCCAAGAAGATTAAAATAAATACAAGTTGTTAAAGGATTTTAATATCACATAGGAAATGCAAAAAATAAGTTCGCCATAATTATTCAGAATGATAAGAACATAAAGAAATAAAGTGTGTGATATTTTTCAAATACAAGGGGATAAAGTTCTAATCATCAAGGCACCTTATATTGTAATGGCTTTAAATTCATCATATCTTTAAAGTTAAATATTCTTAGTGGAAAGTATTCTCAAAATGGATGATCTATTAGGAAGCAGTTGGTATTAATGACAAAACCGTGTGATAATTTGCTAAAGTGGACAATATTCTGATGAATGGAGTTGCAGATCGTTACAGGTGGTATTAGATCAGTTTACCGGCTCTAAGTGAGAAGCTAAGTGCTATACAAGGAAAGTGCCTTAAAGGGGAGATACCTCTTTATCTTATATGAGATCACTTGTGGAATCCATCTTGCTTCATGTGGTTCTAGACTTGTATGACAAAATTAATGAGGATGTTAGTTTTGTAACTGAGGGAGAATGTGATATCCCTTAGTTTGGAAAATCTATCATCGATGCATCTTTTGGTATAATAACTTGGAGTTTAACTCTAAAGTTAAGTATGCTTAGAGAATAGCACTTCCAGGATGGTGACCTCTTAGGAAGTAATTGAGATCAAGAATAAAATCGTGCAGCATTTGTCAAAGCGGACAATCCCTCAATGGGCGGAGTTTTGAGCCATTACAAAGTGCGTTAAACTCATTCAAAATTTATGATAGTGCTCAAGAGAAAAATTGATAAGGATTAATTTGTCCTCAAGTGAATAAGATGAATATTGGAACAAGATGTGAGATCAAACCTTACTCTCAAAGAAGAAGAATGATGCGTTAGAGAAGCACACACCCAAGAACACACCCCATGTTCCTACCCGTGTACCTATTGTTTTATAAAATTATTATCAAGTAATGTTTTTCATGTCACAAATATATATATATATATATATATATATATAGATAGAATATGTGGTATATTGATGCATGTACTTTTGGTTTGCATATTTTTTGTTATATTTAGTATTTATTGTCCTATTTTTTGGCCATGCACTTGTGCCCCTAGGGTTGTTAGGGATCTAATTCATAAGCTAGTATATAAGCTTTTAAAGGCATTAATTAGAGAGAGAGACAGAGTGAGTTTTATGAACTGAAAAATCTAGTTCCATTGTTCTTTCTAGTTCTCTAGCAAGAATTGTCACAAACAACTTTAAGTTAATTAATTGTGTGTCATATCAATTAGTTAATTCAAACCTTATTTATTTCTAATTGTGAGTAATATCAATTAGATCTGAAAAAAATCTAGTTTGATTTGATTTTGGTGAGTCATATCTCCTTATTTTTTCTATTTTTTATTCATATATACAACCATAAAAGCTGTAAAAATCATAAAACACAAAAACTTAAAAATACCAAATACCGTGGTTTTTATAAAACTCTGTTGCATAACTTGAGCAAGGAAATATTAAAAGATAATATAACTGATATAAATCCAAAATCCTATTTAAACCCTTAAAAGACATTTAGTGACGTAATAGTGGATTAGAAACAAAAAGTTTCATAAACAAAAGTGAAGAGATAAGGTGGATCAAATGGGCAAATAATGGTCAAAATGTTGTGGAATGGAGCCACAGAGCGTTAGTTTTGCAAATTCTGAGTTTCTTGCATGCTTTGATTGCATAATTGATCACATGTTAGGTCCAGTTCAATCCTAGTTTCTTTAGTAGATTAGTCGTAATTCAACTAGCTACTATTGACTTCTTCTATTGATAAATTGCTCTTTCTATTAACCATGACCTTCTTTAACCCTCAAAATGAAGATTGTAGAGAACATTTTGCTTAATCTTCAATCACAATGTTGATCTTAATATTTTTCAAATTGTTGATAAGAAAATAGTATGAATTCCCAAAATATCTTGCTTTAAGCAATTATCCCTCACTAATCGAAAGTGAATAAATCTTTGCTTTAACTCGAATTAATACACAAGAGATTTGGCTATGTACAACTTTTCCAATTTCATCAGTAAATGCATTTGTGTTTCATTTTTATTTTTTAAATTTTTTAATCTTACTTTTTTTCTCAGAAGTTACTCTTGTAAAACACTATACATTAGACTTAGTCGGAGGACTTCTACACCAAATTTTGCCTACTCTTCATCATTCATATATCTCGACAAGAATCCTTTACATTCTCATTAGCCACAATTAAAAGATCATGCATCAATGTCTTACTTAGTCATTATTTATTAATTGTATAGATCACAACCTTAAAGATTTTGTAATTTCTCCACCTTTTCTAGAGAGCAATTTTTTTTTTTTTTTATCAAACATAGATTTTGGTTTAAAAGCATAGGCCATACAAGATAGCAAGAAAATTAGCAAACATGAAATAAATTTGAGACATAGATTTAATGTGGGCAACCTTACAATTATTTGTGAAGAAGCAGAATATAAAAGGCCACGAGCAAGACTAAATGGATCACTAAAATATAATAGTAATTATAAAACAATGGTTCTTTAGAAAAAAAATGAGCACTCTTTTCTTTAAAATGAGTCCCTTGGGTATCTATAACTCTCTTACTCAACTTAATATGCTTGACAATGTACATAAAGCTTAAAGAAATTGCTATGAATAACAAAATCAAGAGGAAGCTAGGCTGGCTAAGGGACTGCATTCCCTAATTCTCATACAATAGCTAAGCAAATAGGACAAAATTGTAAATACATGCAATAGACAGTTAGATATAGACTTTTGATGGCAAGATAGTTACAAATACATATCTAGTAACCAATCATAGTGCACAATGTACAATAGATCTTTGAATATTTGCTAAACTACTTGTTGATTTGGAATCTATAAATAAATGGAAAGTAGAAAAGGGTGGATTACCTATGCATTTGAGAAATAAAGCTGTTAGGAGTTGGAGACTCACTCGAAGTAGTCTCAAGTTGCTTGTTTTTCATTACCTAGAATCACACAACCAAAGACGTTAGAAAACTTAGGGTTTGTTTGAGAGAAAGCTAGGAAAGAAAGAAAGTTAAAGAGAAGTTCTTATCTGTGGTAGAAAGGCGTGTATGTGGCTTAAGGTTTTCTTTGCCCTTTATATCCCGAGTCTTGATTTTGTGTGGAAGGGTCCATCATAATATTGGTGCTCTCGCCATGGAAACCATATCATAAGAGGAAATTGCTAAGTTGCAATCATTAGTCTATTCCATAGCTGACTCAATGAAGGTAATGTAAGATCAATTTCAAGAACAATTAGTCAATAATTCTAAACTATAAGAGAATATGCAAACTTTGTCTAATTCTTTACAATCTTTGCATAATAAAGTGGATTTATCTGACAAGAATCATAACAACCATTCATCACATGTGGATGCTACTGTTAATAATAATGGTTCATCATCTTCTGAGACTCCACTGATGGATAATTTGTTGAAAGGACAAAAATTAGAAATTCCCAAATTTGATGGGGATGATCCTTTAGGATGGATATTTAAAACCCAGAAGTTTTTCAATTTTCATAATGTTCCTGAGGATCAGTGATTTGTTGTTGCATCATTTACATTCAAAGGTAAGGCCTTAAAATGGTTTCAATGGGTGGAACAAAATCATCAAATTTCTACCGGGACTCAATTTCTCAAATCTTTAGAAACTAGATTCGGACCCTTGGAATATGATGATGTTCAAGATGTACTAGTGAAATTGATGCGAAAAGGGTCTGTTAATGAATATCAATTGGCTTTTGAAAGTCTTTCGACTAAAATTGTAGTTTTATTAGATGGATTTCTTCTCAGTTGCTTTGTTTCTGGATTAAAACCACATATTAGAAGAGAAGTCCAAATGTAAGACCATCTTCTATTATTCATGCAATCTCATTGGCTAAAATGCATGAATCTAAATTTGCCAATAGTAATTTTTGTCAAAAACAGTTTTCATCTCAAAAATACGTTACTTCTGGAACCAATACTTTGCATTTGCAAATTCCGCTGTATCAAATTAAAGTTCAACAAAGAATTCCACTTCATCCTCATCTAAACCCACTTTACATATTAAAAAGTTGACTAAAGCTGAAATAAATGCTAGAAGGGCAAGGTTTATGTTACAATTGTGATGAGAAATATCATAGAAACCACAAATGTAAAGCTAATTGTCTTTTCTTATAACAAATGATGAGGAAGGGTTTGAACAGATGGAGGAATCACAGGCTTAGCCCATTGTTGCAGAACAAACCAAGACAGTATTGGATGACTGTGCTATCAATTATAATTCCTTGTTAGGTACTCTTATTCCTCGAACTATTAGATTTAATGGAGTCATTAATAATAAGGCTGTTGTTATATTGGTTGATTCAGGAAGCATGCATAATTTTGTGTAGAGTTGGGTTGTTAAACAATTAAATTTGATTGTTTCATCATCACCTCAGTTTAATGTTGTTATTGGTGATGAAACTAAAATGATTAGTCAAGATGTGAGCATGTAGATTTCCAAATTCAGGGTTTATATATTTCTAATGTTTTTTATGTGTTGCCAATCCAAGGTGCAAAATAGTCCTAGGAATACAATGGTTGCAATCTCTTGGACCAGTTACAATTAACTACAATCACTTAACCATGCAATTTATGCATCAAGGGGTGCTTGTGACTTTATAAGGAGAGAAGGATACATTATCTCAAATTACTCATCATCAGGTTCACAGATTACTCAAATGTGATGAAGTGGCTTCTTGTTTTCAATTTTTGGCTCAGGAGGTTGTTAGTAACACATGTGAGATTACCACAATCAATAAAGACTTAGAGGTTTTATTGGGCAGATATTCTTAGGTATTTGAAGCAGCTTCGTCATTGCCACCACTTCAAGATATTCAACATCAAATTCACATTGAAGTAACAAAAGGCCCGGTTAATGTAAAGGCATACCACTACCCTAATTTTGAAAAGGCTGAGATAAGAAGTAGGTGATGAAAATGTTACAATAAGGGATTATCCAACACAACATCACTCCCTACTCTTCCCCAGCATTATTGGTGAAGAAAAGATGGCACATGGCAATTTTGCGTTGATTATCGTGCTTTAAATCATGTCACCATGAAGGACCGGTTTCTTATTTCGACTATTGATGAGTTATTGGATGAGCTATATGGTGCTTATGTGTTTTCTAAATTAGATTTATGTGTGGGATATCATTAGATTTGAATGTATCCCCGTGATATTGAGAATGCAGCTTTTCGAATGCATGGAGGACATTATGAATTCCTTGTCATGCCATTTGGACTGAGCAATGATCCAACAACATTTCAGAGCAGTATGAATAAAATTTTCAGGTAATTTCTTCGCAAATTTGTCGTAGTTTTTTTTTTATAATATTTTAGTATATAGTTGAACTATGACTGATCACATTGATCATTTAGGTCAAGTACTTCATGTACTACTTGTGAATGCTTTTTACTTAAGCATTCTAAATGCAATTTTGGTGTCTCATGTATTGAATATATGGGACATCTTGTCTCACATAAATGAGTCCAACCAGAAGCTAAGAAGATTGAAGTAGTTACCTAATGGCTGACTCTAGCTTCTATTAAAAAACTTCAAGCTTTTTTAGGATTATCTGGCTATTTTCACCATTTCATAAGAAGCTATGAAACTATAGCAAGTCCTTTAACGGATTTATTATAGAAGGATGCATTCCATTGGACTTCTAATGCTTAGACAGCTTTTGATAGACTTAAGAAAACCCTTGTTTCTGCTCCTATTTTGGCTCTACCAAATTTTTTAAGAGACTTTTGCTATAGAGACATATGCTTCAGGGTTAGACATAGGTGCTGTTTTACTGCAAAAAGATCACCCTATTGCTTTTTTCAGTAAGAAGATGCTAGTACATTTAAAAAAGGCTTCATCATATGTCAGAGAGTTATATGCTATTGTAGAAGCTGTTGGAAAGTGGAGGCAATATATTTTAGGATCTCATTTTATTATCGCAGTCTTAAGGAGATCCTTACATATGTCATCCAAACTCCAGAATAACAAAAGTATAAAGCTTATAGGCTATGACTATACTATCTTATATAAAGTTGGAGTGGAGAACAAAGTGGCCGATGCATTGTTGAGACAATTTTCTGAGGAAGGGACTTATTTAGCTTGGTTGAGCCCAACATTTTCTTTCGTAGACGCCCTTAAAATAGAATATAACACTTTAGAGGGGTTTTCTACAATTATATCTGTCATGAAAGAAGGTCTACTACTCGAATATAATTTGATATGGAGGAATGATTTGTTATATTTCGATACACGAATTTTTTTGGGTGCCTCAGTCATCTCTCATTCCTCACTTACTGTCAAATTTTCATGTTTCACCTTCTTTGGGGCATTTTGAATGTTTGAAGACATTTAGAAGACTATCGTCAAAATTTTTTTGGGAGGGAATGCGTGCCATGGTTGAAAAATTTGTGAAGACTTGTGCAATTTGTCATAAATCAAATATTCCACTAGACATCCATCTGGGTTATTGAATCCTTTACCTATTCTAAAACGTATTTGGGAGGATGTGAGTATGGATTTTGTTACTTCACTTCCCAAATCCTAAGGCTATACAGTAATATTGATAGTTATAGATAGGCTCTCTAAATATTGTCACTTAGGAGCCCTTGATCCTCACTACATAGCTACCAAAGCGACTTCTTTGTTTCTTCACATGATAGTTAAACTACATGGAATTCCTCGATAGATTGTGTTAGACCGAAAACATTATTTTCATGAGTCATTTTTGGAAAAATCTCTTTTATTTTAGTGGGACCAAGTTACACACTAATAATGCCTATCACCCTCAGAGTGATGGCTAAACCGAGGTTATGAATAGGATTCTGTAGCAATATTTGAGGTGCTATACAATGAATTATCCTACTAAGTGGCTTTATTATTTGACTTGGGCGAAATATGCTTATAATACATCATATCATGAAGGCACCGGAATTACACCTTTTTAGGTGGTTTATGGCAGAGCCCTCCTACTCTAGCATTTCATATGAGAGGTGCTTCAAAACTAGATGATGTCGACCGTGAATTACTTACAAGAGATGACTTGTTGAGAACTCTTAAAGCTAATTTGTCTAAAGTTCAAGGGAAGACAAAACACTATGCTGACCAACATCGAACGGAGTTACAATTCGAACTAGGGGATTTGGTTTATGATAAATTACAACCTCATCGAAAAATTTCGCTTTCTTTGGATAAGACTCAAGAATTGTCCAAACGTTTTTATGGACCAGTTGAAGTTGTTAAGAAGATTAGATCATGTGCATCTTAGCTAAAGTTACCAACTTATTCTAAGATACATGATGTTTTTCACATATCTTTATTAAAGAAGGCTAGAGGAGCTACTAAATTCGTGTTCGATTTACGCCCTGAAGCTGTTAATAACCAACTCTTGTTATAACCATTAGTTATTCTTAATGTTAGAAATATCATTCAGAACCAACAACCTATTAAACAAGTTTTGGTTCAATGTAGGGTTTACCACCAGAAGACACGTCTTAGGAAGATTGGAACACATTTTCATAGATTTATTTAGATTATAACCTTGAGGACAAGGTTCAATCTCAAGAAGAGGAGACATTTGTTACGAATAACAGAATCAAGAGGAAGCCAGACTGGATGAGGGACTATGTTCCCTAATTCTCATACAGTAGTTTAGCAAATAGGACAAAATTGTAAATAGATGTAACAGGTAGTTATATACAAACTTTTGATGGCAAGATAGTTACAAATACATATCTAACTAATCATAGTGCGCAATGTATAATAGATCTTTGAATATTTGCTAAACTACTTGTTGATTTGGAATCTATAAATAAATGTAAAGCAGAAAAGGGTGTATTGCCCCTACATTTGAGAAATAGAGTTGTTAAGAGTTGGAGACTTAGTCGAAAGTAGTCTCAAGTTGCTTGTTTTTCTTTACCTGCAGTCACACAACCAAAGATGTTAGAAAACTTCGGGTTTGTTCGAGAGAAAGCTAGGAAAGAAAGAAAGTTAGAGAGAAGTTCTTATTTATGGTAGGAAGGCGTATCTGTGGCTTAGGGTTTTCTTTACCCTTTATATCTTGAGTCTTGATTATGTATGGAAGGTTCCATCATAATAGAAGTCCAAACTTAATATACATCAAGGGAAATAACCTGAAAATATAAATGCACAAAAAGAGAAAGTACCAATTCTAGTTGTATGTACTATGATAAAAAGTCTTTCAAATGTCAAGGGTATAACGAAGTGTTAGAGTTATAGGTTTTTTTTTTTTTTTTTACTTTTTTATGGATAAATCATGGCTAAATATATGCATTATATAATTCAAGTTCTTAGAGAGAAAGGAACATTTTTTTCTTTTAGTATCTTTAGCAAATCAAAACATACACAATAGTGATGATGTAAAAAATCGAGTCTTCCAAAATATAAGCGATCTATTTCAATTGTCTTAATCAACATCAAATATTAAGTACCTAAAGTTTAAATGTGTTGATTTACTAGAAACATTCAAGACCATTTATAATACTTACATAAGGTAGTTAATTGTATAAATGTGTAAAGTTCATAACATTTCCTAATATTCAGGTAATTAATTGTAAAAGTAAGTAAAATTTAGGTAGCAAATTTATACTTTTAAACTTCATATAGTTAATTGTAAAAATAATTAACATTCAATATTAAATGTGAAATTACCCTACTTATATTATAAATTATGGTAAATCTTGCAAATGGTATGTAAACTTTGTTAAAATAAGCAATTAGGTACCTGAATTTTGAAATTGATCAATTTAGTATTTAAAAAAACCTTTCATATATGATAATAGCACTTTCATCATATTGGTTAAGAATGTTTTGTAAAGAATACTACGTAGGATGATGATATCAGCCAATTTGATAGAGATACTATTAGTGTGCATGAAAAATTCTTTCAGATTCTAAATTGATCAATCTCTATGTTCAGATACGTAATTGTATATTTTATCACAATTTATGGACTGATCGTGACATTAATCTTATAAATTAATGTTTAAAATGATTGAATATTTATCTCAAATGAAACTTTTTGTATTTTTAAAAGCCCTAAGTCCAACCAAATAAGTAACCCCAAAGGTAATAATCTTTAGGGAATTATATGGTTTAAAAGGCTCCAAAGGCCTCTTAAATGGCCATCAATCTCCTTCAATCTAAGTGAATAAAGTGAGTCCGTGTGCTATTAAAATACAATCGGCTGGTAATAAAGCCTGCGCTATTATACGGATTTTAATCTAAAGTATGATTTGTTTTTCTTTTATATCTGTATTTGATTTTGTTTAATCTATTTATGAATAAAAATATTTACTTTTTATCTATATTTATTTTTTGACAAACAAGCTGTTTGAAATATTTACATATAGTCTGCATGCCGATGAAACAAATAAACCCTTATATACTAATAAATATGCAAGTAACGAGTGAGTGCAAAATGATGATCTAAAAGAATTTTAGCATGCATAGTTGAAAATTAATTGTTAAAAAGGTACATTTTGAAAAAGTTTTTGGGTGGTCTCTTATAATTAATCATCTAACTATAACCTTTCCATGATTTTTCAACATATATAAGCTTTTCCTTTAATGCTATACATGATAAACTCGTTTTTATTACTCTCATCAAAATTGGGGAATATGGAGCTTTTCCCATTTCTTCCCTATATATTAAATGTATAAAAAAATAAAATAGGATTTATATCCTCTTTATTATATATATATTCTTTAAAAATTTAATCTTTTAATTATTTTCAATTTCAGGCAAGATCAATAATTAAAATTAACTATAAGAAAAAAAAATGCCATAATTACGATATTATAAGTAAAGCGTTCTATGACCGACGGACATGTACCAATTATGTTCGAATAAATAATAATAGTACTATCCATTTTTTCTAAATAATATAGCGATGAATCAAAATTTTATTGATAAATGCTTATTACTTATAATTACATATAACTTGTAATATATTCTTTCCTTTTTTGTGCTTCGCATGGAGACGGGCGGTGTCGGCCCGATGGGCAGAAACGTCCATGAGAATGAGATATTTTTTTGTCATTTGGAGGAATTATCGGACCCTACGAAAAGGATTAAGCAATCTTGGTAGTCAAATGTAACATTAAAGAGCATGGCACTATCATATGACTCTATACCCTCTTAGCTTGTTTGTGCCCCCCCTCCCCTTACCTAGCGGATGGTCGACACGTAAGCTCATGACCTTTCCCCCATTCACCAAATCATTTAGAGAGATGATTAATTTAAGAATCTGAATTATGTTATCCATTAAGATTATTAGCATGTAAGACTGGAACAGAGATGGTAAAAGTACATAGTAAATCTTTCAAACTTTGGACCATGTAATTCACTTGGCTTATTTACCACTAAATTGATTTCTATTAATGTACTTTTTGTCAGGTTTTTTGGTTATTTTTTTAATAGATATAGATACTTTTTTTAATTTTTTTAATAAATTATTTATTAAGTAATAGATATAGATAAAAAAATTGACAGTTTTCATAAAAAGATCAAATATCATAAAATATTGATACAAATTGGACATATTTACATTTATCATTTTGACACAAATGCAAATACAGATAAAAACATACCATCCAAACAAACCCTTCAACTGTAAGAAGTAAGTAAGATAAAATGAACTGTATAATATGCTATATGACTACTGAATAGTATAAATTTTTAATAACATGTTGGTATACGCAGTATTGGGTGAACACTTGCTATGAGATTTTATTTTTGTCCAATCTTAATATTTTTGTATTATTAAATATAAGAGGCAATAATTATAAGTTTTTCTTAGTTTCACGAAAGGATTTTATTTGTTCTTAAAAATATTTTATAAAACAAACATGATATAATAACTTTGTTCGATTTAATCCCATTAAAATTTGTATGACAAAACGCACTGCTTTTAAGTTATGATGATCGTTTCTTATTGGGCACAATGTATGCTCATATGTTCCCGTACTCTAAAAAAAAAGCGAAATGCTCCAATTATAATCATCATCAACTAAAAGGTCAAAATTCCAATTACTTTTGGTGGCGAGAATAGAGTTTTGTAGTGTAGTGTAGTGTCCGGTCGAACTACAATATTTATAAGTGCAGCTGAAAAGGACCTTAATTGTCCCTTTGCTCTTGCCAGAAAAGTAATAAGTTTGAACGTGAGGGATGGGATGGGGTGAACACTACTTTTTTTTCAAACATTTCATAATATCAAGCATTTTTAGAGTTAAGCTAATAAAAAATATATCAGCCGACATCTCATTATTTACTATATACGAACAATTTTTCACTTGGGTTAATAAAAAGAAAAATTCATATTTCTACATATATTTATATATTTTTTAAATTAATACATATCCTTTAAGTAGCCATCAATGGTACTCTATTATCAAATATGACTATATGACAAGTGACAGTCACAGTCTAAATTAGGACAAAGAGTCATGACTGGATGAACACTTTGATTGCAATATTTCTATTGGATATATGGTCTATAGATATCAATCATATTCGCATAAAACAAGCGTACCATTTATTTGGTCATAATCATATAGCTTCTAACAATATGGGAATATGTTTACGTTTTTTCAATTGTGGGCATTTTGCACCAACCGTGTAAGCTTTGATGGGCCTGCCTAGGAGGATTTCCTTGTGACATTAACTTTTCTTTTTTCTCCCTCTTCCCCCCACCCGTACCCCCACTTTTAAATGACACCATTTCACTAAATCTCATATGCTTTTATGCTTTTATCATATTAGTATTACACTCAGAAAAAACCCCTGGATACGATTGGGGGTAGTTGATTGAAAGGGGGGGTAGAGTGCTGACTAAAATATTGCACCAAGAAAACTTGACTTGTGTTGTGTTGTGTTGTTAGGAGTACTTTGTATTACCACATCTTATCTCATATTTATGGGGTAAATTACATCGGAAGATCACAATATTTGAGGGTAAGTTTATTTAAGGTCACAATATTTCGAGTAGTTAAAAAAAGATCACAACATTTATGGAGTAAGTTCATTTTAGATTACAATGTTTTAAGTAGTTATAAAGAGGTTACAGTATTTAAAGAAGTGGGTTACTTGAGATCTCTATTGATATGTGTTATAACATGTTAGATTTTCTAAGTTTTAATTTTAAATATTTTTCTAGTTAACACATGTCAATGGTAATCTCAATTGATCAACTACTCTAAATGTTGTGACCAATTTTTAACCACTCGAAATGTTATAACTTTAAATGAACTTATCATCGTATATTATGACATTTTGATATAATTTATCCTATATTCATAGTTAAACAAGTTCATGTCTGAAAACGTATGACCTATTGCCTATTTATTAATCCTATATAATTCTAGATGGATAAATGGACTTGTTTAATAAACTTGTCTCATGTTCGGTTTAGGCCAGTTTATCAATTAAAAAGTTGAAATGAATTTACAACATAAACAAAAGCTTTAATGAAGTCGGAGCAAATATAACTATTCAAAAATTTACAGGCTACTTAAACCATTGAGTTAGGTTAACCGTGGACAAGATAGATATTATTATATTATGAGTAGTAATTTCAAAGATCACCACGTTTTTTATTAGTTCTTCAAGGGACAAATTTTTAAGTGTATTTTCTAATGTCGAGAGCACTAGTTTAATTTCATGAGAAATAGGAGCCATAACATAATCATTTTCTTTCAACCGTTGATCAAAAGTAATTTTATAATTTTTTTTTCAGTTTGTAGGACTTTTTTTTTATAAATTAATATTTTTTTATAGAAAATTTATAGACCAAATCTTTTTCTCTTTTTACGTAACATCTTTTACTTGTTATATTACAACCAAAATTCATGCATCCAGATGTTATCCTAAGAAAATTTCAAAACATGATAAAATTAAAATTTCAAAGAAATTCAAAATTCACATAATCTAAATATGACCCATTATATAAGTTACTAAAATATTGAAATAATAAGAAGTAAAATCATAAATTTTTTTTGCACAATATAAATTATATCTTGGTGTTTGTGTGTATATATATATATATATATATAACACTTGAAAATGGTTTAGTTACACCGTTTACTAAGAAAAGTTTATAATTGCATAAACATTGGGTAAAAGAAGTCAAAGTTCATAGATGTTTATAATTAGTGTCTAAAAAAATAAATAAATAAAAGATTGTTATTTCAAAATCTAAATGAAATGTATATATTGTTCACATTAAATGAGCTCAGAGTCAACCTTGTAACATGTTTAGGAGAATATATTTAATAGACGACTTTCTAAATGGGTCTGCATGCCGGATACAAACAACGCATGAATTTAAATGTCTCATGTTTGGATCTAACCCTTTTTATTTATATCGAATTTTTGAAATACAAACCTCCTTTTTTTTTTTTTTTTTCCATCTACAAGCCTCGTTTATAACCGTATTATATGACGTTTGAGTTCATAGAGGTGGTCTCAACTTACCATTTGTGTTTGCAATTAAAATTTACTTTCAAATATTATTAATATATAATATTGAAACAAATAAATTATTAAGACATAAAATATATGACACAACAACATGATTTAACCATATACTAAGGACGCACCATTGCGAGTGAAAAAAATTAAAATACAATAAATAATAAAATTTAGATCATAATACAATTATTGAATTGATCTATATATTTGATCGATTAATTAAGAAAGAACAAAAAATTCATATATAACTTGCAAAATTGTAGAGAAAAATGTTTAACGGTGTAATTAATATAAGTTTTTATGAGAAAAAATTTTGAGAAAGACTAACAAAAAAAAAAAATGAAAGAAAGAGAGAAAGAAAGACTCAAGACCAGTAGTACCAAAAACTTGTTGATAGGTTAATGCACTTTCTACTATTGATAATCTCCAAGGAACGTTGAAGTTATATGTTAAAATGAAAAAGACAATTACAAACGGAAAATCAATACTGGATCGTGTAATGAGTAGGAAAGGACAACTAACACCGCACTACCATAGTAGTTTTTTTGAAAATTTTTTTGGTCTAGTCATATTTGTTGATGAGATCCATCTCGTGCTAACGGCTAAGATTCATATTCAACGTAATTATATCCTTAAAATGCTTATATATGCTAAATTCATATTCATAATCATATTTTTAAAATACTTAATATATCGCTTACTTTTTCTTTATTTTTGTGATGTGTTTCTATAACGAATTATAATATTTTATAAAATATATTATTTTGGTATCCTTTATGTCCGAGGTGGTTTTATTTACGAAATAAAAAAAATGCAATTGCTTGGTTAGTGAAATAGTACTTTCCATTTTTTTTCATTATAAAAAATCAATTGATGTTATTCCTTGAAAAAAAAAATAGTTAGAAAATTCATTTAATTAATAACATAATCAGTCCAAATAATAGATCAAAGATAGCATAAGAAATTGTTAAGTATTATTTATAGGATTTTTGGATGGAGATATTAATCAATCAGTAAAATTTTGGAGGAAAGTATAAAGGTTGACTATTAATTAGGTGGGTTTATTTTTCTACTGTTCCTATAGCGAGTGTTCGTTGTACTAATATGGTAAAACGAATTATGTAAAATAAAAGAGGTTTCGGCCAAAAAAAAATAAAAATAAAAGAGGTTATATTCGTACTTATGGTAAAAATATAAATAAAATAACTTTTATGATGATATAGAATGCCAAAAGGTGTCTTGACTTTTAATAATATAGACTAATATATATGAACTAACAATCTATGTATATCAGACATAAACACAAATTTTACAGTACCAAAATCCTAATATCACTATGACAGTACACACATAATATTAAAAAAAAAAATGACAAAATCAATAGCTAAATACGAAAGTTTTCAATAAATCCACAAACTATTGTTTCCAACTCGCTCTACACGGTTGCTTAACATATACGAAAACAGCATGGAAGATAATAGTGGTCCTTAATATTGTTTGGGGGAAATTCTGGGCGTGATTTGTCCATGATACTAGTATAAATTGACTATGTAAAATATTAATGTGAAAAGAGTATTAAGAGTTTCGGCATGTATCTAAATCTTTCAATGATCATATAGAATTGGCCCGTCAAAAAAAGCACAGAATTATAGAAATTTTCCCATCAACTAGTATTAACCAGCGATGAAATGTTCAATGAATTTATATTTTGATGTTTTATGCAATGTTATGTCGAAAGAAAAATTAATTTACTCTTATCTAAGATGCAAAGAAAATATGGTTACAAGAAGAAGAAGTCAATTACATCTCCTAAGCTTTATTAGAAAAGTAATGAAAACATGATTGAGAGAATGGTCTTGTCGATGGGATCGTCCAACCAACTATCTAATGGTTAAAATAAATATTATAATTAGATTATTAAATATTTTAGTGATTTGATTATAGTTGGGTATGATATGAGCCGTCGGTAGAAACGGAACCAGTTCCATCAAAATTAATAACGAAACTATAAAATTTCCTCATAAGTATATATTATAAATAACCATAAAACTATCTATAACAACTATAAACCAAGTAAACTTGTTTTATTAACGAAATAGTTTATTCAATTATCTAATCATTAAAAAAATATTATAATTAATATAGTACATATTTTAGTGGTGTAACCACATTTGAATATAAATTTGAACCATTAAATAACCGATAAACCAGTACCATTAAAAATGGAGGAGACTAAAGAATTTTTTAAAAGCCAATATCATTGAAGATTATTCTATATAAATTTTCCTTTGGCATATTGCTTCATATTTAATCTAAATATAAGCACTAGCAATTTTATCAAAAGAAAGATCAATTAGAATGAAGTTTGTGTGGGTAATGATCTGAATGTAACAATCACATGCGTGACGCGTGACTATCATGCTACATGTGACCTGGGAAACAGTACGTACAAGAGTGATCAAGTGAAAATCATATAGGGAGGAAGAATAGGCTGTCTTAGTAGGTTCTAATACACGTGTGACATTGAGGGAGCTAGGAAGCATCAATTAACCTCACTAAGTACCACGAGATTGTATGCATTCTTGAGTAAATAAAGCAATTGATTCACTAAAATGGAAATCCGGCAACACGACGATGTTTGTCCAAGATTTCACTTATCCAAATGAGGTAGAGACTAAGGATATTTATAGAGAATCTAGCTGTCAATGTTGTCCGTCAGATGAGACAGACGACTAACGGCCAAGATGAGTCCCTTTCATAATGAATATAGAGGTGGACTCTCTTGTGGACCCAGGCCCATTAAGGTTTTTGTTTTTTTTTTTTTTTTTTTGTAATGTGTGAGTCAATTTGAGAAAGGTTGGAATTGGGCTGACCAATTCCAATGAGTCATATTCCAAACCTTCTATGCCAATTCTCCCAATCTCAATTGAACTAAGCCTAACTCTTTAAATTCTGTCACATTAGCCCAAATAATTAAACCTAACTAAAAATTAGACTCAAGACCTTTGTAATCAGATTCATACATCTACAAAGTTATTTCATAATAAGCTTGTATTGAAAGAGAAAAAGCAACGCAAACAAGGAGAAAAAAGTTATCAAGTCAAATAATTATACAGTTAAACCCTAATTATCTTCATGCATTAAAGAATAACAAAAAAATTTAATTAGTAGTACAATTGAAGTAAAAGTTCTAAAATATCTTCTAGTTTAAAGAAATAAATAGGTGTTATATGTATACACGTGTATATATCTATAAGATTAAAGAAATATATAGACGTTACATATACGTGCATATATATACATTAATAATTACAAATCAAGATACCTAATCACAAAATTTTACAAATTAAGAACATAAATAGACAAAATAATTTAATATCATCTAAACGCAGTTATAACACAAATTGAATATGTTTGAGGAATGAGAAAATACTGAAAATTGCAAGTTTTTAGTTCAGCTTTCTTATACAACTATTAATAGATAACAATTATGTGTTGAACATAAAATGAAAGTAAATTTTAATTTATTAGGAAAAAGAAAAAACCGAGTCACAAAACCAGACATGGTAAATGCACGCTTTGAATTTACACTTTTTTTTTTTTCCCCATTTATCTTTTGGATTACACACGATACTACAATAAAATAATTAAAATAAGTTAAAAGGTTAATCTACTTGAGTGAACTTATAATATGTAAAATATCAAATAACAATTATTAAAAATAATAACTTTTGAGAGTTTTGTGACTGTTCTTATAAATTGCAAAAATACCGAACAACAATAATTAAGTACCATGACATGACATCTGAGGGATTTTGTGTAATACACATCCGAGAAGAACTCTAGAAAACAACGACCGAAGGGAAACACATTTGGATATTCTACAATTTGTGGAAAATAATTTAAGCCTACTATTGAGATTGGAACAGAAATAAAAAAAGGTTGGACAAGAGGGAGAAAAGAGCGACAGAGTAGGAGTGAGGGAAAACTTCTATTGTAATTAGCAGTTCAAATTGGAATTTGCCTATCCGAATTCTAAGGAATTATTTGGGCAAGTTTGGGATGGGTAGTGATTAAAAGTAATCACAAATAAAAATATAAATATAAATACAAGTACTTGATATTTGTTAATTTATAATAATTAATAAGATTATAAACAACCCAAGTTATTTATGAACTAATCAAGCTCAAGTTTAAACTTAGCTCGGCTTGAGCTCGTTTAACAGACAAGTCAAATTCAACCTCAAAAGTAAAACTTGTTTATTTAAATGAACTAATGTTGAACTCAGGAACAAACTTATTTAGGTCAAGAGTAGGCTTAATAAATAAACTCATTAGTTTAAATAAAAAGTAATTGCTAAATAATATGTATACATACGCAACTTAATATTTATTCATTATCTACTGATATATATATTTATCATGTATATTTAGTTTATTAGATTTTATGTTATTATTAAAGCTCATAAGTTATTCTAGCTTGAACTTCATAAATAAGCTCGTTTATCTGAATGAGTTGAATTTAAGTTTAGGTTTCAGACTCAATAAAAAAGTTTAGCTCAAATTTAAACCTTATATTTTTAAATGAGCCAAGCCAAGATAAGTTATTCAAAATACTAGAGTTTTGATTAAACATTATAAGAAAATTGGGTTTTAAAGATAGAAATTCTGTTTTTAGAAATAAGTTTTTATTGCAAAAACTATCGGTATTGATTCTAATTGTATAAAATAGAACTTGTTTTACCTATTTTTTATCGTAGAATTTCTGTTTCTAAAATAACGTAGATAGCTATTACAAATTTTAATAGCCATGTATCTGAGAGGAAAATAAAAACCAACATTCCTTAACTTTTCTGATGCTGAGAATCCATTACAAAAGCCAAAGAATATACTACATTGATATTGTACCCAAGATTGATTAGCCACGAGCAAAATTTGTCTAAATCGATAATGCCAATTAAAACAAAACCATGTCGGCGGACATGCACCCTAAGTAACTAAAAGATCTGGTATAAGTACATGCATCCTTATAAAACATACATAAGAAACACATCATAAATCAAATCCAATTGTGGGTAGCTGCTTTACTTTATTTTGATCCAAATGGACACAACGGGCTTGGAATCGGATCAAACCTCCGTTGGATTAAAACGCAAAGACGGACACAACATTTATATATTATCAATTATCACAAGGGTATAAAATTTCTTAAGGAAATCGAATGTTTCCTCCGAGGAAGAAAACGTAACGTATACAAAATTTTTTTATAATTTTACTTTTTCATGTAACAAACCATCCACGATCCCATACACGTGTCCGTCTCTGCTGTCGATATGTACTGTGTGAGAGAGAGAGAGAGAGAGGGGGGAGGAATATTTGCTGTTGCAGGAGGCTAGAGCAGAGGCATCAGGATGAGGAAGTAGAGGGTATATGTTGCTTTGCCACTTCACGTCCTTTACGAAATCACATCCCATACTATTGCTGTATACATACATACATTTCCCTAACTAAATATTCCTTCAGCCTATAGCCGTAGCTTAGCTTTTCCTTCTCTTTTTCCATTTCTGTCCCCTTTTTTCTGATACAAAACTCATCTCAAATTGGGTATGACATGTCCTTCATGTATAAAGGCCATTGCCTGTTTTCTTTGTTGTAATGATTTAAATTTTTTTCATTTCACGACAAATTGAAGAAACATAAAAAAAAAAAAAAAAAAAGAGGGAGAGACAGAAGATAGCATCCCCTACCAATTAAGATGCTTTCTGTTGTAATGGGGCAACTTGTTTGGAGTGTAGCTAAACTAACTATTCAAATAGTTTGAGCTTCTTGATACCCGACAACAAATTTAATCGAGATTGAGTCGAACATAAATTTAAGCTATATCAATATTTTTTAGGTTAGAAAAATATCATAATTTTTCTATTTAATCAATTATTTATTTATTTTTTTCAGTACAACTTGAGTTGATCCCATCCAAAATTCGAAGCTTAGACTTCGAATTTTGGACTCACTTTTTAGCTGAATATTCTAGAGTTAGAGTTAGACATTATATTGTCTCGAGTTGATTCCTACTAATATATAGTGCTGCTGACGAATGCAACCACTTTTTCTAAGAGAACAAAACGATAAAATACATTAGGAACTTTATTTTTCTCAACTATAGCAATAATAATATCACCAAAGAAGTAAGAGAATACATGATATTGATCTAGCCTAGCTAGAGTAGCTACATGCTTAATACTTGTATAGTTCATTTTATAAGTTAAGATAAGCATTCAAAAAGATCCTCTAAACGTGTTTTAGATGCTTTTTAAAAATAAAAAACTCTGTTTAACTTTTGCAAGATTAATTAAGAAATTTAAAAAACCAACTTTTAGCAACTTCTTTTTGCTTTATTACTTTTTTTTTAGAAAAAATTATATATACTTTTAGTTTTATGTAGAAAGTTAATTGAAAAAAAAAGGGCAATTGTTGAATTTCACACGAAGGACAATTTTGTATTTTTCATCTTTCGTCCAATCATCTGCCTCAACTTGATTCACAAACAAACAAAAAACAAAACACCTTAAATCTCTTATAAACCCTCGTTCTCCTTCTTGCCTTCCCAGACAAAAACCCTCCTCTCTCTCTCTCTCTCTCCCCCCACTCTCACTAATGGCAGATCCTTATGTGTACGACTTCCTCAACCATCACCCCACGGGGGCGGCGGCAACCAAAACCACCATCCGAAAACCTAAACACCAACAACCTCATCATTCCGACAACCATCACCACCACCACAACCTCTCTCCACCTCCACCTCGTATCTTCCCATGCCTCTACTGCAACCGCAAGTTCTACACCTCCCAAGCTCTAGGCGGCCACCAAAACGCCCACAAACGCGAACGCGCCGCCGCTCGCCAGGGCTACCCTCCCTCCTCTACTTACCTTCGCCTCCAGAAAGAACCCGATCAACAACTCACCTCCGCCGCCGCCTACAGCGAGCCAAATAATAACATCATTGGAAATGAGACGAGGATGGATGTACCATCGCTCGAACGCTGGCTCGAGCCGGTTCGGTATCATTTCAGCGGCTCGGGGAGCTTCGTCCATGAGTTTATTACTAGTTCCGGCGAGCTATCTCCGGAGGCAGATGACGGAAACGACGGTGTAAACCTTGACCTTTCGCTTCGTTTATGAAGAAGATGACCTAAAACCCTAGTTTCCAAAATATAAAAAACCATAAATTTTTATATGATTTTACTAAGTATTTTAGTTATTAATGAAACTTTGCTAACTATTAGTTTCAGTGCAAACAAGTTTGGGTGGCTTCGGCTCCAGTTACCACTACAACGGGTACTATTCGTTACTAACTATTAGTTAGGTTTTCTGCTTTATTTTTTAAACTTTTTCGATTACTAGTTTTTTTTTTTTTTTTTCTTTTGCCAGTTTTTAATTAGTTACTTAGTTAACTAGTTTTAGTTTACCCTTAATGATGTTTGGAAACTTTGATAGTATTATGATGATGGCATTTTTATGATGATATGTCAGTTCTTTTATGATTCATGCCATGTTTTTGCATATATATGATGTTAAGGAAATGGAATGTTTGATTTCGTTATGGTTTTGATTTACGGACAGTGTAGCATGTATGACGATGATGATATGCTTCGTCCTAAGCTGTTCCATAGAGTCTTTTTGTACTAAGTAATGGTACATGAATGCTTTATGCATTGTGATATGTATCGAAAATGGGATTCCCATAAAAACCCTAATCCAGAATTAATTGAAACTTTAATTATCTTAATAATAACTATGATAATTCCCTTTTTAATTTCATTAAAATTGATACACCGTCTTTATTACAATATGTTAGAGAGATGAAAGAATGAATAAAAACTTGACAAGGGATTTAAAGAAAAAAAAAATTGTGAACGACTCTTGTCATAGTTACCTTATTATATGCTAGTTAGGAGAATTTTTAAATTTTTATTGGATATACAAAAAGGAGATTTTCTTTGCCTTTTTGTTTTTTTGGAAAATTTCCAATTAATTTATATGTAACCAGGATAAAAATCATAAAATCAGGAAAAACAAAGGTGTAACTGAAAATTACTAAATCATAAATAAGGAAAGGCAAAGGTGTGGTGTTACCGAAAACTACTAACTATTAGTTTGCTAGGTTTTAGGTTTTAAGAACTTTTATTATTATTCGTTTAGAAGATTTTACAGTTTTTCTAGTTGGGATTATAGTTGTACTCTAGTTTAATTAAAAGCTCATTATTATGACGTCATTAATGTGATAAATCTATGATGATGACATTTTTGTGATAATGTTTTTCCGGTTTCATACGAGCATATGTTTTCCGTGATGTGTTAAAAGGAATTCGTTATGTGTTGATGTAGTAAAGTAAAAATGGATGAGGATGACGAATGACGAGATTCCGTCGGCCGATCCTTGTATTTATGTACAATATATGGATCCACATGTTACATGCATGCATATGCATTGCACGTACAATGTAACATACTTTTATTTTCTTTTTATCTTTTTTTTTTCTTTTATAATCTACATACAAGGGATCTTAATTTGATTTTTTGGGGACTGAATCTGGCTGGCTGGTTGTGTGTAAGTTCCGGTGGTGATTAAAAGTGATTATCAAAGTGTTAGGTCTTATCACATTTTAGTTCACATAAGCAAAAATAAATTCATTGTAACTAATGTGCCACACGTCTAATTAGATGAATAGCATAAAAGTACCTAAAAAATTATTATAAGAGGAGATGATAATGTATAATTTTTTATAAAACTGTTTCCCATGTCAAAATTCTATTAGTAGTTATATATCACTTAGTGAGACATGCGACATGCTAATACCGGTCGCAGGAACTAGTTATATCAATATATAGCCACAACGACTTCGGGATTTTACTTTTACAACTTGTTTATTTCCATTAGAGATATCAAAAGTCTGGAATCATTTTCATAGATCCAGATTTGCTCTAATATCTTGTTGGGTGCCACAAACTCGTCCTAATTCTATAAGATTTTCCCTGATCATTGAATTATTTGCTAAACTAATGAGAAACGCAATTTGTCCAATTAGTTAATTAGTATAATTTTAGTTGAATACTTTACAATTTATATTTTTATGAAATAGTTACTTGTAATATCACTTATACTCAAAATAAATAGCATATTTAATTTAATAATCTATCTAGTATTAAGCATGTCCAGGGATCCGGTTTCAAAGCTTATGAGATTTTAACATTTTACCAATTTCCATCTCAAGCATTACAAGATTCATATCAGGCCGGTAAATCACGTGTTCAAATGCTATAGGTAATCCATCCACTTGCTCCAATCCTGTCCCACCCATGATAAACTAAAGATGCTGTCCTTATTTTTGACGTTTTTGATGGGAATTATGTTTTACTCTTACACGCTTATTTCAAAAATGAGAAACAAGACAAGAGCAATATTACAAAAATAGAAATTTGCTAAGATGTTTATAACGGTGAGGGCTAAGCAAAGAGAAAGTACATGTTATTTATATATATTCCATGTTTGAAGCGTACGTACACGATAAAAGATATCATAAGAGCAAATGAGGTTTTTGTTATGGTATCTTTGTTTTATGGTTATATGGTGTGTTTCTGACAACGACATTATACGCTTGGATAGCTGAAACACACACGTTCTTTTGTTCATAAGAAAATATGTTTGCTGCCAGTTCTTGCTAGCTTGGCCTAAAGAAGAATGACACCTCAAACTTTTTCTAGCATCTGTTATATAAGACCTACATAAGGTTGAAGATTAGGCATGCAGAACTTAATATTATCAAACAATGCACAACAAATTGCAATCAAAGAAAATATGATAGCTTAATTGCTCTCTGAATATCAGGGCATTTATCTTGCCCTTCATCACATACTTGCAAGGGGTTTTTTACTATCTTATATACAAGATAAGTCTCTGATGTCAAAGTAAATCACTTGGAAGATTACACAAAAGAAATCCTGAATATCCCCAACCATGTTGCCAGTTGCTTTCTCTTGCCATATATTGTGCTTTAAAAGTTGAAATTGTGATATATTCCCTCTGCAAGCAGAAATTATTCCAGTTATTTGCATTTACAACTTTCAGAATAATTTAAAAGGATATATCCATGAAAGAATTAGAAATTTGTTCTACTCTTTCAATTCCCATTTTTAAGGGAATAATCAGTACCCCTATTAATAACTCAAATTTCTAATTTTTTTTTTTCCCGTTAAAAAGATGCTTTCATTATATTTGCAAAGTAGTCAATACATGCGTAGTCTCTACTGCCACATTAGACCTATTGCAACCAACAACATCTAGTGAAAGTAGTGAAGCCAAAGGAGATGAGGGTACAAGAGCCCAATCACTAGGGACACATCCTCATTTTGCAATGTAAAGCAACCCAATTTATTGCATGATTTGCGTAGCGTCTAGCCAAGGTAAATCCAATAAAAGCTCATCATCAACTGCTTGACATCAAATATAATTGTGGTGATTTTCCAAGGCAGCTCGAGTGAAGCAGTGAGCACTTGATGGATAATTAGGCAATCCATTTCAAAAGCCACATCTTTCTAACCCCTTTCCACCGTATATCTAGCAACTTTTAACATCATCATTGCTTTCACTATCTATTGAGTTAGATGAGCATAATTTAGACCCTCTACCACATAGCAATCCCATATGGTATCTAACAATAAAGACTGGGGTAGCCTTCTTGGAACTAACATCAAGAGATGCATTAGTATTGAGTTTTATAGACATACCTTGAGAAGGAGTCCAATAAAAAGCTAGTGGGATTGAATAGGATATTGAAGAGGATGATGGGCTAAGCAACAATTGAGGTAGAAGTGAAGCATCTCTGAGTAAAGAGAGGCCCAAGTCTAGTTGAGCTTCTAGTGGAATGGTACAAGTTAACTTCGTGAAAGGTACATTCAAGAATGGATAGTTTGGCTCTTCTTCCCCAGTGCTCTAAGATCATAAGATGGGTAGGTCTTAGATGCAAATCTCAAGCTCAACAATCACACTCTAGGCGTTTCCAATGATCATTTCTACATTTGATTCCCTATGGTATAAAAGGCTAAACATCTACCCTTCCATATGCACCACATAATTGTACACATGTACTAAAGAGATTAACAACGTCCCTTTTACTTCCTAATACTTTTGTGTACTCCTTCAGCCATGTATTAAGGCTGGATACTTGGACTAAATTGATTTTGATGCCTAAAGAAGTGGGCCACGTAGGTTTTGTCCAAGGGTAGCATAAGATGACGTGTTCCACTGTTTCCTCCCTACAACAAAATTCACAACATGTATATATAACTACCCTTCATTTCAACAAATCGCTTAGAGTGGGAACTGCATTGTTCATAGTTTTTTAGATAATATGTTTGACTTTTAGTAAGCTTGGGTAGTATCAAACCTATCTCCATATCTCACTCTCGATCGGGTGAGAGTTCTAAGCCTGCATATTATGATGAGACGAAGAATATCTAAGGTAGTTATAGGCCGATGGAAAACTACATTTATTTGATTTCTCATGAGGCCAAAATAGTATATCTTCCATATAACCCCCCCAAAGGAGGATCTTCAATATAGGTCTACAATGCTTGGTATAAACCATTGGTTCATATGGTTTTCATCATATTGTTGTAGAGTGATGTTGACATCATTCGTCCACCACAAAGTTATGTCGCTAGACAATCTAATCTAGATGTCAGAATATAGAATTCATTATTGAACCTTAATCCTCTTTAAAATATTTGACTATCTCCTAGTTTTGTGTTTTGTCTCCTTTAAGAATACTATGCTAGGATAGTACTTGTGTGCGAGTCCCTTAAGTGTTGAATTATCAAGGCAGGCCTCAGTCCTTATCAACTCCAACCGATAAGAATCATGGCCCTTGTGTAGCTAATTCTGGCCAACTACCATAAGCATTATGCGAATCTTGTTAGAAGATGATTGGTGCCGACAGTAAAGCCCTTCTATAGCATCCATAAATTAAGAATTGGAAAGACCTTTTTTGGCTTTTGATATATACTTCTTTAGCTTCCTACCCTATTTCGCTTGAGACTTTCTCTAAGGTGAGAGAGATGTCTCAAAGTTAATATCAAATTTTAACTTCTGAAAAGGCCCCATGGGCAACTCATCTATATATTTTTTTATCGCTAAAGTCTTCAAAGCTAGAATGAGATGTGAGGGGGATAGCAAAAGAAAAGTGCGAGGTGTAGGTGTATATGGTAGAGATGCGAGGAGCTTTACATGTTATTGGTTAATGGAAGTAGGCAGTGGTAAGGTAGATGTGGTATGAGAAGTTGGTGGTTGATAAGTAATGTATTAGATATGATCTGACTGTTAGTTAGAGCGTTTGTGGGGATAGTAACTAGTGAATGTGTTGGTTTTTGTGAGGCTACTTACTTTTGGTTCATCTTGCATTGGAGTTGGTGCTGAGAATTCATTAGATGGTTAATGTCGGTTGAAGGTGTTATATGATGTATCTAGGTGATTGTTTATAGGAAATGATAGGTTTTAACATGTTTTCTCATATATTGTGGAATGATGTTAGGTTGAGCTATATAAGGGGGACCACAAGAAGTTGGTGTCTCATTTGGTTTCCTTTGGTGAGACCATAGGAGGGGGTGTAGGAAGAAAGCTAGGGAAGATTTACTTGATGCCACCTCCATTAAAAATAATTGAGCTAGAGAAGATTTGTTGGGAGATCCTTTACCTTCAATCAAACATCTAATTGATGAAGCTTCTATCCATGATTTAAAATTTTGCTCATTTGTCTTAAGATCACAAACCATTGTATAGTAACCAAATTGAACACATTTGAAGCATATGTCTAGTAGCTTCTCATAGTTGAAGTTTATGAAGTATATTTATGATCTATTCCTATTGACCAAATGTCTATTTTCACTAGGTTGTTGAATTAGGCATTAAGCCTTACTCTTATAAATCCTCGCATGGCATCACCTTTTGTGTTAATTGGTTAAACTTCCAAGAGATCTCCTACTACAACTTTGAGTCTTCTAGTATTACTTTTAGACATTTGATGAAGTTTCAATCCATATATGTACCCAAAATGGACATTTTTCAAGCACCACATTTTTAAGTTTAATAAGCTTCCCAATAGTTTAAGACTAAGAGCTTACCTATATGTTTGAATCTTATCACAAAAAGCTCCCTAGTCATATTATGTTTTGAAAGTGTGATGTCACATACATCATAGGGCTTCCTTAGCTTCTTTAGGAATGAAACTAATACTAGCTTACTTTCTAATTTATTCGAAAGGATTTTACAAACCAAGACTGTGCTTTGTGATGTCACCTCGAGCCTGTGGGTGTCAGGATTTAGAGCAAAGTGGAAGCTTCTTTAGCTATACTGGCATAGTCACTAGTAAATGGGTTTTCTGAAGTGGCCATTTGTAGAAAATAAAGGATACAACTATAGGGTAGAGACTACTACAGCTAAAAATCAAACAACACATACTAGAGAAAAGAATTTAAACACAAAAGGCGGATAAAAAGACAAATTTACAGCAAAATATAGCTATCACTAGTGTTGTATGTGTAGAGAACTAGAGAAGACTAATGCAATGCTAGAAACTAGATGAAGAAATAAAGATATAACCATATACAATGCTCGAGAATTATTTTTTCCTCTTTTATGAAGCAACACTTTTCCTGTAGAATGCTAGCATGAATTGTTAGTTAGATGATGATGAGGTCTATAAGCTAAGGTACCTAGGTGCTATACAACCTATGGTCGTGGAGGTGAGTGGCATTAAGGTGAGGCCGGGTAGGTGTGCATGGGTTTGGTGAGTTTGAGTCTTTAGGTGTTTAGGTAAGATGGTTGATGTTTAGTAAAGGTAGATGTACTAGGAATTTGGGTGTACTAAGGATCTGGGTTTAAAGAGAATTTGTGGAAATTAAGATTTGTTGGGTAAGTATTGAAAGAAAGGGGAATAAGATATAATAATGAGATCTATAGCACTAAGTAGTTGTGATTGGGATAAGCAGGAAAGGAATGTGTAGAAGAGAAGAAATATGAAAAACCCCTTGTAAACAGAATATCTTTCGGTGTAGAGATGACCAAATCTACATTATTAAAATCTAAATTTCAGTTGTTTAAAATGTCTATATTTCCTATTCTTCTATCATATACAAAAACCCATCTACATTCTACACTGCTCATCCCTGACCAAGCCTCCAATAATAATGTTTCTCGATTGAAGTCAAAGTCCGTGTAATGCTTCTATTATATGGAGGTTTCCAACTAATGAGTGATTTATGTCACATTGAAAGGCTTTTCATTTTCCTACTCAAGACCCATGGTTCATTTCTTTTCCATTATGGACCTTACTATCAATTAGACAATCTAATTTTTTTGTCCATAAGGATATCAAAATTGAATCTCCTAAGAAGGGGTTATGGAGGGCACACCTCTCTTTCATAAATGGATTTGGATTTTATTTAATGTAATATAATTTTGTTTGATCTAATTAGTGAAGATAATTGAGCCAATTATCCCTTATAATCAATGTAAGTTGTGGAAAAAAATTAATTCCAATTATTGTATGTAATCATAAGAATTCCTTAAAAGTGTGAGGCAGTTTTCAAAAGGATAGATTATTATCATATATAGCTCCTATTCAAATGCCATTATTTTATTTAGGAATATGTCACAAATGGTACATGAATAGGTACCTGAATTTGAAAATGATTAATTTATTACTTAAAGTTTGAAATTGATCAATTTGATACATGAAAAACTTTGAAATTAATTAATTTAGTACCCAAAAGAACTTGATGGGGGTATTGTAGCGTGCATGAAAAGTTTCTTTGGATACTAAATTTATCAATATCAAAGTTTAGGTATTAAATTGGTCAATTCGAATACCAAATTATATATTTTGTCAAAGTTCAGGTCCATTTGTGATATTAACCCTTTTAGTTATTATTTATACAATGCGTTCCTCCAACAAATGGAACAAGATGCGATTGAATAGAGAATATCCACAGCCTAAATTTCTATTGTTAAAATATTTCCTCTCCTCCTTTTTATTGTATAAAAAAATGCATATACTCTGCTCATCTTTGACTAAGTTCCCAAATATAGCATTTAAATTAAATCATAGTAAGGTTCACCCATCCATTATTTGGAAGGCTTTAACTGATCACCCATTATTATTTGAAGGTTCCAAAATCCAAATAATTGATGATTTATGTTACATGAAGTTACCTTGCTATTGTCTATTGAATAGTTTGTTAAGTTCATTAACCCATGCATAGAACAACTGAATCAATCAAGGTAGCTTTATGGAAGACATAATCTATCATTCTCAAAGTGGAATTAGATTTTATTCAGTTGAAAGCTTTGTGTTTGATCTACTAGGGGTAGATAGATGGGCCAATTATCCTTTGTAACGATTGTGGATAGAAGAGGTACAACAATAAAGAAAAGGGGGAAAGCCAAATATTATGTACAATTTTTAGAGTTTCTTTAAGGACAAATTTTGAAAGGAGAAAAATCACTTGATATAGCCTATTACTTAATAAATCATATTGGTCAATGAAGATTAGAATAAACTATGGTATTACACAATTGATATATTGTTTAACTACTATATCATTAACATAACCAAAAACAACGATAATATATGCTAAATAAGCCTTAAGACAATGAGATGCAAAACTTAATGCCTTTTCTTCTTCACTTCTTTGAAAACCTTAACAATTAAGCCTTCGTTAGACTTCCATTCGAGTTATATTAGTTGTTGGTTCATCGACCAAAAAGGAGTGAGAGAGTGGGGGAGGTTGGTGATGCTTATACCTAGTGGTGGTATGTCTTTATTTGCATAAACTAGTGATGGTGGTGATGATTACTTCACCAAATTTTGATTAGCAATGCAAGCAATCATAGCAACAAGCATTTATTAAAGGGGTTTTGGTTTTTAGGATGCGAACTCATCTTCCCTTTCAGTAGCTATTGTGATCAGGTTTGAGTA
This sequence comes from Combretum micranthum, assembly GCA_024138025.1. NCBI lineage: Eukaryota > Viridiplantae > Streptophyta > Magnoliopsida > Myrtales > Combretaceae > Combretum > Combretum micranthum. The sequence goes on from JAMXBD010001391.1 coordinate 84,476, forward strand.
TAAAATTGTTAGGCAAAGATATCAAAGACCTTTTAAGGTGTTTTGTTTTACCTTGTAATCTTAATATTTTGAGTCCATAAAATGCTTATAAAGCTATCACATTTCTAAATGAGGGATCTTTAATGGATTTATCATCTTCTTATTGTTATAATTTGAGAATTAAAGACTTTATTTAAATATAAAAGTTTTAACCTAACATCATACAACAATTAAAGCTTGTTTATGATGTATAATATCATAGTGCATTTACATCCATTGACAGACTTTCTTGTACCTTAAGAGAAAATGTTAAGAATTGAGGCAAAGTGAATTTGATCTAATATATGTTCACAAGTTAAAATTTTAACATTAGAAAATGTTAATTTTTCTAATTATTGGAAACTTTTAACATGTTTACTTAACTTTGTACCCTTAATAGATAAAAACATACATGATAGAGATGGATGCATAACCATGGATTTGAGGGGAAAGGGAGACTTTACCTCTAAGTCAATGTATAATTATTTAGGTTAGTATCACAAATAGTGCATAAATTTAAAAAAAAATATGTAATTAGGTACTTGAACTTTCAAATTGATCAATTTTATACCAAGCTTTATAATTGATCAATTTGGTACTTGAAAGAACTTTTTGTGCACATCAGTAGCACTCCCATCAAGTCCTTTCAAGTATTAAATTAATCAATTTAAAATTTTTCAGTTATTGAATTAATTTATTTTAAAATCAAGTAAAAATTGATCAATTTTAAAATTTAGATAATTAATTACATATTTTGTCAAAATTCAATTACCATTTGTGACATTATCCCAATTATTTATAAAAAGATATCTATCTATTATTGATGGTTTGGATGCCTTTTATATATATAAAAACCAAATGCAGTATGAGAGTTTTTGAAGATGCAATATAATTAAAATAGTAAGAAAATAATAGCAAGCAGAACTCTTGCCATTATAATGTACGTTAAAGTAACTGATTAATAAAGAGCATGTTAAGAGAATATTGTTTAGTTAATGGATCTTTCTAATGGAAAATTCTTTTAACAAATTATTGAAGTATTGCCAAATATTTCTATCACTAAAATTATTTTTAGAAAATGCATAGAAAGTGACCAATTGATTATAACTTAAACATAATACAATTATCCAAAAAAAAAAAAAAGAGAAAGGGAAAATAGAGATAAAAAATAAATCATTGAAAATCTTGTGAAACGAAAAAAGTACAAAATGGAAAAAGAAAAAACATAATGAAGCAAAAAAGATAATAAACGGAAAACAAAAGTAATTTGTGAGAATGGAATGTGAAAAATCGAGACCCTCGAGTTTCCATAACTCTGACAACATTAAGTTTCTAGGAAACTTGAAAAAAAAAAACGAAGGGAAATATTATAATAATTGATATACTGAGGGTCTATTTAGATGGTCTGGTTTTTATTTGTATTTATATTTTATTTATATATGATATGTATTTAGTTTATTTGATCTTTTTACGAGTAAAATGTCTATTTTTTATCTGTATCTATTTTTTACGAATAGACTGTTTGAAAATGATAAAAATAATATGTGAAGCCGACAAAGACCAACCAAACAGACCCTAAGTATTTTACTGGAGCAATCATGTTGAATATAAATTTTGAATTATTAAATAACTGATGAAACTAATTTTGTTAAAACGCATGGCATATCCATGGAATTTTGCTATGTTGTTATTACTTTTGAAAATATGAACATAACACATTTTCTTCCAAAAACGTAATAGAAAATATGTTGAGAGAAAGCTTTAGAAGGTGTAAGTCACTTGCATATGATGTTTTAAATCCAGACGAATAGTCTTCTGGTCGCTCGCTGAAGATTGTTGACTCGACTCGACTGGATTTAGACCTAAGTCGACCCTATTTAATTCTAGCGATTGCTTTTCATCTCATTAGCAACAAGCTTTAAGGTTTTAACTTATGATCATTGCCTATATTGAAATTTATCCTCAAATCATTAATACCACTTGTTTCCTTTTTTAAAAACATAAATTTAGTCCAAATTCGACAATTTCTTTTTTTTTTTTTTATTGCATTCATCTTATGGAGGAAATTCCAATTTTTGGAACATGTTTGGTTTCTAAAGCATAATCTTAATCAAATATATCAACACATAATGGAGAGGAGTTTAGGATTAAGTTATATGAGGTTAACGTTCAACTTGTCTTCTTTCAGGATGTAGTGTTTGTATGCTTCCATCATATGGTCCTTTAAAACAGTTTCTTTTGTTGTGTTGAATCCAGCTAGATCATTATGTAACTAACTAAATGGTCTATTACCTAATTCATCATCCCGCATTACTCCCTCATTCTACGTGTAATCCTCTAATAAGAATATTAGAATTATTAACAATTTTTGTTGACTTATAACAAAAAGATGAGCAAAGCAATGAGGAGAGTTCATATGAGGATGATGGAGGGTTATTATTAGAGTTTCAGAGAGAGATAGAGGGAATTTGAGAACTTAAGAGCTTTTTTTCCTTTTTTTCTAGAATAAAAAAATGGGTCCAACTGCAAACCAAACCATTTAAAAACATTTTTTTTTAATTAAAAAAAATTGTATACCAATCCCTATAATTAGGTTCAAGTTTATAAGAAAAATTGAATCATAATATACAATTTTGTTTGGTTCAAGAGACGAACAAAAATGAACCGCACCAAATTCACTCTTAATACGAAGAGGAAAATCTAAACTTTACTAATATTTACAACTAATTGCCAAAAGTTTAATTATTCAATTTTGTTACTTGAACTTTTGTCAATTGTAAAAATGGCTATTTTAATATAGTTTATTTTTGCAATTAACTACTTGAACTTTATCCATATTTCCAATTAACTACCTAACTCAAGTACTATAAGTAACCTCAAATAGTTTTTAGGTTTCTAAAATGTGGATATATAATTACAAAAATGGGTAAAGTTGGGATACAAAGTTTAACAAATACCTAAAATAATTTTAGGGGAATATCATTAAATATGAAAGGGTCTAATATACATATATATATATATATATATATATATAAAAGGAGAAGCAAATCATTTACAATGCACTAGATGTGGTTCATTAAAACATTAGAAATCTACTCAATATATGTAGTATGTTTAGATGATCAGTTTTTCATTTGTATCTATATCTATATTGAAACGAGATATATAAATATATTCGATTTGTATTTATATTTATCTATATTTGATCTTTTCATGAGAATTACCAACTTTTTTTTTAATCTATATATATTTCATAATAAATAATTTATTAGAAAAAGTTTTAAAAAAAATCTATATCTAAAAAAAAAAAAAAAAACTAACCAAACAAACTCAAATAAAAGAATCTTGCTCGGAGGAGCAGCACATTGAGATTTCGTTTGGTAATTTATGGTCAATAGATTGATCAGCAGCTTGCAGACGTCGTGTTTTGGAGTCTATTGCTTCAAGTTTGAGCTTTAATATTTTTATCTAATTGCTAACCTTTGGTTGTTTTGAAGTGCTAGAGTAGAAGTATATGATTTATCATAGACCTATTTTTGAGATACTGTATTGAAAGGGACAACACCAACGAAGTGTTTTTGCCTGTGCTTTTTATTTTTATCTATTCAATTTAAATATTCACTTGTTTTCTAATATTCCTTTTTAATATTTTGGATGAATTGCAATGAAAATCTACACGTTATTTTTTCTTCCTTTTAAGTGGCATCAAGAAATGGTGCAAATGGACTGAATGAAGACAAGCATAGACTTCACCTTAGATAGGGTTGAGTTCGAACCGTGATTTAACTCGCTAGGGCAAGATTTCAAAATTTAGGATCCTTAACTACTCCGACTTGATAGTGGGGTGATTCAGACCTATGGACCTGCTGGTTTATAAGGCAGGTCTAATCGGTTCGGACTCAGTAATTTTTTTTAATTAAATAGCAAATTAGAAGGGAAAAATTACACCTTTTAAACATCAAATGGACCTTTTTTTTATTTTTTTTATTGGAACCATGCACGTGTCTTTATAATTTGCGGATTGTTGTTTGATTTTGTTGTGGTTTTTTTTTTTTTTTTTTTTTTAAATTTTGTACATATTTGAATTGGTGTATCCTACAACTCCTCATGAAGGATCCAAATTGGACTTGCCTATCTAACGGGTGCCTCAGGCAGGACGAGTTCAAAGTTGGACCCATTGTAGCCAATCTTGATCGGTCCTGTCCGTTTGAACCCCACCCTGGCAGACATCAAGATGAGCAAAATTTGGTCCAATTGGTAATTCTCACACTTTGAAACAGTTGAATTCTATTCAAATATTTTTACCAACACTATATTTTTAGCCATATTTTTCATCATTTTAATTGCCAATCTCCTATCATTATATGGATCAAGATTGAATTTTCATTTCTCCAGGCATACTCGGCTGAAAAGAATCACAGAAATATGATCAAGAGCATCACATCTTAGTCTAGACGTCACCGCTGGTTCGGAACCGCATCGAACCGGCGAACCGGTTTTTTTTTTTTTTTGCCCTCTCTTAGTTCCAATAACCAATCTTAATTAGAAATGAAAAAAATTAAGAGGAAAAATTGTTCAAATAAAAAGATGAAATTGAAAAAAAAAAAAAACAAAATAGAGCCTTCAAATTTATTTATTCTTCTTAGTTTTATCTATTTGGAAACATCCTAAGAAATTATATTTGATCCTAACTTTTAAGACTAAAATCAAACTTATATATAATGAATTAATTATGGAAAGATATAAACATCGTTCACATGTATCAACAGGACAAGAACAAGTTTGGAAGAACTTGATTTGTACAATACCTAATAATCCTCAGTTTCAAACATCATAACACAATAAAAAAAATAGATGATCAATTTTCCTTGCCTTTTCCCCACCTTTCTTTGTTGGAAAGTTTTTTTTTTTTCTCGAAGCCAGCTTGGTTTCGTTTGGATCTAAGTAAGAAAAGTTCAATATATAATAACATCGTTATTGTCAAAATATGATATGTTACAATTGATGGAATTATTGGAAGTTTAGCTGTAGCATGTGGCCAGTTTTTTTTTTTTTTTTTTTTTTTGGAACCGACTTGGAACCGCAGGTTTCAAGCCATGGAACCGACCTGCACTGTTCGATTTTCGATTCTAGAATTGCCGATTGCTCTTTCGGTCTGGTTTCCGGTTCCAACCGGAACCGTGCAGACCACTATCTTAGTCAATAGGTTGAAGGTTACAATAATTTAAACTCAATGGAAATAAAGTGCAGTAAATTTATAAGATAAAATGATGAATATAGAAGGTAAAAACAAATACGCACTATAAGTTAGAAACCTACGCTTTATTGTTATCTAATATTTTGGAATTTTTTGGCGCATACATTATATTACAGGTGGAGCACAGTACGGTGCTGGCAAAGCCTTGTGAACTCAAGGTAGCTGCATTTAAACCGGAACGTGGTCAGGTTGGATGTCAGTGAAATTGAGTCTGGACTCCGGATCAACTTTAATAAATGAAGCATGACCGATAGACATGGCCTGGCCGCATGGGCTTGTGCCGATTTAGCCCATGACAGACCCATATTTCAATATAAGTTGATTGAATTTAAAAAAAAAAAGGAAAAAAAAAAAGAAAAACCTAAACTTTGACCCTTTAGGCAGACTTTTTAGTGCACTTAAGAGCATTTTGCACCTAATGTAAGATCCTTGAGATACTACATTAGCACTTTAAGGAATTTCTTTTCAGGAAGAGCACACCACTTTATTTGTAGGATTCTTCATATGGATTTATTTACATTTTTTTTTATGTTTCTATAGGTCCCATTTACTTTATACAATACATTATTTTTATAATATAATAGTAAAATATTTTAAAGGAACTCATTTTTTGGAATCTTTCGCGGATTGGATATGGCTCAAGTCACTTATAGGAAAGATGCAAGATCTATTGTTGGATCTTACATAAAGTTATACTTTTGTTTAAAAAGTTGTAGGTATGATAGGTGTAGTATGCTATGTATAAAATTTATAGGTTTGTAGGTTGAAAAAGTGGTAGGTATAATAGGTAAGTGACTTGATCCAAGTAGGTCCCGATCTTTCATAGAGCACTTTAAAAAGTTAAAAGAACTCTCCATGTCCACCAAAATCTCAAAAAATAAGGTCTTTGATATTGGACCCGTGTTAAGATCCTCGGATGTGAATGCTCTTATAAGATCTAATAAAAGTTACTTGAATTTTGTTATAAAATAAATATATTGATAAAAGTTGACAATTGACATTTTGTATACACATTACAAATTTTAATTTAAAGAGCCCCTCGGATGAGTCGGTATTTATTTTATTTGTAGTGTTATTGTTAAATATTACCACGACCACCTTGAATCTAATGCCGGCCAACTCAGAATGTGCAAGTTATGCGCATTAAACTTAAAAAGCATAGTGCGTATGAGCTGTTAGTTCATCGTACCATAATCGTATTATCTCTCAAAATATTTTATTGTCGATCCAATGTGAATATTATATAGTGGTGTAGATATATATTAGCTGTATAATCAATTTTTGAAACGGACAATAATTACAAGAGAAATTATTCATGTTTATTTTCTAAAGAAAAAGAGATATAATTCTATGTAATAGAAATTGAGAATATTTTATAGGCATGCGTTTGATTTGAGATAAATATATATATATATATATGATGGGTATGTATCAATAAAATGTTAAGATATATATATATAATATATATTTATAGTGTACAAATCACGGGTAATAAGTTGTTATAGACAAAGTAGCACGACAAAGAAATAAATGTAGATGGTTGGATGAATTTATAATATAATGTACATGTAAAACAAATAGTAACTGTGATAGTCACAACTAGTAACAAAATAACAAAATTAAAGTGTTATCTCTAGCTACATCTCAATATATTTATCCTAAAAAGATATGCTATTAATAAAAAAAAAAAATGAATAGAATTGGGTTTTATCTTGTTACCAGCATTATCCGGTGTCTTTTTAGAGATTTGAAGTTCACAAACAACTCGAATAGTTTGGAAAATACCTGCAAATCAATAAACAGAAACAAATAAACATTAGAGAAGAAAGAAGGAAAGAGGCATAAATAGTTAGCTTAGGAATCGTAAAAGTTAAGACACAAGTGGGATTAAAATTTTGTTATAGAGGGATCTATAGTGTGGGTTAGGCTTAAATTTGATAGTTGTCCCATTTTAAATAGTTTTGTGCTCTCATCAATTACATTCATTGCACTAGAAACAAAAAATTCTCATACTTTCATTGCATCTGATATGGATTCCATTAAGAAAATGTTTTTAGCAATTCAGCAACGACAACAACAATTTGAGAAGCACTCTTAAAATTTTCTACGAGAAGAATGGAACAGTTGGAGCAATAGTGCAATTAGATTCAATTACAACCATCAAGGCCACATTTAGATGTGGCTGAGTCATCATTGCATTCAATAAATGATAATCTTGCGTGGAATATTAAGTTCGAATATCCTATATTATTTAAGTGAGAGGTGTAAGTAATGGATATGCATTGCCCAATAGTTCTTAAATTTTTACGAAGTTAAAGAGTAAAAGAGGTTAACCATGTAATCATTCGCCATGGTATGGGATGCATCAGAGTAGTTCCATTGGATGCACATTAGGATTCTTTCTTGAAATCTTTAGAAGCAAGTTTTAGGCCACCAGAATATGATGATTTGCAAGGTACATTATTCAAGATGAAACAAAAGGCATAGTGAGTCAATTTCAAACAACATTTGAGGCACTTTCTAATCAAATAATAGCGTTACTAAAATCTTTTTTACTTAGTTGTTTCATATCTGGTTTGAAGTTACACATTAGACATGAGTTGCAAATTACCAAACCATATCCTAGATTCATACAATAGCTTTGGCAAAGTTCGGTGATCAACAATCTTATAGTAATATTTTGATTCACGTTTGCTACTAGTTTCAAACCAGTCTTTTTAAAGACTTCATTCAATGTGCTTAATAGTAACATAGGAGCTAAACTAGAAGTGTAATCAATAGAAATTCATAAATTAATTCTAGCTTGTGGTTTAATAGCAGAGAATGCAACAAGGAAGGGGAAAAGGCTTTTGCTTCAATTGTGATGAAAATTTTTGTAAAAATCACAAGTGTAAGATTAATTTCATCATTCTTTTATTAAATATTATTGATGATGCATATGATTGCATGAATGATATGGTGCAAGATATACCTGAGGAGTAAGAAGAACAAAATAATTGCATAATCAGTTACCATGCAATGTTCGGAGATATGGTGCCTCAAATATTGAGATTTTAAGGCAAAATTTGTAATACAACTTGTACGTGCTAGTGGATTCGAGAAGCATAAAATTTTACTCAAAGTTGACTTGCGAATTATTTGGGCCTTCCAATTACTCAAACTTCTATGTTTCAGGTGATGATAGGAAATGGAAAATAGCTTGAGTACAAGGGGTAGTGTACCAATGTGAACATTTCTACTTAGGATTGTGATTTGTATTCACATTTATGGACTACCAATTCAAGGTGCTGATGTGGTTTTGGTTGTGCGGTGGTTGAGAGAGCTAGGGCCAATCATAATTAACTATAATAAGATGTATATAGAATATCTTAATAAGGGTAGATAGGTGATGTTGACCGAGAATCAACAAATGCTACAACATATTTCTCTCCATCAATAGAGAAGAATGATTTAAGTTGATGCGGTAGTTTCTTTATTTCACATAGTGGCTCATACATGTATAAAAGGATCATTGAGTACTATAACACTAATGTGTTAAAGACCTAATATTGAACATATTCTCTAATCTTTTTGAGACATGATCATCATTACCACTTAAGTGGTCTATTCAACACAAGATCCATTTGCAATATGGTGTATCACCAATAAATATGAAGCCATATATATATCTACATTTTCAAAAAGGGGAATAGAGAAATAACTAAGGGAAATTCTTGAACAAGTTACAATTCAGAATTACACAAGTCCTTTTTCCTTCACTTGTGCTTTTAATTAGAAAGAAAGGTGGTTCTTTGTGTTTTTGTACTGACTATAGAATATTGAATCATGTCACTATTAAAGATGGATTTTCTATACCCAATATTAATGAATTACTAGAACGAATGGAGGTATGCCATAATTTTCCAAAACCAGACTTTAGATCAGGATATCATCAAATTTGTATGGCCGATGAAGATATTTATGAGACCTCTTTTAGAATCCATGAAAGCCATTATGAATTTTTAATAATGCCTTTTGGTTTGAGTAATGCTTTGGCCATTTTTCAATAAGTTATGAACAATCTTTTTATCCTACATTTGAGGAAATTTGTGATATATATTTTTAATGATGTATTAGCATACATTGAATAAGTGGCGGCACTTGTTTTACATTTAACCATAATATTTCAAATATTACCTAGAAAATACTTTTTATTTGAAGAAGTCAAAGTGTGCTTTTGTTGTAGACTCTATTGAGTTTTCATGGCATATTGTATCAAAGGGATTTGTGGGTTTGAAAACAACAAAGATAGAGGCCATTAAAAATTGGCCAATAAAGACGTGTTGAGTCCACGGACATCAAAGTTCCCACGTACGAATAAAGAAAAAGTAAATAAATAATGTCAACTAAACAAAAAGTAAAAATGGGTTGGCTTTATTTTAGTGTAGTTTTTCATCATTGGATGATGTAATTATGGCCATCACATGAGTTCGTAAACTTCTATGTCGTTGTCGTCCAAGAAGCTTTAATGGCGCTGAGCTCTATATATTTAATGAAGCTACCCAAGGTGTTTTAGGGCTTTAGGCTACTATAGAAGGTTTATTAAGGGGTATGCCACTATTACGTCTTCTCTAATTGATTTGCTTAAGAGTAATACATTTTTGTGGACAACAATAGCTAAGAAGGCTTTCAATGAGTTGAAACAAACACTATATCTAGTGCCACTATTACAATTTCCAAATTTTTATAAGCAAATCCTTATTAAAATGGATGCGTTAGGCACGAGTATAGGTGCAGTATCGTTGCAAGAAGAAAAACCTATTTCTTTTTTTAGCAAAAAGTTCACAATTCACATGATGAAAGCATTGGCTTACAATGGGGAACTACATGCATTGTGGGAACTATAAGGCAATAGAGACAATATTTCTTAGAGGCACATTTTGTAATCCAAACGAATCATCGTACCTTAAAGGAATGGTTAACACAAGTGATTTAAACACCATATCAATAGGGGTGTTCATGGACCGGTTAACCGGTCCGTGGCCTTATTTTTTGAACCTAACCGTAATTATCGGTTTTTAAATATCCCGATCCTTAACTGGTCCATTATAAACGGTTAACCGCCTTAACGGTTAACCGTTTTATTCGGTTAATTTATTCGGTTTTCGGTTTTAACCGTTTAACGTAATGGTTTCAACAAATCAAATTGATAATTTCAAAAAACCTTTTTTAGCCTTTATCATAAAGTTTTCTTTAAACTATTATATATATTACTAGAGCTAAAAAAAAGAAAATGAAATTAAGGAAAAGGGGAAAAATGAACCTTTGAATGTATCATTATCAATAAAATCAAACTAAATCAATTATCAAATTAACTCCATTAATCATAAGATAATAGTATTTTAATCGAAATTCAAGGAATATTAACATAGGTAAATTATATGTATATGAAAATCATATGTATATATATATATAAAATAATTATTTATATATGTAAATTATATATATAATATATTTATAAATACTAAAATGGTTAACCGTTAACCATCGGTTTTTTGTGGTTACAAACCGAAACCGAAACCGAAAACCGAAAAAAATAAAAACCGTAATCCTAAACCGAAACCAATGGACCGGTTAACCATATTTTTTGAATTGGTTTTACGGTTTCGGTTCGGTTTCTCGGTTTCATCGGTTTTTTTGTACTCCCCTACATATCAATATATATATTTAGTCAAGTTGCTCATTATGACTATAATATTGTTTGTAAAGTTGGACATGAAAATAAGGTAGTTGATGTGCATTGTCTAAACAATAGGAGGGACATTTTTTAGTGATTTCTATGTGTCAAGCAAATTTGGTGTCTTATTTGAAGCAAGAATACGACCACATGTCAGAATTCCACATTATTATTTACTGGCTATAACATAAATGCTTTTTGAAATGGAAGCTCAGATTAATCAGTTGTGTCTGCTATCATAATGATCATATTTTTTTTAGTGCCTACTTTACTGATTATTCCTTTATTATTGTTGAAATTTCATGATTCTCTTATAGGAGGTCATTTTGGTATTGCCAAGAGTTATCACAGAATTGCATTCCAATATTTTTTTTAAAGAAGAAATGAAGAAAATAGTTGTTAACTATGATAATGATTGTATGATTTGTCAACAAATTAAATACTCTACTAAATCACCAATTCTAAACAGAGTATAGAAGGACTTATCTATGGATTTTATTGCATGCTTGCCTAAATCTCAAGGCAAAATAGTAATATTGGTAGTAATGGACAAATTGTCCAAATATTATCGTTTAGATGCTTTGGATTCTCATTATAGGGTGACCAAGGTGGTACAACTTTTTGTTGATATGGTAATTCATTTACATAGCTTTCTTAAACCTTCATATCATATAGAGATTCTATCTTTTTCTAGTAATTTTTAAAGAGTTATTTTGATTAAGCAGGATGAAGTTGAAATATAGCATGGCCAATTGCCCACAAATAGATGACCAGACTAAGGTGATGAATCATATTATCCAAAGTACTTAAGGTTTCATGCAATGGATCAACTTAAAGATGGGGTGACTCATTTAGCTTGAGCTGAGTTTTCATATAATACTTCAGTACATGAAGAAATCTGTCTGACTCCTTTTAAGTTAGTATCTAGATGACCACTACCTCTTATCCCTTTATATACTAGAGGCACAAGTAATATGTAGGTGGTAGACTTAGATCTCTCTAGTAAAGATGAGATTTTACAGCAACTGACGACTAATTTGTTGAAGGCTCAAGGAAAGATCAAGAAGGTAGTGGATCAACATCAAATTGAGATTTACTTTAACCTTAATAATCTTTCGTTTATAAAACTTAAACTTCAACCTTACAAACAAATTTCAACATGCTGGGGTATTATTCTAAATTGGTAAAGAGATTTTATAGGCCTTTTAGCATTATACGAAAAATCGGTAACACTACGAATGAAATGAAGTTACCTCAAGGAGTTAGGATTCATAATATTTTGCATGTCTTGACTCTTAAGAAAGCTACAAGACAATCGATTCTTACTTTAGATTTGCCTAAATAAGCCTACAACAATCATCCAATACTACAACCTCTAGTTATTATCAATACTCAATGGTTTCTAAGACATGGAGAATGGGTATCTCAAATCCTTATTCAATGGCAAAGGCTTCCTGTAGAAGACACTGTTAAGGTTTTGAAAATTATAACCTCATTTACACCTTGAGGACAAAATGTTATTTCAAGAGGAGAAGACAGTTTTTATAAACAAAGTAGCAAGATAAAGAAATAAACCTAGATGGTTGGATGACTTTATATTAGAACAACTACATGTAAAATAAATAGTAGTTGTGATAGTTACAATTGGTAACTGAAAAATACAAAGTAGAGTGTTATCTCTAACTACATGTGTGTAATAGCAGATTTACCCTAAAAAAATTTGTTGTAAATAAGAAAAGATTTATGCAATTGGGTTTTATCCTATTATCATTATAATCTAGTGTCTCTTTATAGATTTAGAGTTCCCAAGCAACTCGAATAACTTGGAAAATACTAGCAAATCAAGAAATTGAAAGAATTAATTCAAACCCTAAGAGAGAGATAAACACATGAGAGAAAAGAAGGAAAGAGGAAGAAATACTTAGCTTAGGAATTGTAAAAGTGAGGACACTACTAGGATTGAGATTCTATTTTAGAGGGAATCATAGTGTGGGTTGGGCTTCAGATTGATAGTTGAGCTCATTTTACACAATATCATTTGAAAAACTACTTACTTTTACTATCATGCCCACTATTAATTCTTATATGCCACGCATTCATACATATAGCATATGATATCTAATAATTTTTTTTATATATAACATTTTTATATAATTAGTTTAACTCTGCAAATATAACCTCCATTTATCCTTATGGACTTTTATATATCCTCAGTATAAATTATGGATTTTGTTAGAGTTTCTCTAATCACTCATGATTCGAAGACTATTTTATAATATTGCAACTCGTATTTCAAAAGGCACCGCTGCGATGTGAAGTAAGTAACTCATAGCCGCCTAGATACAACACATGATTCGAACACTATTTTATAATAACTTCATCGGATCCATTTTAATTTTGTAAATCAAATTTGTTCCTTCCAACCGTTAACAAATAACCTCGAATAATCTAAAAGGAATCCTAAATTGAGAGATTTTCAAGAAGTTAATATGACATCTAATCATATTAGTACTTGTTTACTTTATTGAATATAATAAATAGAATGAAATTTTAATATAATTGATATTATCAAGAATTGAATAAAACTGTAATAAGATTTTTATTTATTGATTTTTTTTTAAAAAAATTTAATGAGGATATTTTGTGTGGAAAAAAATCAATTTAAACATTGAATTGACATTAATAAGTTTAAGCAACAGATAACTATTTAATTTTTCTAACACATAAGACTACATTAAAATTGTTATTATAGTGGAATGGATGAATAGAAAATAGGTTTTTACTAGGGTTAGGTAGGTGGGTAACCTTGTTGTATAAGGTACTCACTCGGACCTTGCTTGACCAAGTAGGTTCTCGGTATAAAATTTTCAAAATCTACTCCACATAGTAGAATATGGGTATGGGTATGGACTTTTCATACCTTATACCCATCCTAGAAAATGTACTTTACTTACCGTACAAGAATTGTATAAAATAATAATTTTTTTATACAATAAAAAATGACTACTTATTTCTAATAATTTTTTAACTTCAATATTATTTAAAATAGTAACACTTCTCCATTGTTTATACTATTTAGTTTTTAACAGTAACAATCTTTTAATTGTTCTCATCCTAAAAAATATTTTATGTATTATCAATAGATAATTAAATTTAAATGCAAATCTTTTAATAAATTTTTGGTAAATTTATTCATTCTTTTACTGTTTTTATTATTTCCACTCTTTCTTTTTTCTTTTAAAAGAAATTGCCTTCTTATATAGATACAATGTTGATATTTTCCTCATACCGCTACTTTTATATATTTTTCATTTTTATTTTATTGTTTCATGTCCACAAAATTTAAAGTTATTTACCTAATTTTTCTTAATATTATTGTACACCAAAATGGTTTATTATTAATATAAATCAGAGTATGAGAGGAAAATTTCATCATCCCACCATTAATTTCGACTGGACCGGTTTCATCATCATCCAAGGTTCATACCATACCCAACCGTGATCGAAGAATACTTCTTAACTGACTAAAAGAAATTTACAACTTCCCACCAAAAAAAAAAAAAAAGAAAGAAAGAAAGAAATTTGTGTATTTTAACATGTTGTGTGTATATGTATATAATAAGTGCCTCAAATATCATGCATATACTCATTAATTATGTTTATTAAGAGCTTAAAGTGTTAATGACAACCTTATCAACATATTCCTATTTTATTAATTTAAACCATGTCAATGTGCTGAGAATCATATTATGCTAATTTTTTTCGGTGATATCAAACAGAAAACTTAAAGAATGGCCATTAACCATTATCATGAAATAGATTACCACTAAAATCTCCTCGATGAAGAGGCCTCTGGTATTAAACCATTAGCAAAGGAAATAGGACACAAAATGTCAAAAAGTGCGTGCAGACACATTATTACAAAACATATGGAAATCAAAATGAGAAAAGTCTCCAACAGTTTTCTTTCATGATCTCAAAGCAGCAAGATCATAAACCACCCCGTTTGTTTCTCTAGTTGTCCACATCAGAGCTATCCTCCTGTTGTTCTCTTGCAGCAACCACATCAAATACTTACATGTGACAATAACATTAGGTGTAAAATTGTCAATTTCAATATCACAAATCTAGTAAATTGCATCCCTAAGTCAGATTCAATAATACCATCCTATGATTCATGTTCTTCAAACCATTTTAATGCATAAAATATAGTTCATTTTCTGCCATTAATGAAGATGTGGTAGACATACATTAGATGCAGTCACCAAGACATGAACCATTATTATACTAATTTTTTTCTTTGGGTGATCAATATATTATTCTATTCATAATAAACATTTCATATTGTTTAAATTAATTATTTTAAAATTCTTAATATGGGATTATAAAAGATTCATAACTTTATTTGGTACGCCATCAATATATGATGCCATGGTTATTTTTTTTCGGTAAAACTGATATTGAATTGGGACCCAAGCGAACCATATAGCAAATCCGTTAAAAAGGTACACTGCACGTAGTCCTACGACCACGCATCGAGCGTACCGGTGAAAACTTAGAATCGAAAAAATAGGATAACGGAAATCAATGGCCCAGATTTCATGGGAGGTCGGGCAACCTGGCCAGCCAATCAGATCGTGCCATCTTTCTTAATCTCCCCATTTCCCACACGAGTAATTACGGGCAGGAGTCACGGTTCAATTCCCAAAGCAAAGATTTTAAAGAATGAATGTATGTCTTTTGAATAATGTTTTATCACTTCAGTACAATGATCGTGGTTTCGCAGAAGTTCAATGAAAATAGTTAGTACTTTGTCTTAGAATATGCCTGGCATATCGGAATGATTTCAAATGGGAAACGTCATTTTAGGGTTTTCTCTTTTATTTCTCTTTTTTTAATTAAAAATTCATAAATATGGATTTTTCTCATATATAAATTAATGAATTTTTCTTACAAGTATCATTATAGTAAATGAACATAATCAATGACTAAGTGGATAACTACACAGAAATAAACTTGTTATATTATTTCTAATTAGATTTTATTCCATTCTAAAACATTCTCAGTGGTAGTAAAGGTATTATTACATCTATTTTGCAAAAAGATAGATTCCTGTTATTTCAAAGTAAAACTTATATTACCACTATAGGAGAAAAAGAACATCAGATTTTTTTTCCCCTTCTAGTTTTTGGGGACTTTCACTTTTAACCCAATTCAATTCAAAAAAATAAAAATAAAAGTCAAAGCCCTTGTTCTTGGATCCGTTAACTTTTTCACTTTACTCATGAGTCTTAATCCAGCAATCTAACTTTAGAATGCGATAGGATGTATATAAGAACCTTGATTAAGATATACGTTTCAATTCATTACTATTTATTTTAAATCTAATCAAATAAGATAATAGTTATTGGTTTTTATTTTATTCCTTGAAAATTGCATATATCTTGTTACCTTATTTCATGAAATCCCCAAAACTTTACGATAAAATCTTTTTATGGAGAAAATAAATCTGTGATTTTCAAAGGAACCGTTGTAATTATTTATTGGGTGGATTTTCTTGTACAAGCAGCTAATTGAACACATTCAAATGAATAAAGCCATGTTGTTAGTTACCATGCAGCAAACATCTTAAAACGTCTCAACCTTCTCCAAATCCTAACTATGCTAATAGTGTCATGTTGTATTGCTCACATGCTAAATTTTGCATGCTTTTGCATATTACATGCTCAGCCCATTCATGATCATGTGTCTCACGCGTTTTGTAATGCATGCTTTTTTTTCCCTCCTTACATGTGCTAGTGTGTCCATCTATTTATTTGAATATTATACCGCATGCCTCTCGCCTTCCTTTAATTGGAATCGATTTCACACATTATGCATAGGTTTTTTTTTATTTCTAATTCACATTTTTTTTTCAGTGGTTATCATAATTTACATTGTGGAAATTATCTTTGAAAAATTAACAATGTGAATATAACAAATAAGTTTTACGTTTGATATGAATAAAAACTAAAAGATGAAATAAAGCAAATTTATTGTTCCACTAATAATATGCAAATACTTTATTAATTATATTGGTATTTAAAAAACATATAATTAAGTCACCAAATCTCTCTCTCTCTCTCTCTCATGGCACATCTTTGCATATACGACTTCCCTAACCATTGCTTCAAGGCGATGGCAGTAACCAAAACTGCCATATAAAAACTCAAATGACCCAAATCTCTATATATATTAGAAATTGAGTTTAGATAGATTTGGATAAGTTAAATGAATTATATGATATAATTAGACAAGTTGACATAACTAGATTAATAAATAACTAAGTTGAATTTGAGATTTGAAATCTAAATTCTCTAAACAAGCTATTAAGATATTTAGAGGATTCCTAAACTCTTGATTCTTAACCTAAACACTAATTCCTAAATCTCTACAAAATTTGAATTCATTGCTTGTATAATAATATCAGTTCTTAAACCCGAACTCAAATTAAATATCTTTTTATCTAAAGTAAATTCCTAAATTAAGTTCTTGTTTTGAGTTCTTAATTTCTAACATATTAGTTCAGAAACCATCTTTTAAATATTTCTAGAACTATAGATATTAATATGATAGTTCTAAACTTATATTTTATTCGAAAAATATCTAAATTTTTTATCTTATTTTTTGTTTTCAGATTTCTTCCTCTGCCTCTCTCTTCTTCTTATTTCTTTCTTTCTTCCGTTCTTTTCTTTTTTTTCTTTCTGTCTTCCTTTGTCTTTCCTTTGATCTCTCTTTCTCAATCTCAAATCCTAGACAAGATCAAGAAGAGAAATTAAAGCTAAGGAAGAAGATAGGAAAGAGAAATCAATGCTAGAAGTACAAGAAAGAGCTTAATGTGCATGTGTTCTTAGAGAGCTAAGTTTTTTATATCTATTTCTCTTTGTTTTACTTGTTATTTACAAATTGTAATTGATGAATTGATGTTGAATTAAGTTGAAAGTACTGTTTATAATTGTATTTGTTAGTTTAATGTTTAATGGAAGTTAGAAATGGTGAAGAAGAGGATGAATGGTGAGTCGGAGTTTGTTGAAGTGAATTAAAGTGGTTAGTTGTGTTTGATATTGTTGGATGAAGTTTGAAGTATTAGAAGTTGTTATAGGTGTTTATTTGATGTTAGAATTGATGTAGGAGGAGTATAAGTTGATGAAAATGTGTAAAAATGAGTTTTGAAAAACAAATGAAATTCGTTAGAGTTGTTAGGCAGCTAATCATGGACGACCTAAAGGGCGTGATTAGCTCTGACCATGAACCTTTTCCTCATCACGGGCGACCAAAAGGGCTTGATTTGCTCTGGTTGATTGTGTTTGATGTTGTTGGATGAAGTTTAAAGTATTAGAAGTTGTTATATATGTTTATTTGATGTTAGAATCAATGTAGGAGGAGTATAAGTTGATGCAAATGTGTAAAAATGAGTTTTGAAAACAAAGGAAATTTGTTAGAGTTGTCAGACAGCTAATCATGGGCGACCTAAAGGGCGTGACTAGTTCTGACCATGAACTTTTTCCTCTTCACGGCGACCAAAAGAGCATGATTTGCTCTGATCATAAAGCTTTTCCAAATCACGGCAACCAAAGAGGCGTGATAAATCCCCTGCAACTTTGACATATTTTCATAATTTGACAATAACTTTTTCATCCGATCTTCGATTGAGGTAATTCAAATTGCGTTGGGAAGCTTGAAAAGAGATCTACAACTTTTATGTTTTGAGTTTTTACAAATTATAAAAGTAGTGATGCTAAAATTTGACTTCTTGCTAGCTACCACATTTTTATGAACAAAGTTTAAAGCTTGTTTTTGTATGTTAAATGTGTTTTTGCTTAGGAAATGGATCTTTTTAGACTAAAATGAGATAAATTAATGATATTTGATGTGTAATGATGATTGAAGGATATAATGAAGCATGATTTAAGTATATTTGTTGATTCAACAAATAATTGAATTTCCATGAGTATGAAACTAAAAGTAGTTATGTTGTATATAAGATTTCCATTGCTTGTTTTATGATATTCTAATGACTTAGTTAAATTAAATTATCTTGGTAAGTGTATAAATGATGAGTTATGTATTTATGTGAATTTTATTTGAATTTCCTTGATGCTAAGTTTAAGATTTAGTATGTTTTAAGTTGTGTTTTTCTTTAATTGGTTTTCTTTGTTTATTATTTGTTCTTATGATTAGTTATTAAACTTAAATGAACTTAGTTAACAAACTTAGGCTCAACTTGATTAAATATACTTGAATGAGTTAAAATGAATTAGATTGAGTTAGTTTAACCATCTTTGACTTAGTTTTTGAATTAAATGAATAAGGTTAATTAATTTGGCTAAGTTTAAGTTAATGTAAGCTCAAATTGACATAGATCCTACATATATAATGAATTAATAATTAATCTAAGTCCAACTTGGCTTAATGAATTTTACTAAGCTAAAATGAGTTACTTTGTTTAAGTTTAATCAACTTGACTTAGTAAATGAATTAAATGACTAATTCTAATCAATTTGGCTAAGGCTAAGCTAAAATGGGTTAATAGCTAATAATTAGCTTAGATGAATGAATTAGGATGATCTTCGAATAATATGGTGAATATGTTGTTTCAAAGGTAGCTTTGCTTAAGAAATAGATGTTTTTATGAATGAATGCCTTGATTAAGCTTTTGTTGATAAAGAAAAAAAAAAAACCATAAACAAAGTGAAAAGAAACACTTTGATAGATAAAGGAAAACTGTCCGTATTTTGGCAAGGCGATCTTCACAGCCATAGCGAGATTCCAAGTTAGTGTTTGATCAAATAGGGTTAATAAAAGTTTGAGAAAAGTGGATTATTAGTTTAGTTTAGTTTCTTATACGAGTTCATTCCTTAACAGAAGTGGATATCTGATTTATCTTCTGAAATTCCTTTCGAGACTATGTTTAGATTTCATATTTAAGGTATGCAGTAAATTGTGTGTTGAATGTTATGATAGGCATCTAAAATGGATTAAGAACTTAAACTCGGTTTAATAATTGATGAGTATTGGTTGTGTTTTTCGCCATTGAAATTCGATTCTTGCCCTGAAGTGGCAAACCTGTTATGATGTAATAACACGATAGTTAGGCACTTAGGCCATTTATCATGATGCAATGACTTCATACCATGATGCAATGGTGACTTCTTTTTAAATAGCTCAGCGGGTAATCAATAGGGAATGTAGTAATGGTGTAACATTTACTTATCTTAAGAGAAAATAATATGATTTAATTCAATATTTATGAGAGCATGTGAATTAATTTATATTATGGAATAAGTTAAGTAAAGTTGAGTAATAGCTATTAACTCTAAATGAGATTACTAATATTTTTTGTTAGATTTAGGAGATATAGATATCCAAGCTATCTATATTAACCCCCTGAGCAGCTATTGTTACTCAGGTGCCCCAGATTCCCATTGGCTTGTTCTAGAGTATGAGTGATCCATTGTTGATTTGTTTATTTTTATCGAAAGATAATAACTTGTAGATTGATGCATTGCATTTACTTAAGTCGTGTGTCACACTGCATGTGCTTGTGTTACTGTGTACTAAGTTTCGGCTCATTATTGTTGTTATTGTTCTTTTCTCTAGATGATATATTGAGGAGGATGATGATGTTAATGATGATTTGATGAAGATGATGATGTTGTTCCTTATTGATGATGATGTTGTTGTTGATGGAGTTGATGATGATGGATGATGTTGATGATGCTTGACTTGTGTTTTGGGCGCTTGTGATGATTCGGAGAGAATTTATGGATGAGTGGAGTGAGTACGAGCGTGGATGTAGTTTAGTTATTTTATTTCTATTTGTTTTATATAGTGAGAGCTGGATTTATGATTTAAACTTGTTATATTCTTTAAAGGGCATAGTGGAGCCCATGTTTTGTAATTTAACTATTGCAAAGCTTTGTTTAATCGAATAATTTTCCACTTGAGAGAGTGGAAGTTTTGAAATGTCTTTATTTCGAAATTGTTTTATAAAATTTATTTCCGCTGCTAAAGAATCTTACTAAATGATTTCATAACCTAAAATTGAGTAGCAATGTTCAACATAAACAAAATCTTTTTAAGGAAGCCTGAGTGTGTAATACTTTAGAGTATTATACGTGGCGGTAGCGCTTTAATTGATTTAATTATCGAATTAAATTTTTGGGACGTTTCAAAAACCCAAACACCAACCTCATCATTCTGATAACCAACCACCACCACCACCACCACCATAACCTCTTTCCTCCTCCACCTCATATCCTCCTTAGCTAAATCATATTGATCTAGCCTAGCTAGACTAGCTAGCTAGTTGTTTAATACTTCTACAGCTATCCATCGTAATTGTGTTGTGTCGTGTCGTGTCGTTCATATGTCAAATTTGCATGCTTCACATGCATCATGCTTTTGTGTGCCTAGCCTATTCATGTTCTGAGCTCTATATGCCTTTTTTTTTCCTTATGTCGTGCTGTGTCAGCTTATTTATTCATGTGCCATGTCACGTGCCACCTATGTGCCTTTAATTGGGTCTGATTTCACACAGTTTGTATAGTTTTTTATTTGTTATTTTTTAATTGCATTTTTTTCAGTGGTTACTGAAATCTACATTATGAAAATTAGCTTTAAAAATTTTATGATGTAAATTTAACAAATAAATTTTACATTTAATATGAATTAGAACTAAACGATGAAATAAATGAATTTATTACTCCACGAATAATGTGCAAATTCATTATTAAATACATTAGTATTTGAAATAAAAAAATAATTAATTCATCAAATAAATCTAAGACATACCTTTCATGATGTTTATTGGCCACGTTTATTAAACGAGGTAGAATGTATTTGGCAATGTTTATTCTATATAAAGTAATGTTTATTATATGTGGCTAAAGCCTAATTTTCTTATAGTAGACCCACACTTTTGGTAGCTTGAGGATAGTGACTTAGGGACGACCTGGTTTTTGTCACCATTGAAGTTACAGTTATAAGCATAGGCATAGATAGAACAATGGAGTCAGATCAAGGGATTTTAGGATGTGATGATGGTCGGGAACTAAGAAGGAGTGGTGTGCTTAATGAGGATGGCTTTTTTTTTTTTTTTGTAATTTTTCATTGCATAAAGTTTTCATAATGATTAATAAAAATTAAATTTTTGCATCATATCATTTGTGAAAGTACAATTCACTAAATTGTTGCTTTCAATTAATTGACATAAATCAATAGATGTTGGCTTAGTTGGTAAGGCTTTGACCTATCAATCCTAGTGAATTGTAGGTTACCTTTCCCACCCAATTTCGGGCATAGTGTTACCTTGGTGATCTCCATCGCGAAATATGGTAGAGGATAGCTATGGTCTCCTCAAAGATGGACATGTAAGACGCATATCCACTAATCTTGTAAAAGAAAATTATCATAATATATTTATAGAAAACTAATTACTATGCAAAATTGCATATTATAAGTTAAAAATAACATTTATAACCTATGATTTCTATATATATATATATATATATATATATATAAACTACAAATAATAAATACCAAATGTAAATTTAAAATTGCATTTCCAATCTATAGTTTTTAAAATTATATACTGACTCTAAATCACATTGTATACATGCAATTTTATGATGATATTTATGTAAATATATATTTTTGATATAATAGTATTTACATCAATAAACTTACAGTGGATTAGTAAATAACTAAACACATAAATATCTCTCCACACTTTGATATCAACCCCAAAAGTTATCATAATCTAGATCATTAATGTCATATTCTTTTTATCATTAAATTTGATAATATTCACATAATAAAATTTGTTTAGATTATAGTTGCAGGCTCCCCTTATACATTTGCTTGTTTGAGATATTAACCAATTTGAGCTAAAGCCAAACATTTATGGAGGAAAAGAGTATATTTAAGTCCTTTAGATTGACGAACCTAACTTGATCGTTTAGGTATGTGTATACCTATTAGATTTATTTATTTATTTAGTGTGCAGTTTTTAAGTTTTAACTAGTTTGTCAGATAAGAAGTTGAAGAAGATAAATGATATAAAGAAAATTGAGTGGTTAAACATAGAAATATACAGTCCAAACAGAAAAATAAAGAAAATCAAACAAGCTATTATTATTTTAGATAATGAACAAACTTCCCTCCCTTTCACTAGTTCCCCAAAAATTTGAAGAAAGAGAGAAAGAGATCTTACAAAGATAGATATAGTGTATTGATCACACCAAAATTTGTACAAGCATTATATATTACAATATATCTAAGGAAGATTTTTAAGGAAGGTGTTAAGGAAGTTCCATAGTGGGGAGAGTGTAACTCAGTAGTGTGTAACTCTGTGCTTTTTTGTGTGTCTCCAATATTGCATGAGATGTCCTTTTGTAGAGTACAATTATATAAATATAATATATGTGTGTATGTATATATGTGTATATAAGTTTTGCTTGTGAGCTCAGCTCGAAATGTTATCAAACCTAATTGCTACCATTAATCTTCCATGAATCCATCGTTGTGCCCAAGCAAAATATCCATTAATGATCTAATGTTTGAAATGATGTTAATAATGAGTCCAACAAGAGTGGATTATCATGCCTACTAGAACTATCTTTACCTTTCCATGAGTACTAATCAAGTAAAATGCCCCCACTTCTCAAAGTATATTTAAATTAGCATAGTAATCAATACAAGTTGATTCCAACCTATGTATTTCAAACGATTGATTTATCTTTTTCTATTCATAAACTGATCACAAAAGATTATAGTTATTTTATGACTAATAATATTTCATACCATACATACTTCATTAGTATGACATGGTAAAAAATGAATAATAACCTAACAAGATCCATTTTTTCTGCCATGACTGAGTAAGACCGAAAGTAATAGGCATAGAGGATTGGGATTGGAACATCAAAACATCAATTGTATAGAAAATCAGGGATCCAGTTTAATAAGGGATTGGATGTTAACTAGGTTGATTGAGTTTTCATTTTTTTTCCTTCATTCTTTTTTAATGGGTTTATATGTGTGTAAATGACTCAATCATCTTGCGAGTTATTCAATTCTGTCTGACATTTAGCTCAAATTATTGGAGTAATTTATTAAATTGAGCTTGAATTTTATAATATTTAGTTCAACTTGCTTGCAAACTTGATTAAATTTAAGTCAAATTTAAATTTTAAACTAATTAGTCAAAGTTGAGTTTAGAGATTAAAATAACTTTAGTTTAAAGGGATTTTTTAAAATAAATGTGTATAAATATATCAATCAAGTTAAGTTCGATGTTTAAATTTTACGTTAATCAAGTCATATTTATATTGAATTTTGAAAATCTATTCGAGAAATAATAGTGTATTATAGCTTCAATTATTCAATTATCGACAACTATAACTAACGGCTCATTCACTTTGCCATATGGAGTAAGGAATTGAATTCCAATTCAATAAGAATATAATAAAATTGTAATGCTATTACAATATTTACATGTTATAAAAAATGTAATTATTAAGTAAAATATCAAATACTATAATGCTCCATTGAATAAAGTTCATGGCTATGGGGACATGATTCATTATTTCATGTAATAACAATTTATTATGAATTTTCATTTTTCTAAAGTGAACACTGCAATAGCAGTTTTACATAAAACGAAGAGAGAATGAATAGCCATTTATATCAAGTAAACGGATTATAAGCAACATTATTTTGTATGTTGTTCGGTGTGCATAAACTTATTCAATAAGCTATTTTCTGTTTGCAATACAACTTATGAAGTAAGAGTGTTATGTTACATTTGGTATGTGAGAATAGACCCAGAACTGAATTATGATTCTGGGTCTCATTCCTATTCCTATATTTGAATGCATTTTTAAAAGCAAGAATCATAATACTTGGAGATTGCGATTATGATATTGAAAGGGAATTTGATTCAGTCTTGGCAGAATCACGATATCATTCCATCCTATTAATGATTATTATTACAATTTCCTTTTTATGCCCTTATACATTTATCATTCACATTTATTATTGAAGATTTTTTTTAATATATAACATATCTAATCCATTCCATTACATGATGTATACAAGTAAATGAATAAATTTATCATATGATTTCTGTGTACCAAATATGACATTAGTGCTCAATGTAAGTCTTTTCTGAACATGCTAAATTTAAGGTTCTTATATAGAGAGCATAGTTGTATATTACCCATTCGAATGCAATTTCTAAGCCTATTACACCAATTTAATTGAAAATACAAATAGATCTTTATGACACTCATTAACGATATATATGTGAGCTAATAATTTTTTATACGATATAATCAAACGAACCACAATAATATAGAATACAAGATATAGATTAAAAAAAAAAACCAGGCACTTAAAATAGATAAAAATGATTATAATAAATTAATTTTGTGATTTCTATTTAATTTGGAGTGTATTGGTATTACTACAAATTCAACATGAATTAAATACAAAACTTTGCTTGCCACATAGATTGTGATCCTTAATTAAATGAGTTGAGTTGAATAATATAATAATAGGATCAAGTTTAAGCTTAGCTTAATTTGAAATTTTAGATTTTGAACTCATTTGAACTTAAACACACTTAAAATTTTAAGTTGAGCTTTTAACTTGTTTGAACTTGATTCAATAGGTTTATTTAGGTTGATTTACTAAGAATGGTATTTTCTATCTAATTCAAGTAATACTCATATTTAAATTTGATTGGAAGAAGATAATAATTATACTCATGTGTAAACGTTGATTACCCTCACAATCCAATTGAGTTAAATACCACAGGATTAAAACTTTACTAAAAAATTATTGAAGTAACTTGAATTCAAATAAATAAGGGATCAAACTATTCAAAATTTTAGAATGCATAGACCCTTTTACAAACCCCAAGATTGTTAAAATTGAAAGGGTCAAACTCTATAGATGAAGTAATTGATTTAATAGAAAGTAACTTACACAAAAATTTACCTTAAAAAAATTGTAATCTTACATTGGAACAAACGAACGGTCCACTCGTTAGAATTTTCAACGACCTCCCAATAAACAATGCAATGACACTTTCTTTTTAAACTTACAATTCCTACGTTTTCGCCATGTGAGACGTCTCGATTTCAGAGCTCAGTACACTACTCGCTCAGTCCTTCTGTCTCTTTCTGCATATACCAGATTCACATTTGTCCCATTTATAATGCATCCTGGAAGCTTCATTGCCATCTCTATCCTTCCTCTCACCCCTGTAGCAACCAGTAAGTTTGTCATCTTCAAGATCTATTCTTTGTACTCTTCTATATATATTATTACTTTATATCTAACTTTTATGCTCTGTGATCTGATATTTGATTATATTTCAGTTTTTACGGATACCCTTTTGGTTATTCTCTCATGGGTTGTCCTTGTCCTTATCTTTAATCCTGTTTTTAGCTGTACAAAACTGTAGTCAATTACTTAATGGCAGTATGATATGTTGAGATTAGAGGCACCATCGCGGTATTTAAACTTATTACCTCCTATTCTAATATCAATATAAAGTTAATATTATAATCATCTCGTCTAAAAGTTTAAACTTATAAATATTAGACGACCTATTACATTTATTCGATAAAATGGTAAAAATTGCTTAAGCTTAAGCACATGCGAAGACTTTAAATCTTTCCATGTAATTGCTTTTTCATGATATGATTAAGAAAATTTTGGTTTTCTACTAGTTGACATATAATTGAATAAGTCGTTTTACTCGTATATACACGTGACATGACATGTAATCTAATGAGTTGTTTTAGGGAACATGTATTCCAATCATAGACAATGTACAGAAAAAAGAAGCTAGTATTTTCACTTTTTAGTGATACCCTTTAGCTTATAGTGTCATAATTTGACTTTTATTTTGTTCAATATGTATTGTACACTAATATATTATTGAGTTTCAACAGACAAAGAAGAAGGAAAGAAAAAAAGCTCATTTTTCCTTAAAGTTGAGCTTTTGAGTCACTATTTAAGGGTTCTACACTGTATGCTTTCCTTTCTGTGGTTAAACACGATTGCAAATTTTGAATTTTAGCAGTGCTTTTTGTTTAAATAATTTGCATGTGAACACGAAGGATTGATATTGAACATGGTTGGTTGTCGATTTGTGTAGGATGCTGAGAGGTGAGAACAGCAAAAACAATGGGTTGTACTACTTCTGTTGTTGGAAGGAGGAGGAAGAAGATGAGTATCCCGGAAATCGCGATCTTTGTTCCATCAATGCGAATTCCGGTTCAATCTGATATGAAAAGAGCTCTTAAGGGACTAATTCCTCAAGATCTTATCAACAGGATATTATCACTTAGGAGTCAGATCACATTGTTGGCAGAGGACACTGGTACTGGTTTACATCGATAGGCACTCTTTAGTTTTTTGAGAAGCAGAAAGAAAATTTTGAACTCTTATATATTATGTTTATGTCATTTGTTTTCTGCCAATTTGGTGGTGTAATTACGAATTGATCGTTTTGTCTCAGATGGATCTGCTTTAAGTGAATTGCGGCAAGCTCTAGAAAGTACTTGTGTGTCATAATTGGGCTGACAAAGAAAGGTTTCTTATCTCACTCTTTACAAATGTTTGCAACATTTATCCCTGCTTATCTATTTAAATTGTATTTTTGTGCAGAATTTGGACTTGAGGATTTGGTGGAATTCAAGTGGAAGAATCTTGATGATGATCGGCAAGTAAGATTTTAAATGCCCTTATTCTGGTTTTGAAAGACTTTGAGTTGTCTACATTTGGTTCATGTTTTACTTAAATCTCACTAGCAGGAAGCTTCTGTATCAAACGCCTTGTTTGAGCTGTTGTCTGTTCTTCACATGATGGCTATGGTCACACTATCAGAGGCTAATGCCCTTATGATCCCTAAGGATCTTTCAGATGCGAGAACAAGGACCGTCTCTGCAGGTTTGGAACTTGATCCTGAAAATTATTGGCAATCATATGAAATTCTCACTTTCGAAGCATATATTGGCTGATAGGTACTAATTAGTACTACAAAATTGCTTGTAGAGAGTAAGAGGGATGCGGTTGACTTGTCACTTAAGGCATCGGGTTACTTGGACTTCTGTAAACAGGAGGTTCTTAGCCAGATACCCCCAGAAATAAAGTGTGTGAAGATTGATTGATTCAGTATAGTGGATTTACACAGCATAGACAATATGAAGCCGTTTCTAATATTGAGAAGACATGTCTATTGACAGGAAAAAGATGCCACAAGACTTGCAGGAAGGTGTCCTCGAAGCCATATCCATCCAAGTACTTGGTCAGGTAAGAGTAATTAAGTTGAATTTAGAAGCTAAATATGCTAGTGTTCAATGTTGAAGATGCATTGTATCTGCACGCGAATATGTCATAATTTCATAATGCCTTTAGATGCTTTTGAATAAAAATTAATAAATTAAGCCATGTCCTTCTATTATGATGATCCCAATTGAGAAAATGCTAATTGTCAAGTGAACAATTTGTGGTGATATTACATATTTCAAACATGATTTTGTAATGCTCCATTGGAAAATGATATGATGTTTGTTAGCTTTTACATTATTGCTGATACTTGTTTGTGTTGGTAAATTATAGGGAACTGAAATACAACTTGGATTAGCTGTTGAAAGTGAAAAAGTCAATTTATCAGTGAAGAGGAGGTTGGCATGTGAACTGCTTACTTATTATAGCCAGGTTTGTAATAAATACTTTCCTTTACTTTGAGCAAGTTATGGACAAATAACAATCACTTGGCCCAAAAGGTAACCAAGAAGCAAATTAGTGCTAATCTTGACGCTTTGGAGTATCTGTTACTATTATTTTGTGCAGTCATACGATTGTTACTCACAGTTACGATATATCTATTATCAGGCTCATTTCTGCTTGTCTGGATGTGATGTCAATCATCGATATGGAAAGAAGCATCTTTCATTCATTAAGTGGAAGTACCTCGAAGCAAAGGTTAAGGATGCATTCTAAGTTCAACTCCTAGAAGCAAGGCTTTCCTTTCTCTTACCTACCCGCTGCGTGCTAATAGCGCTTTCTTTTATTTGATAATGCCATTGATCAGGCTGCTGCTTACTACTTCCATGGCCTGATTGTTGATAAGGGAAGTGAACCATCCTGTCATATTAGTGCCTTGTGTTGCTTCCTTGCTGCTGAAGAACTTCTCTCAGAAAGCAAGAAATCATGCTTAAGCTTCTGCCTTGCAGAGCCTGTTTGCAGGTTGGTCTATCAATTACTTCATTTTGGTCTTATCTAAACAATCCCTCCACTTGTTTTCTGGTACCATCTTCCCTGCAGAATCCCTCCACTTTGGGGTGTCATAAAGTACTTGTATCAAAAAATTCCTGCAATGGTATCCAAAAAGTCTCAGATGTATGGATACTTGATCGAAGAAGAGAAGTACGGTTTTCTCCCTTTTGTTCGTCCTTGAATTTGAACCATTATGTCCTTATTATCCTAGGTGTATTCATCTATAATTGGATGGTGATGCAGGGGTCTCCAAACATCACCTGATCTGCCTGAGTTTCAGTTATCACTAAGACCCGACGACTATGAATTGCCTGAGATAGATCCAGCATGGGATAACGCAAAATGGGAAATTGAAAGCCAGACATTGAAAGAACACCTTAAGGATTATGGCGTCGAGAATGAATCCTGAACATCTTGAATATATATATCGTGTATTCCTTACATTGCATATAGGCCTATGCGTTACTTCACCTCATAATCTTATGTAAAACTTGACTTCATAAAAGCTAGCGTCATCAAATTCTAGTCAAATTACATGCTTGAGTCGCTGATATATGTCTTCTGTTTGTTGAACACTCCAGTACGGTAAATATAGAAACAGGGTGGATGTTTTTTCTTCCTACTATTTCATGACATGAACACTCCAATATGTCTTATGTTTGTCCTATTAGCTGTTTCAGGTCTTGATTTAAAGAGACAGACCTCAGCAAATGTGGTTTTTAGTTTGTCTATTTTCATACCATCAATGAAGCATCAAGTGTGAGGGTGGGGTGAGATCTGCTTCATAGAGATGCACGTACCCCAGGCCTCTTCTCATTGAATATATCATCATTTTTCAATACTTAACCATTTTTATAAATTAGAGATAATAGTTATTTTAGAATCCATTTACTATATTTTTCACGTGTCAACATATCAAAATATCGTTGATAATTATTCTCCACGTATGCATAAACTTTCTTAGATGATTTCTATTATATAATAAATGCAAAAGCTTATGAGGTGCTTGCATATAGTTGTTATGTTATAGACCTAAATTTATCAAGGTATAATTTTTATGCCACTCATGTCAAGCTTAGAATTGTACTATTTGTTTTTAAATTCATAATTTTTATGGATTATGGAAAAGAATCAAATATATTACTCTCTTCATTATTATGCAAATTTACTTATTATTTTTATGTATTCTAGACTCCGGATAGATAATTCAAGTAAGATCTTATTCTATTAAATCTACTCTCATTGGTTTCAATGAAAAATATTTTTAAGAAAAATGTCTCTTTATTTTTTAATGTTTGTTTAAAGAAAAATATGACAAATATTGGAAAACATTTTCTCTTATTTTAGAAAATATAGAATTATTTATAGCTTTTTTCTAAAAAAAAATTATGGTCTACAAAAGCATAAGTTGTTGTCCCATCAATTTACAATCTCTATCTATCAATCATATATTATCTAGAGACATTTATTATTAATTTTTAATTTTTTTCCTTTAGGTAGATTTTTTTTTTATTATAAAATATATACTTTTTATTCAAAATATATGAGTTTCCTAGAAGTTATACAAATGAAAAAAAAAGAAACTATTTTCATAAAATAAGCTAAATAGTATGCTAGAAAAACTTTTTCCAAGTGCAAAGGTTTTATATTAACAAATAGTTTTAATCAAAATAAACAAATCATCAAGTCAATATTTAACGTTAAAATAAATATAATAAGTGATATATTAAGTATTTAACTATCCAATCATATTTGGATATGAATTTAAGCAAAGGATAATAGAATTTTTTCTGTAGTGCGCTGTAGGTTCGTCCATCAAAAATATTTTTCCTCCAATTGTTAAGTATTTGTAGGGGTGCAAAAAAACCGATGAAACCGAAAAACCGAATCGAAACCATAAAACTAATCCTAAAAAACATGATTAACCGGTCCGTTGGTTTTGGTTTAAGATTATGGTTTTAATTTTTTCAGTTTTCGGTTTTGATTTCGGTTTGTAACCATAAAAAACCTATGGTTAACGGTTAACCGTTTTAATATTTATAAATATTATATATGTAATTTACATATGCATATAATTATTTTTTAATATATATATACACACATATAATTTACCTATGTTCATATTTAATGGATTTTGATTAAAATACTATTGTCCTATGTTTGATGAGAGTTAACGTAGTAATTGATTTGATTTGATTTGATTTTATTGATGATAACACATCAAAGGTTTGTTTTTCCCCTTTTTTCTTAATTTAATTTCCTTTCTCTTTTTTTAGCTCTGGTAATATATATAATAATTTAAAGAAAAATTTTATGATAAAGACTAAAAAATAAGGTTTGTTGAAATTATCAATTTGATTTGTTGAAACCATTACGTAAATGGTTAAAAACTGAAGACCGAATAAATTAACCCGAATAAAATAATTAACCGTTAAGACGGTTAACCATTTATAATGGATCTGTTAAGGATTAGGATATTAAAAAACCGAACATTATGGTTAGGTTTAAAAAATAGGGCCACGGACCGTTAACCAATCCATGAACACCCTAGGTATTTGCGTATATCTACAGTAGTACGTTGGAGGAAAACGAAATGAAACTTGAAAAGAAAAAATGGAGTGAAATTAAAATCGTCAAGGGATGTCTCTTGTGGGCTTGTTTGAATTATTTGATTTTCATCTGTATCTTATTTATATATGATCTGTATCTGTATTTTATTTATATCTTATCTATATTTTAGCTATGTCTGATATGTTTGATCCATTTATGAGTAAAAATGTTCGTTTATCATATGTATCTATTTTTTGATAAATATTTACTTAAAAACGATAAAAATAAAATGGTAAAACGACTAAACAAATAGACCATTAGCAAATTATGGGGGTTAGGGGTGTTTAATAATTTTTCTAAGGACGCAAGTAAATAAGAAAATAAGCATGCTTGTTTTGCAGAAAACTTTATCGACGATTTTCGCATCTTTCTTGCAATTTATTCCTTAATTGTTACATATTATCATAGAATTCAAAAACGGTATTTTTCTTTACGTTTAAAGCATCACGGAAAATTGAAATGAAAGATTGGTGAAATTATTTGTATTTAAAATACCTAAATCTTCTACGGTTCAGTTACTAAACTTCCTACTAATAATCTTACTATTAAAATAAGCATATGAGATAACATAATAAGTAGTTTAATGATGTATAAATTTGAGCCATTCGATATGTTGTAAAAACAATCCTATAAAAGGAAGGAAGAATCGTAGAATTTTTCCTACCATGATTTGCCATTAATTATTACAGCCCAATAAGTTAATATATAAAAATTTCATCCTTTTTATATTTTGATCATGATAAGGCTAATATATATGTATGTACGTATATATAGATATTCTACGTTTAGGTAAATGAAATGATTGGAAGAAAATAGCAAAAGCTCGAAACAATTGAAGAAATTGGGCATATCGCCGATGGATTTTATTTATATGTATATAACAAAATTATTGAAACACTTTCAAATGCTCGAGTATAAAATTGCTTTATGCCAATTGATCATCATTTTCTATCTAGGTTTTTAAATTCAATGTCAACCCATTAAGCCCTTCCAACTAAAGGTAAAAGAAATTATTTTCCCACCTATGGACATTGTTGAATGAGGGACCTCTCGTGTGCTCCTTATATTGGTTAACTCCATTATATGTGCCCCTCGACATGCAGGAGGGGAAGAGATTTTGGGAAGAATAGACTGCTTCCACCAGAAAAGATCCTTTTCCAACATATTGTCCCATTATCTTCTCTACCAAGCTATGAATCAAACCTTGGTTTGGCTAGTTGAGATGGTAAACAATTTACTTATTTTACAGGTAGATTTTGGTATTTGTTTATGGATATTTTATGGGTCTTTTAACATATTTTGGTGCTTATTAGTTGAGTTATATTTTCATTTTAGGGATTCAACGGCTTATTTGGAGAATTCATTCAAGTTTCATGCATTTTGAAGATTGTTCTGAAAATAATTAGAAGCTTGAAGGAAGCATATGTCTTGAAGATACACTCGAGCAAGCAATCATGCGCTGAGATTTAAAGAATGTATGATAAGAGGGACATGCAACATGGAACACACTTATGTAGTGTAACATGCTCTTCCAAGAAACTTTGCTCGTTGTCTTAATATGAGGGGGGCACCATTAAGGACACAACTGTAGTCTTTGTCCTTTGGCTATGTACTCCATAGAATATTGAGAAAATTATAAATTATTCCCTTAAACTTAAGTGAATTCACCTTCTGAACTTTTAAAGTGCATTTTTTAACCCTTTAAGCTTTTAACAATTGATACGGTTGAAGATTATTTACCTTTTCCATTAAAACAAAATGGAAGGATTGCAAATTAACTTCTCTAAGTTCTATCTATGTATAGATTTACCTCTCAAAATTTTATCTGTATGCATATGTATACCTAAAACTTTTGAATTGCACACGAAAAAGTTTAATTGTTCTTACCTATACCATCAATGAAGCATCAAGTTTATACGTGCAAGGAGACTTGCTGCAACGAGATGCACGTACCGCTAGGTTTCTCCTCATTCCTATTATATAATAAATGTAAATGCCTAAAAGGTCCTTATATAGTTGGTATGATTACTGACTTAAATCCATCATAGTGTCACAGTTAATTAGTTGTTGTGATTTACTCATTTCAATGAACATCTTAGCTTAGAATTGCAGTTTTTTCTTTTTTTTTTCAATTTATAATTTATATGGATTACACAAAAGAATGAAATATTCATTTTTCTACAAATCTGCTCACTTTTTTCATGTTATTCTACAATTCTATTTAGACCACCCAGTTAATTATTTGACTATTAAAATCTTGTTATTTTAATTTTTATCTCAACACTCAGATCATAAACCTAATGATCTCTCAAATGAAAAAATATTCAATGGGTTGTACACATCATGTGTATATACATGCGGTGAGTAATTGTCAATTATATTTAAACACATAAATAAAGTAGTGGGTAGTTTTTAGATTAACTACTACTTATATGACCACGTTTTAAAATACCATTGATAATTACTCACCATGCCAATATTACATATAGTTTGTAATATCCAATAAAGCCTTTCTCCTCTCAAATCATCTATTCCCTCAGCCCTCAATCACCCGCTCCCAAAATATTAGGGGTATGATGATTTATTTACAGTTATATGTTGGTGGAAAATGAAATGAAATTAAAAGAAAAAGAATGAAATCAAAACCTTTAAGGGATGTCCCCAAATGGTAAGGAATATATGCGTTTTAATACTTATTCTTACTACACAGGTAATAAGCATGTTTGTTTTGTAGGCAACTTTATCAAGAATTCTTGCATCTTTTTTGCAATTTATTCTTTAATTGTTAAACTTTACCTACGAGCATTAGGCAGAACTTAGGAAAAAATCGATAGAAAATGTACATCAACATTTCGATACCTGCTGTTTATGACACAAATAGCACTGACTTACTATAATTTGTGTGCAGGGCGGGGGCGGGGGGTTGGCAATTACTATAATTTAATCTAATTATCTAATTATATGTATTCTATATTATTAAGGAAACGAGGAATTTAGAACTCCATACTTATCATCTCCTAAAATTATTTAAATACCCGTTACATACTATTAAAATCTACTACAATTAACTAGTCAAGATCTTAGCAAATTTTAGTGAAAAGATGCATTTTCTATATATGAAATCCATTCATCTCTATAAACATTAATAAGGATAATAAGTAATAATAATGAGATATAAATTTATGATTATTTTGATATATAATTTATTATCTTGCATATTGCTATTTCATTTTTGATTCATTTATATAATACTATGGTGCAGGTAATAATACATGTGCAGTTTATTATGTTATACTAAAAAGTTTTCATTGCTATATACAAATCCTATAATTAAATTTTGATCCTTATTTTAATCTACCCATGGAAACTTCTTTAATGAAATGAATATACTATGATTATGAATTTTTTTTCTAATGTAACAAATACATTTATCATATATTATTGCAATTGTATATTTGCTTTTTTTTTAAGTATTTTAAATTTTTAATAGCATTTATTAACAATCTTTTTCCTTAATCCACTGATTGTGTGTATAAGTTAATTCAATTATTTTATATTTTAAATTATATTATATTATTTATTTAATATGCAAATACTGGATGACATTGGACTCCAAAAATAATTTTTTTCTTAATTCCTTAAAATAACCCTAAAAATTACTTGAAAATTCTATTAAAATATATGCTATTATAATCTAACATAATAATTTCAAGGGTAAAATGTTAACTCCAATAAATCTTTCTCTTTTTTACCCCATTTACATCGCATTTATTACTTTTATTTTTTTTTTTTCAAACAAGTAGCTTATATATTTGGGATAAGCAATACTAGCAGATTTTATGACGGTTTATAAATTTTTTTTTTCTCTTAAATTCCATCTATTTTATCATTGGTTCAATAGTGAGTGCAGGTCCGAATTTAAATTCACTTTCTTCTTTTTCATGTTTGTTTTGTTTTCCTTTTTTCACTCACCAAAAGTCTTCGTGCCTGTAGATAATTAGATTGTGTTGCTGGCACAAATATTTATTAAATTATATCAAAATTTTATTTTATTTTTAATAAATTGCACGAATCTTTCCTGAAAACCTTAAAAATTATATATGCATTTAAAAAAAAAAAAAAAACTCAGCACTTATATTCCTTAAAAGCTGGTTTCGCAATTAATGTATAAATTTGAATGATTTCGTAGAGACATCTCATTATATATAATATCTTTAATCAGAAAGTGTTTAAGAAATAATTTTTAAATTCTAATCTTTTAATTGAAATTTCTGATGATGAAAGGAAAATAAAATAATATTAAAAAAATTCACGTTCCGTGCCAACAGAATCAAAAGTCATACATGAGGCGTTCACTTGAGCATTGAGACCCTTTTTCTCACTCATATGCCACGGCTGCACCAACATCAGTGACGGTAAATCTTCCATCCCCCACAGCGAATTCCTTACGATCTCTTTCTCTCACGTGCCCGCATTCAACCTTTAGTCATCCAACTCACAATTTTATTTATTAAAGAAATAATATGACAAATGATATTTTACTTTTTGTAAAATATATAATTAAATATCTAAATATTAAAATTGATCAATTTAGTACTTAAATTTTAAAATTGATCAATTTAGTACATTAAAAAACTTAACGTAGGTACTATTGATTGTATGAAAAGGTTTTTTAAATACTTAAATTCATCATTTTCAAAATTTAAATACTAAATTAATTAATTTTAAAATTTAAATTTTTAATTATATATTTTATCCAAACCCGTATACTATTCATGATGTTAGCTTGGCATTTCCACACCTCGTATCATTGCAGCTTTCGCTTTCTATAACAAATAGTACAAATGGCTTGCTTTTCAATTGACTTGAAAACTATCCAGTCTTCATGAGGAATTTCTTCCTTTGTTTTCTAAAATTGGATTTTCCACCTTTTATCATGAGATTTTTCTTTTTCGTTTTAATCAAATTTTCAATATTTTCAAAACATCTTTTAAAAACACTCTAATTAAATATATTATATTTTATGACACGTAAGTGACAAATCATTCAAACTTACACGTAAATCATCATAGAAGCTTTTAAAAGGTGTAAGTGTTGAGTTTTAGAAAAGACATGATCCATGTAATTTTTAAAATTTTTAAAGGATGTCACTATAATTTATCCTATTTTATTTTTTTATTTTTTGTACCATTGAGAGTGAAAATGAATATAATTATGACTCTCTCTCTCTCACTAATCTACTACAATTTCTAGGCATGGAGAA
This sequence comes from Combretum micranthum, assembly GCA_024138025.1. Taxonomy (NCBI): domain Eukaryota; kingdom Viridiplantae; phylum Streptophyta; class Magnoliopsida; order Myrtales; family Combretaceae; genus Combretum; species Combretum micranthum. The sequence goes on from JAMXBD010001391.1 coordinate 121,676, forward strand.
ATTGAAGACTATCGAGGCTCTTAAGTGAAGCAGAGAAGAGAATTTTGTGTACACATAATAAAAAAAAAGAAAAAAGCATGATTAGATGATGAATCTCTTGAAAATCCTTAGAATAATACGATTTGTTAGGTATGACCATTTTTTCCACTTTTTTTTTTTTTTTTTGTTGGTTAAAATTGGTTTAGGATCAAATTACACTTTGCAGTTTGATTTAGAGATGTGAGACTTTTGTAGGAAAATAAAGACCAAAAGAAATTTATAATCGCCGGATTCCGAGATGTTGCAGAAGTCAGGGGCACCGGTTGCATTCTAAATATCTGCATAGGAAATAAGCAGAGGGAGACGGAGGAATGCACGATTCGCTCAAGAGAATGGTGTCAAAGGCTTAGTATATTATCTTTTGTTATCCTTATTCTTCCCTAGGATAACTTGGAATTACAATACCCTTCGGACTGTATTTGTAGCAAAAATGATTTAGTGTAATGAATAATTGAAAAATATTCTCACAAATTTTATCAATATCGATATTAAATCAATAAATTCGTTTCATGTAAATACACTGAAGTAACATTATGGGAGACAAAATGATTTTCCTTAGCTCTTAAATGAGAAATAGTAATCTTTTCAAAATACCTATAATTATTAAAAGATTTTTTTATCTTTCTTATATTTATTTTTTATTTTTATTATTTTTGTAGATTATGGTGAGATCTATAGTGAGAAGATAGGTTACTATCAGAACCATGCCTATAAATTTCATGAATGGCAAGACTTCAATTCTTTCCCTTTTTTGGTTTATTATTATATATATATATATATATATATATATTATGGAAAATTCGATAATCCCGTCATAATTATAACGGGATCAGTCGCATCACATCATTGAACGGTTCAAATCTATTTAATCGTGATAGAAATCCATTTTTTTACACTAAGTTTTTATAAACAATCTAATAACAATATTACAGGCGGAACGAGACTGCAAAAGTTCCCTTTCCTTAATCTTTATATTCTTTTGTTTCATGAAATTATTTTTAGTTAGTATTCCATATGCTAAATGCCTAGTTTTACAAATGTAATGAAAAAGATGGAAAAAATGAGAAAAGATATTGATAAGATTTTTTTTTCCGCCAACATATTAGTGGGGATTAAAATGTACATTGTAGAAAAATAACGACATGAATAAATAATTTAGAATTGGAATTATTGATGGAAATTAATATTAATAGGAATTAAATCATCCCATTAATAGCATGTAGTTATCCAAACGATAATTTTAAATGCTATAATCTAAAAGTTTAAAAATATTTCCACTGTCCACATTTATAGGAATTTTTTCCACTACTAATTGTTTTAGTATGAATTTACATACGACATGATATCATTGTCGATGTTTTAAGTTCTCCATCTTATACATTTAGAATCACTTTTTCTACTTAAAGTCTTATTATTTATTTCTAACTTTTAATTGACTAACAATAATATCACGTTCCTTACACAGAAAATGTTTAAAATGAAAAGGATTAGAGTCAAGGGGAATGAGTAACAAAATAACAACTTCATTCCTTTATTTAGGTATATGCACAGGATAGAATCAAGTGCGATGTTTAAAATAATAGTAATAATAATAATAATAATAATAATAATAATAATAATAATAATAATAATAATTGGTAGAATAAAAAGATAATTCAAGTAATTAACATTAATGAGCATGTCATTCATGTATACCAAACTTGAAATAAGTATGTTGAAAGTTCTTTCCATAATTTTTGAATATCTAAATAAATCATTTAGGGAAAGTAAAATCTAAATGGATATGATTTAATCAATATTAAAGTTATATCATATTCAACTTTAAATAATGGACAAAAATTTATTAAATAATATAATTAGTATAATATATTGAAAATATACTTTGTAACAAATACATTAGTAGTATTACCTAATTATTTCCTCTTTCTAAATTCAATATAGAATAAAAACTGATAAATAAGATGACATAGAGAACACTATAAACTAAATCATATAAAATAAGAATAAATTTGAGTGGCTAGTTTTTAATTTTTTTATACGTGCATCATGGGTACCTGTCTGCCGTTATACATTATTCCATGAAGTTGTGTTACTAAATTAAACATTCTAAAATTATGATTATCAAATAGAAATAATATAGACATCACTATCCATCCTGCCTAGTAGCACTTTTTTATTGGTTTGCCTTTTCCTTTTTCAAAAGGAAAAGGCAAATACTCTCCTGGAAGTTTTGAAAAAAGGTTAAGTGAGTGACTTAAACTCTTCTTTATTTCCTTCATGTCGAGGTTTTGTGATCTTTTGAATATACTCTCTGTTTTTTCTATTTTATGTAAAAGCATTTTTATCTCTTCAGTGTAGGGAGACTGATGAAACTTGATGTTTAGCTTAATTTAACTACTTATTGATAAGAACGAGTTCAAGGCTATATGGGGGATGATAATGATCTACCGGCAACATTTATATGGAGAATCACTGGCTTTACCCGGTTAACGGAGGAGGAGTATTTTTCAGATATCTTCATTATGGGATGGTATAAATGGTAAGATACGGTTGAGTTTGGGCGATCCGCAGCTGTTTGTATATAGCTGTTACACCTTGTCTATATATTTATATATATATTTGTGTTTCACCATCTACTTGGGTCTGATTTTTTGAGCAGGAAAATATCGATATTTCCAAAAGAAACATCACAGATCATCTGTCTATATTCTTGGAAGTTGCAGAACCTGACACATTGCTTTCTGGGTTGAAAATAGAAGTCCAATTCAGTCTTACTGTGGTGAATCAGTATGATAATAATCTCTCAAGATCAAAGGGTATTTTGTTACTACCTACAATTTAATTTTCTCTCATTTCAAATATGCTCTTGATTTTTCTAATTTTCTTATCAAGTTGATTGATTTTATTCAGCGGAAAATTCTTTGCTATCGCTTTTAATTGGAAAATATGTGTTTGATAAGATGGCGAGATCTCTATTATTATTATTATTATTATCCTGCTGCCGTAGATAAAGAGGCCCCATTTGTTGGGAGGATGTAAATGGAGACATGGATATAACTTTTAAGAAAATAATCAGGGGTGCAAAATTAATTCTTGAATTACTACCGAGAAAATGTTTTGACTCTGACTAGGAAATTAATGCTAGTAAAGTTCAAATACGCATTGAAAATTTCGAACACGACATGAGAGAAGAGATATGTACAAGTATTTTTCGTACAGAATGAATCATTTAATTTTAGGATTGCAAGTTGCAAGCTGAGTAGGGTCTATTTAGCTCACTTAATTTTGTTTTGTATCATATCTTCAAGCTATATTTTGTAACTCCATTGCTTAAGAAGTTTAAGTTCCTTTTAATTGAATCCAACATCAATATAATAAAGTTCGACATATACTTAAGCTTGACTTGAGCCAAATTAGAATAATGAATTTGTTTAGTCTTGTGGGCTGAAGGTTGAATTTGGCTCAATAACTTATTTGAGGAATCAGGCTTAAGTAAATATCAAACCAAACTTTGAGCACCTTCTAAGCCAACTTAGTTAATTGTTGTCCTATATCCTATGATTTTTGGTTGAATTGTTTCTTATGATTGTACCACTTGTTCATGCATGTTTAGTAAATACATATACAATTTTTCTTCTATAATTTTTATACTCTTTGCTAGAAAATATTTTCTAATGTTGTACTCACTGCAACACCTAATGACTTTTCAGCAATAAGGGCAACATTCACTTATCAATTGAGCTATTGGGGGTTTCGAGAATTCATATCCTTAAGGGAACTTCATGACGTTTAGGAGGTTTTCTTGTAGATGATACTGTAGTGGTGGAAGCTATGGTTGAAGTTAGAAGTATACATCCCTCGATCACTAGTACAAGCACACCTTCTGCAATTGCTACATCAACTGAAAAATTTGATGCTCACTATGGAAGTTTGGAGGGGTTAATTAATAGTTATTCCTCCGATATGAAAGAAGAGCTAGTTGCACAAGGAAATGTTATCAGTCTTAAAACTCCCAGCTTAGAAGAGGTAGAGCAAGCAAAGCAATCCTTAAAGGAATGCTTAACCGATGACTTTAAGTTGAACATGAAAGAAAGACTTGCTAAAGCATTATCGACTTTGTCCTTGACCGAGAAAGGGTTATCGCCTCATCAACGAAAAATAGTTGTATCATTTTGGGAAAACTTTGATGAGTTTATATCAGACTTCTTAACCTCTGAGCGAAATAATTCTGAATATGAGTTGCAAAAACTATTGAAGGATCAAATATTAAAGGCAATGGAGAGGAATCATAAGGCCCATCTCTCATTTAAACAATCACATAGGGAACTTTCCAAGGAAGAGGAAGGATTTAAGAATAAACTAGAGGATATAAGACTCAAAATGTCCAAAATTATGGTAGATTGGGACTTTTTATTGGTTGAATCAAAAAGACTTAAGTCAAATTATGAAGCTCAAGAAAAGAAAGTTGCTAAGGCGGAGAAGAAAAAAAAGATTGATGAAGAAAAAATGTCATGCTCCACTATTGCATGGGCTAACTTGAAAAACCATTTTAGGTGTAAAGAGCTACAAGGTCAGGTTCTTTCTTACAAGATTAATTTTAAGGCACTCTTTTTAGTTCTAAATTAGATAGTTATATATGACATATTACCAAGATTACTTTGGTTGTCTAAGACATTTTTAATTGGATATACATTGAACATATTTAATATCATGATCTGATCATGGCTATTGTGAAAACTTTTGAAAGTAGTTAATATTGAATATATAGTATAATAATTAATAAATACTTTATATATATATGTGTGTGTGTGTGTACATTGCTATGGAATGTAAATATGTATTATAATATAACATAATTTTCCCATTCAATTAGATTGCCTATTCAATTAGATTGATGATAATCAATTAATTTGTGTTGTTATAATAATCTCCTCAGTATTGTATATATAAATGTATTAAAGAAAAATAACGTGAAAGAAATTTTTTTATATATTTTTTATAGTGAGTGACGAATAGAAACTTCTTTGTGTTAGGTCTAAAGAGCAAAAATTGGTTGTGAAAGATATGGTGCCCATCATTACAAAATCATAGATCATAAGCTAAATGAGTGTAACTACTTTGAATGGTATAAGACATTTAAGCTTTTTCTACAAAGCATTTCTATGGATCATCATCTTAGCAATAAATGCCACTTGCAAGAACTGGATAAGATATGATTCTCATTTATTCCCTCAAATTAGAGATTCTATGGAGACTAAGGTTGTTAACCTCATCAATCATTATAAGTATGTAAAGGAAATTAAGGAATATTTTGAATTTTTGTATTTTAGCAAAGGGAACATCTCACATGTTTATGAGCTTTGCAATAATTTCCATTATATAGAACAACATGATCAGTCTCTTCATGCTTATTTTATGAATTTCGAATGCATTTATGAGGAACAAAATGTCCTGCTGCTATTTAGTCTAGATGTCAAGGTATAGTAGAGCCAACGTGAGCAAATAGCCATAATGAGTTTTCTAGCAGGTTTTAATTCTCAATATGATGTCATGAAATCTTAAATTCTTTCTAGGTTTGAAATCTCTTCACTAGTTGAGGTATTTTCTCGGATACTCCATACAAATACTAATGGAATGTCTTCACATTCTGCGGTGGCTCCTAATGCTCTTGTTAGTCAAACTCAAAAGACTAATAAAAAGTGTGGTAAAAAGGATAAGTGAGGTTCAGATACAAGAAGAGTTTCTCCTTATCATGAATCAGGCCACACTAAATGAACTTGGCGAAAATTGGAGAACAAGAATAATCAAAAGTTTTCCACAACTTATGTTTCAACAAGATTTGATCCATCTTCTTCTACACTAATAGTAAAAATATCTAATAAAGAATTTATCTCACTCCATTGTGGCTATTACTGAGTTAGGTATCCTAAAGATATGTCTTCTTTCCTCCTCTTCACGATAGGTCATTGATTCTATTGCTATAGACTATATGATATATAGGTACCCTTATCTCCTTTCTAATTTCAAATCTCCTACATCCTCTTTTAATGTTACTTAGTTGATTTCTCCACCTCATTTGTTAGTAGAATTAGCATAAGTAATCCCACCATATCTTTCTCTTCACCTTGTGTGTTGTCTTCTAAAGTTCTCCTTCAATTAGTAAATTTACTCATAGTCTAAGCTATTGTGTTTTATTATTTCCTAATTATAGTCTTTTTTTTTATAAGGATCATATGACAAAAAGGAAAAAAAAATATTAGAAATAGTTATGAATCAAGGGTTCTTTACATTATGGATATCGATGTGCCAAAATTCATTACCCGCTCTAGAGTTTTAACATCGTTTGAAGGGCTTTCATGCTTTAGTTGAAGACTTGAATTTGCAAGATGAAAGGTTCGTTGGGCTGAAGTTGGTTGAGACAAATAGAAGTGAAGGGGATGCTCTTGTGAGAGAAAGGATTGATAAGGGTCTTTTTTCCTTGAATGGATTAAAAAATACACAAATTATTGGATTAAACATGTGCCAACCTTTGGTTTAAACCATGCAGCCTTGTTATTAGATCTTTTTGCATCATATTTGAAGGGCTTAAAGTAGTTGAAGTTTGAACACTGATGTTTGACATTAGAGGAGTGAATTAATGTGGTAGAAGATAGTTGGGAGATGCTGGAATGTTTGAATCCATGGGATAATGTGGTGTTAGTGCTGTAATCAGGTCAAGATCAACTTGTCAAAAGGAGTAAAGAGGTACTTCCTAATAATAAAAGGGAGATTGACAAATTCATCGCTGATATTGTTAAATTTCAAATGGATATATTAGGTTTTGATGTGGATGAGGAAGGTCATCTTCTTAGGAAACTCAGCTCGTTATGGGAGAATGAAAAAATATATTTGCACCAATTAGCTAGAAATGATTGGACATCCTATGTTGAGAGGAATATAGCCTTTTTTCCATCACTTAAATTTACGAAGAAAAACTTATATAAAATATCGAAAATACAAAATGAGCATGACCAATGGCTTGTAAATGAAGATGTTGTAATGAGTAAATTTGTTGCCTATTTTGTAAAGTTGTACTCTTCCATAGTTTCTACTAAGGATGGAGAATGTCTTAAGTGGATTATAAAAGAATTAGTGATGATATGAATCAGATTCTTTGTGAAGATGCAAAACTGAAGAGAATCAAGAGACTATGTTTCACATGGGATCTTGAAAGATCTAGGACCTGCCAATTTTCGAGGAGTATTCTTCCACATTTTGGTCCATTATTAAGAGCCTAGTCACAAATGCAATTAAGCTGTTTTTCCAAATATGTTCATTTCCTTTCTATGCAAATAAGATTGACTGATGATAATCAACTTATAGTCGATTAAACTGAGAGATTATATGCTATCAATTGGGGTAAATTGGCAACAACCCTAGGCATGTGATGGGAATCAAAATGGAGATCAAGTTAGTGGACTTATAATAAAGGTAGGCAAGAGTTAGAGGATTGAAGAATCTTATACTTAGGGTACTCAAAAATAGATTGAAGCCAGAGGAGGTGGAGATAATTTCTTGCAATATCATACATGATATACATGATGCTTGCACTTATGTTGAGAGTAATTACTTAATTTTGAGCATGAGAGAAGATGGTGAACTCTATATGAGTAACAACATAACTATTGTTGAAAGCAGTGTTAAGATCAGAGTTGAAGCTAATGAGGAACTAAAGTACATGACTTGTGTTCGAAGTTATGTAGAACTTTTTGAAGTTCAAGATAAGCGACCTACACGACTTGTGTTTGAAAGTCATGTAAAGCTTTTTATGCTTCTGAAGTTCAACACGAGCAACCTACATAGCTTATGTTTGAAGTCATGTAGAACTTTTTCATCATTTTGAAGTTCAAGACAAGTAGTCTACACTGCTTGTATCGAGAACTAGTGTAGAAATACAATAATGCTAAGCTTTTCTTATTTTAATTATTTTGTTAAGTCTTTTATTAAGATTATTATTAGGGGTATTTTAGTAATTTCTTGTATAGTATTAGGGTTTGGACTACTATAAATAGTTGTTTTCTTTTATTACAACTCATTATTCAAGATTGGTTTTTCTATTAGTGAAATTATCTCTTAAGGGTGTTACTCTTGAAACCCTACTCTTATAAATCAAATATCTTTTATTATGGCAAGTAATACGAGTGAGTATTTGTGCATAATATTAATTACTTACAAGTGTTCTTTCGATCTTTTCTTTCTTGGCATGTAATATTCAAGGCAAGTGAAGATTTCATCCATCTATCAATTTAACCCTAATTTTATCTTGAGATTTGGGATTCATATTAATTATGTAATTATTATTTGATACCCTAGAGATATTCCTCCTAGGTGTATTATATTATTGATATTGTGTTTACCAAATGGAGGTCTAGTGATTATCTTCCTAGGTATATTATAATTTGGTATCAATGTGTTTTAGACACGTCATATTTTTGTATCAAAGCAAAGGTTACGACTAGGGTTTATACCATGGTGTGGTTAAAACATAGGGTTTGTGTGGTAAGATTAAAAACTAGGGTTTTCTATTATTGGTATGAGATTTAGTGTTTTAGAAGATGACTAGTGGGTATTGTTGTGGGACTACCCCATAATTAAGGTGCTAAGTAAAATTGAATTGAAATTACCTAAATTTAATGGTTTTGGATCTCTAGAAAATTATTTAGATTGAGAGTTACAAGTATATAAATCATTAGGGACTTTCCATACTCTAACTGTCAACTACGAAGAATTGTTGCCAAGAAATTAACTGGAAAATGCTCAAACATGGGAGCGAATTATCATGATCCAATAGATGTTAGATAGGTTTGGAGAGAATCTCTCATGGGATTAGATGAAAAGAGTGATGAAGGATAAACATGCTCCATCTTACTATTAGGATGAAAAATATATAATATTTTTTGTTCTAAAATAAGGGTGTGTGGGGGTAGGAGAATATGCCAAAGTGTATAAGACTCTCATTAGATGATATCAACTGAATGAAGTGCCTATGTATCCATCACTAGATTTGTGAATGTATTGAACTATGACATCACTAAGAGCATTGATTTTCAAAGTTTCATACATTAGAGGAAACCATTTGGGCCGCTTCATTCAAAGAATTATTAAATTCAGCTTTTGAGCTAGTGGAGAAGATAAAATCACTACAAGCCTCAATGACAAGTATCTAACTAAGGATTATACCAAGCATCATTATTTGGTTGAAGCAGATAGTGGTAATACTCTTGAACATAGTTTGGAAGGTGGTTATATACTGCAAGTGAATATTAATAGTGGTACATATTGTGATACTACTAATGAAGATACAAAGGATTCTAATGTAGAGGAGATAGGTATTACAGAAGTTGTGCAATGTGATGTTGATTGGAGTCATCTATTGATATTTGTGTACCTAATTTGGAACCATTGCTATTTAGACTAGGAGCTACCGAACATTTAAGGTATTTCTATATTCATCTTCCTACACTTCATTCATTATATTATGATGTATTGATGGGGTTATAAAGAGTTGAAGAATGCGGTAATTTTATTGTCCATGTGAGATCATATGAGCTATTTGTGGAGATTTATTGGAGCCTTTTTATTGTTATATATATTGGATGAGTGTTCTATTGTTTAGTAGTGATTTTATAGAGCAGGTAGAGGTATATGCATGATTTGCACATGAGTTGAATATTGCTATGATATGTGTTGACTCACTAAAGTGAGAAAATCATCCATCTCACATTCCTCATTCTTTGCAATTAGTGTCAGGATGTTGTATTGCTGATGAGACAAACCAAACTTCATTAATGGTTTAACGTGTAGGCTTACTTTCTTATTAGAAACATTTATTGGTGAAGTATATACTAGCTCTTTAGTGCTAGTGAGAAAGTATGGTTTTACTTAATTGTATGATGGAATATTTGTGGTTGAAGACAAGGTGTTTGATGTCAAATGGAATGGAGATGTAGTGACTAAAGTGATTTGCTATATTGTATGGGAAAGAGTTGAATTTTGTCATTATCTCTTTATTCTTCAAAGATTGATTGAGATAAATTTGGGAAACAGAGACAAGTGTAGGATGTTGAGCATTGAAGAAAGTTTATGAGTCGAGCTTAGCTGGAAAATTTTATTTAACTGTTTTTGAGTTTTGTAGGATTATCTTTGATCTGGATGGACACACTTACAAAGATTTTGAGGAAAAATCATCAACAAACCTGAGAGGATGATGTGAATCAACTTACAACCAATGTAGCTGAGAGATTCTACCTCATTGATTTGAGGGAAAATTGTCAACAACCCTAAGGTTATGATGAGAATCAAGATGGAGATTAAGTTAGTGGACCTATAACAAGGGCAAGGGCTAAAGGATTGATGAATCTTGTACATAGGGTATTCGAAGATAAATTGAAGCTAAAGGAAATGAAGATAATTTCTTATAGTAGCATACATGATGCTTGCACTTGTGTTTAGAGAAATTACTTAATTTTAAGGATGAAAGAATATGGTAAATTCTACTTGAGTGACAATATAACTTATATTGAAAGCAATGCTAAGATCAGATATGAAGGTGATAAAGAACTAGAGTACATGACTTGTGTTTGAAGTCATGTAGAACTTTTTGAGGTTCAGCACAAGCAACCTACACAACCTGTGTTCAAAGTTCTGTTGAACTTTTTGACCATTTTGAAGTTCAACACAAGTAATCTACATAGCTTGTGTTGAGAAGTAGTATAGAAATACAATAATGACGAACTTGTCTTATTTTGATTATTTTGTTAAGTCTTTTTATTAGGATTATTATTGGGGTATTTTAGTAATTTCTTGATATATTATTAGGGTTCTGGACTACTATAAATAGTCTTTTCTTTTGTTAGTAACTCATTATATTTTTTATTGATGAAATTTTCTCTTCAGGGTTGTTATTCCTTGAAACCTTACTCTTATCAATCAAATCTCTTTGATTGTGGAGAGTTCAAGAATAAGTATCTGTGCGTAAAAAACTATTGACAAGTGTTCTTTTGATCTTTTCTTTCTTGTGTGTAATATTAAAGGTAAGTGAAGATTTCATATATCTATTAATTTAGCCCAAATTTTGTCTAGAAATTCGGATCATATTAATTAAGTATTTATTATTCGATACGCCAAAGATATTCCTCATAGGTGTATTATATTATTGATACTATTCTTATCAATTGGAGACCTAGTGATTATCTTCCTAAGTACATCATAATTTAGTATCAATATGTTTTAGGCACATCATTGGTCTTATTTTTATTCCAAAAGTACCATATCCTCAATCTATTTCTTAGTTCTATCCCATTAGTCTATGCAACTTTGTGTACAAAATCATATCCAAAATTATGGTCAATAGAATTAAATCGTTTCTAAGGGAGCTTAAATCTGAAACATAAAGCACTTTCATAGCTGGCTGAGTGATTCAAGACAATGTTTTAGTAACACATAAAGTTTTTGCATTTTCTCCAGAACAAAAACAGAGGAGGAAAATCTTTTGCACATTAAAACTTGATGTATGTAAAGCTTATAACAAAGTTAAGTGGTCTTTCTTGCTTAATGTTTTAATTAAGTTGAGTTTTGCAAGAAAATGAGTTGAGTGGATAATGGGGTAAAGTACAAAACGTATCAATATTTGGAAGTAAGTTCATTTAAAGTAACAAGTTTTGAGTAGTTAAAAAAGGTATCAACATTGATGAAAAATTAAAGGAATTTAACAAAACTAGTATAGATGTCAATACCTTAAAATGAACTTTGCAAAATGTTTATATCTCTTTTTAATTACTCAAAACATTGATACCTTAAATAAACTTACCCCTAAATGTTGATGCCTTTTGGTGTAATTTACTCGTAGATAATGTGGTGTGTGTCTACAATGGAATTCAATGTTGTTACTAATGGCAAAAGTGTTAAAAGTGTTAAATTAATGAGGGGATCAGGACAGGGCGGTCCTTTATCCCCTTACCTCTTTTTTATTTTTATTTTTATTATGGCAGGTGTTCTTGCATGGAGAATTGAAAAAGTGTGTGTTTGGGTGATATTAACGGCATTACTCTTAGTAATTGTTGTCCAAAACTCTCACATTTATTTTTTTGTAGATGACTCAATTCTTCCTCAAGGCTAATACCATAGAAGTAAGGAAATTGGTGAATATTTTGCAACAGTATTGTAGGGCCTCAAGATAGAAGGTTAACTTAGGTAAATCCTTTGTGTTTTTTAGTAGGAATACAAGTGAGGAAGTATGAAGAAGTTTGGAAGATTTATTGGGTATTAGTGCAATGAGTGATCCAGGATTTTATCTTGGTTTACCTTTCTTATGGGGTAAATGAAAATGTGAAGTGTTATGGTTTGTTAAACAAAAATTTTTGAAGAAATTAAAAGGTTGGAAAAAAAATTGCTTGGCAAGGTGGGACAAGAAGTGTTTATTAAATTGGTTGTTATGGATACACCAACATATTCTATGTCTTGTTTTTGTTTTCCCCAAAAGTGTAATGAGATTAATTTTGTGTTAGACCAAATTTGGTGGGGATAGCGAAAGGAGCAAAGGAAGATCATTGGGCCAGCTAGGAGTGTCTAACAAAGGCTATAAAGGAGGTAGGTATGGGGTTTACAAATTTACGTACTTTTAATTTAGTTCTCCTTACAAAATTGGCCTAGAAACTCCAATTGAAACCTAATACACTATGGGTAGGTGTCTTTAAAGGGTTTTATTTTCCAAACACAAATTTTAATGGGTTGTTAAGGGTAGAAGGCATATTGGGCATAGGGTATTATCTTTGAGGGGAGGATGTATCTTATGAATGATGGTCTATGGCAGGTGCATTTAGGGGCCCTAATAGATGTGTGGAAAGATTGTTGGGTACCTTTGATGGATGATATAGAATTCAGTACAAACCAAGAGGTTTTGAAGTTGGGATGTTAGTATCAGAACTAATCAATACAGAGTTAGGCTCTAGGGATATTAGAAAAATGAAACAACATTTCAATTAGTTGAAGTTGATAAGATCTATGTTATACATTTGCAGCAGCTAGATGAGATGGATACTCTTATTTGGCCTTAAACAATAGGGTTTTTACACTGTTAAATTTGCTTAGCTCTTTATTAAAAATCAGATAAAAATATGTTGTTATGGTCAAGACCATCTTCCTATTGGATGATTTCAAAAGATCAGTGGAAGCAAATTAGGAAATTAATGGTTTTACCCAATATCCAACATTTCCTCTAGTGTACAATGTTGAAATCACTTCTAACCATGGAAAAAGTTGCATTAAAGGGAGGCTTTAGTGTCTAACAAGTGCTTTTTTTACAATGAATCTAAAACTATTGAACATGTATTGTTGGCATGAGAATTGGTAAAATCCATTTGATTTAGAAGTATTGATTTGGGGATTGAGAAAAAGAATGTTCATAGCTTTGTGGAATGGTTTCGAAGATTGAACCAATTTAAATCTTAGTTCTCATATGTCTAGTTTGGAGTTAGGGAAGAAGATGGGTGTAATAGCTTGGTGCCTATGGAAAGAAATATGCAGAGAGGTTTTTGAATTTGAGAGGTCAGATCTTCCTGTATTAATTGGAAAGTTCGAGATTGATTTAGGAGAGAAGGCAATGTGGATATGTTCTTCTAACTTGAAGTTACAACATTGACAACAAGAAGATAATGATGTGATTTGGTAATGTCATTTGGGCGATTTTCTAAAAATCAACACAGATGCCTCATTGAACAATAGCTTAGAACCAATGGCAGTGAGTATAGTCGGATGAGGATTTAATAAAGTGGATTACTAAATCAATGTGAAATCTGCAGAAGCATTGACTTTATTGGAAGTAATTTAACTTGCACATGATAAAGGATGGAAGGAAGTAATTTAAAGTCACAAGTCTATAATTGAGTAGTATCAAGGCTGACTTATACTTTACATTGGGCCTCTCAAGACAGTATTGAGTCCATAAGAGTTTTAAGTAAAGAAAGTACCGATTTATGTTTTCCGTTATCAGCAGAAACCAAGTGTGTAGCTAATTGGTAGCTTCTTATACTAGAAAGGAGATGTGTCTTTTGGATTGGTGGTTAACCCCAATCCCTCTTCTAAAGCTAATCCATTTTGATTATTCAACGGATGTATCTTAATATACTCTTTTTCTCCACCACACACCTATACACCCCACCCCAATTACCACCCCCCCTCCCCCCAAAAAAAAAAAAAAAAAAAAAAAAAAAGAAAGAGAAAGAAAGAGAGAGAGAGAGAGAGAGAGAGAGAGAGTCTAATATTAATCTTTAGGGTAGATAGTACCTCTAAAAACTTATTAAGAATTGCATGATTCAAAACAATACAAAAACCAATAGAAATGATTGCTTCAAGAGAAGATGGGGGATAGAAAACCTAATCTATAGACACATCTACTTCTTCCTTAATATTAAGTTTAGAAGAATGAATTTGCTTTACTTTGCAATTGAACATTAGTCATATATATTAATTTATTGTTTCCTCATCTTTATATAAAGCTCAAAAATCAGTCTTCATTATCATATTATAGCATACCATCTCATCTAGACTAAAAGCTATAGCTTGTCAATTTTAGGTAGTTGCATGGAAGAGACTAACGACTATGGTGATTTTATAAATAATTCTATAATGATAAACTTGAAGATTTTAAAGGAGATGATGGTGGAGAAGACGTTCTTATTATAGGAATGTAATTTCTAAAATATTGTGATATGCTTTAAAAATTTTATGATTAATTCTCTAATACTTGGTCATATAAATGGACTATACTATATGAGTGAATATACATTAATGCTAGTAATAGATGGTGTGATTGAGAAATTTTGTTGATAAATGACTATTTAGTTTGAGTCTTACTTGATACTAGTGCATTAAAATCCTTCTTTGGGAGTGGATTTATAGATAAGACTAGCTTTATTATGTTAAAGGTTAGAATGATTTTCATAATAAGCTCGTACTGGCAAAAAGGTTGTAACTCATAAAGTGGTATCTAATGCACAAGTAATATTGAATGGCAAGGAATTTCCTATCAATCTTGTAGTATTACTAACAAAGGTATATTTGAAATAGATTAGATATCCAAATATCAAGTCATTGTTAACCATTGAAGGAAGGTGATTGTGATGGACAATGGTGAAGTGGTATTCTAAGGAGAGATCAGTAAGCAAAAGCCAACAAAGTTGGCAATGATGGATAGTAGAAGTAAGGAATCGTCTTGTTGTTGGGTGTATGCAACAAAAGTTAAAGACGAATTTCTAAAAGAGTTATAGGGCTTAGCTTTGCATAAAGAGCTAGATATTATTATTGAATTGGTGTTTAGACTAAGCCTATATCTAAAGTTCCTTCAAATGGTCTTAGTAGAATAACAAGAGCTAAAAGAGCAACTACATGAATAAATAGATAAGATTTTTATTAACCTAGTGTGTTATAGTGGGAATACCTATATTATTTGGAAAGAAGAAAGATGATTCAGTGAGATTGTGTATTGATTTTTGAAAACTTACAAAGTGATTATGAGAACATATAACCATTGCCTTGAATTGATGAATATTCGGCTAGCTACAAGGAGCAAAGGTTTTCTTGAGAATTGATTTAGAGTTGTTATCATCAATTAACAATGAAGCCAAAAGATGTATCTAAAAACGACTTTCCATTGAGATGGGCATAATGAATTCTAGTTACGTTCTTTGGACTGATAAAGACGTATTTATGGATTTAGTGGATTGAATTTATCAACCCTATTTGGATAAGCTTGTAGTTTTTTTTTTTTTTTGTTATTAATAATATCTTAATATCCTTTGAGAGTAGAGCATCTATGATTGGGATTACAAAAGTAAAGGGAGAATATATTATATGTTAAGCTATTTGTATGTAAATTTGGTTAGATAAAATTATGTTTCTAGACATATTGTATTAGGATAAGGGATATCAATTGCCAAGCAAGGTAACAAAAATATGAAGTTTCTTGGGATTTTTAGGGTGTTACGTCGTTTTATTAATGATTTTTGAAGATTGGCTTTTCTCACTTGCCTTTATTATTCTATGATTACCAAAATTGAAAGTGTTAGAGTTAATAATAGAAACCTTAATTTCATACAAATGAAAAGAGAAAGAAAGGACTCTAGTTATCTCTATTGGGGTTAAAGTTTGTAACTAGAGAGAGGAATTTATATATTTAAACAATCCAGTGTTTTTAGGGAAGCAAGTGTTTTTTAGTTATATTGAATTGGAATATGTATTATGGTTTGAGCTTAACACTCTCTATCAAACATCAAACTCCTAAGAGTTTTAAGATTCATTTAAACACTTGATTTAAGATCCAAAACATAATTGATAATTTATTCAATATTTACATGATTGGAAGAGGTAGGATTGGAAAGGCATGGGATGGAGAAATCCTTTAGCATGTGGCATTTAACAGAAAGGCATATATTAGCTTTCCAGCACATACATTTGCCATTGTTGGTAACCATAAGCAATGCTTTCAGCACATACATTTGTCCGTTTACCAATCCATTACAAATTTATTTAAAAAATAATTGATTAAAAATAATTACATAAATACCATTATATATTGCATATAACAATTGCAATTTTAAATTTTACATAAAAATCACATGTATTAAATGCGATTAAGATAGGTATAGACCTTTGGAAATGCGATTTAAGATAGGTATAGACCTTTGGAAATGCGATTTATGAGTTTTTTTTCTTTTTTTTTTTAATTGCATGTCACAAATTCTATTTTGTATTAGTAATATGGCAATTAATTTTCTATAATTTATATTTTGGTAATTTTTTTTATAAGATTGGTAAACATATATTACATAAAACATGTGGCATTTATCAAAAAGACATATCAACTGCCAGCACATACGTTTGCCATTATAGGTAATCATATGCAATGTTTGGTCATTTCTCTAAAGGGTCGAAAGTGGGTTATTTTATGAACATGTTTCTATTTTAGTAGGGATTAGCAAGGTTGTCGATTTCCTTAAATGATGTTGGATAGCTACTACCAATAATAGAGTTATACTCAATGGCTAGTTGGTCTATATGCAGTTAATTAAATGAAATAGCCATTTTACCAATGTTGTTAAAACTAGATAGGGTTTGACCCAGCCAGCTAGGGAGTCAAGGATCGAACTAGAGTCATGAAAAAATACAAATGTAAGAGGTAATTTAATTGTGAAATACCAGTATATATGATATCACTCAATTAAATTTATATGGATCAAATTCATCAATTAATTATTAAATAAATAAGATATAATAATTATATTGTATATATATATATAATAAAGTATGAATGAATATTTAAATTTCTAGTTATTTTATTTTATTTTATTTTTGTTTTTTCGGTCCGGGTCAACGGTTTAACTCACGAGTTTCCCAATTCAAGTAGATTTTATTGCTTGGGTCGATCAAGTCAATCTGGGTCTTGCCGATTAGACAAAAAATGAGTCTTAGATAAGACCTGGCCCGGCATTAGTGCCGATTCCAGTCAAACCAATCGATCAGGGCCGATTTTAACATAATGGTTTTTGCTATTGAAAATAGGAGATGTAAGTTTGAGAGACCAATTTACAGTTTCTCATCTTCAAATTCCTAAGAGTTTTTTCCTTTTTTTTTTTTTTCTTTTTTGTGAGCCATAAGAGCTATTAAACGTGGCCACTAACACTAACGTAAGGAATGTAACTTGGTACCTCATGAATGAGAACTAAATCGGATCCTACTAAGTTATAAGATCTTACAAATTCCTAAGAGTTTGATTATTATTAATTTTTTATGGATTATGAGATTTTGACATCTTATTTATTTATTAATATTAGGATTAATGTGAAGGGTAACATCTTAACTTTAATAAAATATACAATATATACCTAAGTTAAGAATTATCAATTTAGTACACGAAATTTGAAATCAATCAATTTAGTATTTGAAAAAACTTTATATGCACGCCAACAATACATCTGTCAAGTTTTTCTAGATACTAAATTGATCAATTTCAAAATTACGTTATTAAATTGATCATTTTTAAAATTCAGCTATTAATTATAGTTTTGCTAAAAATTTAGGTATTATTTATGATATTACCTTTAAAATTTGGTATATAATAAAAACAAAACGATTTTTATGGAATTTTATTTCTTATAATAAACAGGCAGGCAGGGAAGTGCTTGTCATGGTTAATTGATTTCAGATGCAAATCTTTATTTTAACCCGAAGGTTCCCTCACTTTACAAACAAGAAGAAATCATGACTTGGCCACCCTCATAGATAATCTTGCTTGCGGGCCTTTCGCCGCAAAAACTTAACGGAGAAGGTCAATAATTGTCTCCGTGAGAGAGAGAATCTCTAATAGATAAGCGCATGCATATTAATATGAATAATTTTTTTAAAAATATTTTAATAATTATTTGTTTTTATTTATTATATAAATATTAATAAGTCATTTGAGGCAGATAATACATATATTTATTCATTATTTATATTGTATATGTATTAATAAGTCATTTGAGGCAGATAGTATATATTTTACCAAAGAGCTTAAAAAAATAGAATGTACCCTTTTTATAGTTCTTACTTTGAATCCTGATAAAAGGAAAAGAAAAATCCATTTTCGCCTTTAAAACAATATTAATAATGTAAAGTACTAGTTAAGTTAAAAGTAGTCAAAAGCGAATATTTTTACATCCCAATTTTGCATATATATATGTTTTTTTTTTTTTTTTTAATCAGCTAAGATAGGAAACAGTTTAAATATAAATAAAGCGTTGGATATAATTAATTTATTTATATTATAATCATATTGATATATATTATATAAATTATATATTTTTTATTTGTACGTAGCTACGTTTAATTGGGTCCTGCTCGCATAGGCGTACGAACACAACCTTTAAAATAAATAAAAAATAACACATCGTCAATCACCTGTCTGTCTTTCCAAACCCCCAGCCATCTCAGCAAGATGAGTTTCAGAGAGCCCAACGAAGCCCTACCCTCCTCCTGGTAAAATCAATTCATTTGCTTTCTTTAAAATTTCAACCCCAAAAATTATGATTTTTCTCCTTTTTTGATTTTCCTAGTTTCTTTATTTATTTTTTTTTTTCATTTTATTTTTATTTACAACAGGGTATATCCGCCGCCGGGCTACCCATCAGCACACCTCCTCCGCCGTATGAAGGGTACCCTCCACCACCACCAGGATATAATTATCCCTATGCTCCTCCACCTGGACCACCACCACCTCATCCGCCATACGAAGGGTATCAGGGATATTTTGGTCCGTCGCCGCCGCCTCCGCAGTACCAAAATTACCAGTATGATCAGCATCAGTCCCAGGGTGGAACTGGTTGCTCTTCAGTCTTACAAGGATGGTATGTTCTTTCTCTCTTTCTTTCGATTTATCAAGTTTTGATCTTTTAAGGGGATTGGATTGGTCTTGATGTTTGATTTCTTTAATTGGTATTTGCTGGGTTACGCGGATACGATGTTATCTGGTAGTTTGATGATTTGATGAATTGGTTAATGTCTTGGATGGTACTGGATTTTAATGGTACCGAATTATGATGGGGTTTGCTTAAGCCTCCCAAGCACATAGTGGATAAGCTAACTCGGGTTTTATGTAGAAATATGTGCATCTTTTATTGAATTTTTGACATGCAGGGGAATGAGACCTGAAATGCGGCCCCCTTTTTCGGTGGGCAGTCCCCAATTTCCTATCTGTTAATGCATCAATAGGGTTGCTTCCTTCCTTTTCTTCACCTCGTCATGACGGTTAAATCAACCTGTTATAGATAGAGTATGAATAATCTAGTACTGAATAGAGGTAGTAATATAAATCAAAGTTACCATGTGCTTGCAAACATGTTGAGCTTCATGGATTCTTGTACAGTAGTCAATTTGGTGAATCTTTTGTTTCTTTGCCAAATTGTTTTGAATCAAGTGCAATCGTAATGTGATCAAAGCATGAAAATTGCTGAAGGAAAAAAAAAAAAAAAAAAAAAAAAAAAAGAAAAAGATCAATAGTACCTCAATAGCCCTGTGACAAGAAATTTCGATCAGATTGTGCATCAGTCCCACTTATCGTATATATTGCATGCTATCCTTGCATTAGTCATGGTATACTATGTTGTTTTTTGCAAGTTCTAGAGCTGGTTGGATATGAGCTGTCATTCATTTGTTTCAAAATTGTAAAATGTTCCATCCTGAGCTTGTTGTTGCTAGCATCTCTTGATTACAAGGCATCTTTTATTGTTAGAATGAGGATAGCTTAAGGAAGAGTGACACTTATAAGGATGCCTTTTTTCCACACCAACTTTGCAAGTGTAGTTTTTTAGTTTTTTGACTGTTTTATAGGCAATCGAGGGATCTCCGGCCGTTGTAAATGTCGAGGATATGTAACATACATGTTGGATTTAGATCAAAACAAGTATACTTAACAAGTGAAAGTATTTGGGCAGTTGAATTTTGTTGTGCGGAAGCTCATTACTAAATGGTTTACTGTAAGGAAACATCCAAAAATAGGAACACAATAGAGCCGTGATACTAGATGCTAGTTAGTTCCCTAATATTCATTTGATTGGTTACCAACTATTCTTCTGACCAGTGGCTTTTGAATCCGAGAGTTGGTTTTTGTCTGCTGGATTTAGGCTTGTTTGCCAACATAATTTCATAGTATTGTGAAAATTATATCTATCTCATGCTATAAATGATTATTTTTCTGACTTAGTTGCACTACATCATTTATTGAATGACTTGGTGACAAAGGTCAGTTCAAATCTTACCAATAGGACAATAGAAGGATCTTTTCCTCCTACCTGTATGATTATGTTGTGGTGGTTGATGTGGTTGGGGTTGGGGTTTTGGTGGGGTGGGGGTTGGTGTGCGTGAATTTGCCATAATTGCTTATTGGTTGACCGGATGGCAGGTGATTGCAGATGAAAAAGATTCATTGATATGGCTGATCTGGCTTAATAACCTGCTCTTGTATGCTTCTTGAGAAGTGATCCCCTCTAAAAGAGAGGATTTTATGATTACTGGATAATAAATAAGAATCTCTATCTGATCTTAATTATATTTTATATTTATGGTGAAATATTTTTAAGTTGGAAGTGTGGTTGGATCCAGACGAGTTCCTCATGTTAGTATACACTGTCTCATAGCACCTCCATTGAATTGTGAAGTCTCAGTTGACTTCTGTTTTATACTTTGATATCTTACTATATCTACAATCACTTTCTTGGTAACTATACTATTTATTTCCTTCTATTTAGAAACTAACCTTACAGGTCCAGTTATTGGACCCCAATGAAATGATTTTCTATGTCCTGTGCTATGTAACAGACCACTGGTCGTCTTACTTATTTTTTTCATAAGACATTGTCACAAGCTATAAATGTTGAAATTGTTCAACAAGGTAAGCTGCAACATTGCTATGAAGCAACTCTTGATCGCATGTGCTGTTTGTTCGTACCCCAATATAATAAAATTCTGCTCTTTAGTAGGACCATGTTAGACAACGTGTGTTGTTTCACATGCGAATATATTTTTGGTGGCTCACTCATCACAAAGGTTTATCCTCCATTAGATTGAGCATAAGATTGTATCGCACCTTTCCAGTGACCATTTGCAAAAATAAATATTGTGTCTTTATATTGCAGTTTAGCTGCTCTTTGCTGCTGTTGTATGATGGAGGAATGCTGCGCCCTTTTACAGTGAAGGTTATGGCTGAATTACACAGCTCTAGCAATAGCAGTCATGGGGGGTGTTCTGCTTCTGTTATGTAATGTATTGCTGAAACTTCAAGAAAATTATTCGTGAATTATGGGTTGTTATTGGGTCAGTTAATTGTTAATGCAGACGCTTGGGAGGGGTTCAATATGAAGATTATTGTGTTATAACATGTTTGGTTTTTATGGTACAGTAATCACTTGCTTATTTGTAAGTAAAATCTTAACAAATTCCACTTTGTCAGTCTTCAGTATATGTGCAGTGTTACCTACAACAACACACACAACAAACCCTTCACACCTACCCACCCTTCCCACCACCAAAAAACCAAAAATGCACCCCACAATCAAAACAACAATAACAAAAAATACTCTTATTAAAAAAAAAAAAAAAAAAGGAAGAAGAAGTTTGTGCCATTTCTTGGATTTTTCTGTGCTCCAATGGTGTTATATTGGTGTTATAGTTAAATAAGCATTAATTGCTCGATCACTTCATTAAGTAAATAAGGTCGTAATGGTGGAATAGAGTTGTAATGAGATTTTCATTTGTTAATTTTTTATTTGAATTAGGGTTTTCTAGGGAAAAAAAGTCAAATTCAACATTGAGTGTTTTTATATGAATTAGGGTATTCTAAGAAAAAAAATCATTTTTAGCATTGAAATACCATTTATAGGTTTAGATAATAAATGATTTTAATATTTTTTATAATTTAGATTGTTATGAAATTTTTATTGTGATCAACTAAACAATGAAATAGCTCTTCATAAAAAAAATATGGCTGGAATAGAATTATTATTATAAAAAGTCAAAATTTTATATGTAGTAATGTATATTCAACCGTTTTTCCTATAGCAATAGCATATAATTGGAAGGATACCTATTTCAAACATCATAATCAAGAGTGGCCATGATTCATATTTAAAATTTTGTAATTTAACATTTATTAAATATCTATAACGCGATCATACTATTGTAATAATATTAAGCGGTAAATATTAAAAGAGTGTAATATCTATAATGCGAAGGAGGGAAGTCGCATATTTTCTTAAAAGAAAACACTGTAAATAATAAAATTGTTCCTATAGTTTACATTGTGTATCGTGTTAAAGTTATAAATAATTTATCAGCCGTTATTATTTTTATTTATTTTTTTATGACATGTGAAATACTCACATTTATATATGACCATTCCCTTAAACAATGTTCTTGCCCTAAACGGATTCAGTTTTTAACTAAAAGAAAGTTCTACACTTTTGTTTAAGGTCTATTTGGGTTGTTTGATTTTATCTGTATTATATTGTATTAGATATATATCTATAACTTATCTGTATATATTTGTTTTTTCTGTTTATGAGTTAAACTGTTAATTTTTATCAATATCTATTTCTTGATAAAAATCTATTTAAAAAATAAAAATATGATTCTAAAATAACTAAAATGCAGGAATCAAACATGGCCTTTAAAATATAATGATGTAGAAAGGAGGACACTTTCGCATGAAACATGTGGCATTTTGCTTTTGTCCTTCGTTTATTATTTAAAAGTCAAAAGTACCAATAGAAATGATTAGGAGAAAGTAGCTTAGAAATGGCTCGAAGAGTGAAAACGGCTTCCTTGATAATGATTCGAATTTAATTTGGCAATGATTGAATCAATCTTAAGCTATTAAGAAGCTTATATTGTAAAGCTCAAATTTCGATATTCTTTGCTTCACGAGATTGCAATGAGATGTTGAGCTTAAGTATAAAACTCAAGTCAAACAATAATTTTGAATCTAAACAGGTTTAACCTAATAAACTCTGAGCTCCTTAAACATCAGTTCAAGCTAAGATTGTCCTCAAATACAATCTTATTTTAGGTTATATAGCTTGTTTCAAGGCAGATAAATCTAACATTTACTCGTCAACTTTTGCGATTTGGGCTAAAAAGACCTTTTGGTCTTTAATTGGATGAAGAATAGAGGCTTACCTTAACAATTTGATTTAAGTGTGGCCGATATTATGAAATGGGAAATAGTACTTTTGGGTTTGTTATGATTAACTTTTAAAGTTTGGGTAACGTTAGAAAGAAGATGAAACTTAATTTATTTGATTTTGAATTAAGCAATAGTGAGCTAAATTAAGATTGAGAACTTAATAGTTCTCTAAACTTTGCTTCTTCTCAAAACATAAAAATAAATTTAAAAAAAA
Source organism: Combretum micranthum (assembly GCA_024138025.1). NCBI lineage: Eukaryota > Viridiplantae > Streptophyta > Magnoliopsida > Myrtales > Combretaceae > Combretum > Combretum micranthum. The sequence goes on from JAMXBD010001391.1 coordinate 145,678, forward strand.
GAAAAGAAGATTGTACATATTGTGGATTGATGTGTCATTTGCATAATTATAAACAATGGTGATGGATGGTCATAATTAGCCAAAAACCTTATGTTGGTTGTGTTCTCTTGATTGGGCCTCTAAGATCAAGGTTAGCCCATTAAAACCCTTTTGAAAGATGATATAATAGGTCATCACAACAGGTAGTGCTATCTGAGAGGCTACTCTCTACTATCATTCCCATCCTTTCAAATTTGCTCTTCATTACCTTATGGAAGCCAAAAAATAAGAGGGACTTGTCTTACCTAATAGTAGCCTACTTCCTTCCTAAATACCCTTGTGGTATACATGGCAAAGGGTTCTCCAAGACGTCATACCATTCAAGATATCTTCTGTTTGAAAAAGTCTAGCAAGACCTTTTTGGCTCTCTATCTCTAATCCTTTAGTGACAAGTGTCTGAGTACCTTAGTTGGGGCAATCCCTAACATCTTTTACCACATGTTTTTCCTTTACAAACTCATTCCACCCATAAATTTAGAAGAGATCCTAGACTATGCCCATACCACCTCAATAATCCTAGACTATTCTCATATTACCTCAATAAGAATATAATGGTAATACCCTATAAAAAGATAGCTTAAGTGATTTTGATAACAAACTGATTCTCTTATTATGCCCAGGCGATCTCTTAAAGACTCTTACCTTGTTAAATATGATAAATTATGTTTCTTCTTTTTGAAAGTTGCTAGAGTTGAGCTCTCAAATTTATGATACAAGTTATGGAGGTTAACTCATTGCACCTTCTTAGAAATTTGTAATTTTCAAATGAAGTAGTAAAACCTACTGTGTGATGAAGTGATCTATGGGTTTAGGTCAGAGAAACACATAGATTTAGCTCATCTTAAGTCTATTCCTTCATTATAAATTTTTGAAGTTGGAGTTCATGATTATTCATGCTTTAACTACAAAATGTAATGTACAATGTTTTGTTCCATCTATGAACTCATCCATCCATTTGCAATAATCACATTGAGTAACTGATATTTCTCGATTGGGTATTGTCTTTTAATTTTATAATAAGGGAATATGACAAAGAGGATGTTTCAATATGTGGCATGCTCAACATTAGGGAAGACGTTTAGTTTTGATTATGAATACTTGTATGAGTTGGTGTAGGCCAATTCTCAAGTATGATAAGATTATCATAACAAGAATTAGAGGTTATTTAAGTGAAGGAGAGAGAAGACTTGTATTGTAGGAAGCTCTTACCTTTATTGCTTTGATATAAAATGAAAATGTGTTAAAAAAAATGAAGACAAGAATCTTGAAAATACGAAAAGACAAGGAATGGAATTTCTTAAAATGAATTACTATCATTCAATTAATGTTTGTTAATAACATACATAGAAATTTTATAACTTACAATATGCTTTGGAATAATGCTTGTCCTTATCTTATTATTGAGGTCTACTCATTAATCATCTTTTTACATTATTTGATAGAAAAGTAACGACCACTTTACTATGGTTGTCAAACTTGTGATTTTACAATTCAATGTAATTAGCGTTGTTCATGCGGGATAAGTTATTTAGGACAACCAACACAACCCACAAAAAAAATGCAAATTAGGCTAAAAATTTTAGCCCGTTTAATGTGCAGGCCAAAATGGCCCACCTTATATAACCTCGAGGTTGAAGTGGTCCAACCCATTGAGAGTTGGGTTGGCTCGCAAATCCGCACTTAAAAAACATGAAAAAAGAAAGAAGTATAAATCTATTAGAAAAAAGCACAGGATGTTACCTCTTTATTTCCTCTTCACTTAACTTTTCTATTATCTAGTTTTTGAATATTGATTATATAATTTTTATGGATGTTATGTTTTAAACTTTTAACTTTTATGTTCATTATATCCTTAGTCCTTTTATCAATACTTTCTCTTTTACATCTATTAGATATTTAGATGCTTTTATTTAAAATAAGGATAATTACATGAACGGTACCAAAACTTTCGTGAATTTGTGTTTACATACCTGTACGCTTAGATCAATCATTTGGGTACTTAATAGTACAAAACATCAGTCATATACATACCTCCGTTAAATCCCACTTTACCATCGCCTTATGTGCATTTGTTACCCAACTGTGAAGTGACTCATGTAGTTTTTGTGCAAAAGTCTTATTCGGATTATCTTATTTTTGAATTTAGAAAATATGTCAAACCCACTCATACTTTAACCAAACGTTAGTTTAGCTTACTTTTTGGTAAAGGAGATAAAACTCTAGTCCATTTGAGGTAGGTTTTTTGGAAAAAAGTACAAGTAAATATAGAATGACTTCATCCCCTTGAGTTCACCTTCATCCAAACACTAATGGCATGAAACGTGATATACTCTAACTACAAACATTCGATCTTCTAGAAGTATGATCTAACAACCCAAACACCATGATTTATGATGCAACCTCTTGCTTCGAAAGTCAAGTGTAGTCGATAAAGGGTTTGAGTTCTTATTAATTGCATCAAAAACACTAAGTAGGCTAGATTCGCACTCGTGACTAACCACATTTGAAATGGCATGGTCCCGAAAATACCCATTGTTGTGCTGAAACCTTGGAGTGGTCCCAAAAGTACACTTGTCACATGCATTTTTTGGAATTGTGAGTCACATATTAGGGTCCAAATTGCGACAATGGATATGTCTGGCGCTAAGTGATTCTTTTGTCTTTTACTTTTCTGCTTTGATTTATTTGATCCATGCTAAATTTTTCCTTGAAAGTTGGTGTGTAGAGTCTTGTTTACGTTGTGGTTCCTTCAAAGAGGCATAGGGTAGATTAAAACACAAAAATGGTTCACTCGTGAAAAAAGAATGTACGGATAAACTAAATTTGCAAAGAAAGAAGAAAATATTACTTTTTTAACAACAAATGTTGATGACTTATCAAAAAGTAAATGTATTGTGATATCAAAATTACATTTCATATGGTGAGTAGTACTTGGGTTATTTGAACAATTAGCATTTTTCTAGCACATTAGCACTTGCAATAGTAGGGTATCACTAGTGAGAGAAACATATTATTATGAAACATCTCAAAAAATGACATTCTATTGTATGAAATATTAGCTTTCTTGTTAAGGCTCATTAGATTGAGTGATTGACTTGAGATTCTATTAGTTTGCAAGATCAACTTGATGTTGCATACTAGTGGGAGGTTCGTTAAGGAGAGAACCAAACATCACTATGTTGGAGGAGAACAAATAGGGTGGACAGTAGTCTTGAGTTTAATCAACGAGGTGTCATTGATGCGTTTTTTAAGGAACTTCAAGTTTGTGAACATTGTGAAGATGTTCTTCTTGGTTTTTGGAAAAAGTATAGTAGAGGGTTTGTTGTTGTTGTCTAATAGAGAAGATGCCCCATACAATGCAATGGTGGCAATAGTTGGTGTTTATGGAAGTAGGCACATATATGTAAAGCATGATGTTGGAATGGTTGCTCGAGAAGGTATTGAGTGTCCAACTTAAACACAAGATCAGGATGAATCGGAAGAGAAGGAAGTGGTCAAAATGGATGGTATCTTAGATGACGATAATGACAAGGTAACAACGGTAAGGAACAAGAGAAAGATGTTTATTAAAAACTGGATAACCTTTGGCATGGGAGGGTTTGAATTCGACATTCACACAATGTTTGACAACTACAAGGACAATACACAAAATGCTAAATCCTAGGCAAGTGATGTTTGTCATGGAAAAGCTTTAACGGGGGAAGGTGATATGGACTTCTTTGATAATGAAGGCCACTTTCACACTAGATCAAGCGAAGAGGAGAATGGTCAAGCCAAGCCCAATAGAAGAAAAAAAAGCCAGCATCCTTATGACCCAAGTACTCCTCTTTCACATATAGCCATTGGAATGGTGTTTGATAGTTAGGAATAGTTCAAGGACTCCATGCCAAAGTACTTAGTAGTGGACAAGAAAGAGTTGAAGACAACTCTCAATGACAATAGGTGGGTCCAATTTAAGTGCAAGAGTGAAGGACGTGATTTCACTATCTTTGCATCTATCTACACATAAATGATGGAGTGGGTAGTGAAGACGTTTAAAGACATATTCAGAGTTTTGCCGACCCTCCATCCCTAAAAAACAAGCGACTTACAAAGTATTGGACAAATATTTCATGTCTAGCTTAAAAATCATGCCCAATATGACACTGACTAAGATAAAGCATTTACCAAAAGAAAAACTCCTAGTGGATCTAACATATACCCAATGGAAATGTATGAAGGAATGGGCACTCCATTATATCAATGGTAGGTGCAAAATGGAAGTCGAAAAATTATGGCACTATGCTAAAGCACTTAGGAAAGCCTCCAACAGTTTAGAAAATGAGGTTGAGATTGTCACAGCTACACTTCAGGAGATGTTCATTTGTATGGATACTTACAGGCTCGGTTTTGTCAAAGGTTGTAGGCCTATATTAGGACTAGATGGGTGCGTCCTCAGGGAGATTTAAAGGGAGAACTATTAAGCGTAGTTTCCTATGATGCTAATGATTAGATGTATCCAATTGTTTAGGCTTATGTGGAGTGTGAGAACACAGAAATGTGGTCATGGTTTCTTATAGAGCTTGATCCAATTGTTCATCTATTTGCATCCCTTTCGTTCCCTACCATAAGCGACATGCAAAAGGTAAAAACAGTGGTGTGTATTTCCATTACTTAATGTAATTTAGTTTTGGTGATGCAATTTCTATGGTCTTTTTCATGTGTATTCTTTCAAATGCAGGGACTTGAGCTTGCCATCTCAAAGGGCTTACCTAAAGTGGAGCGTTGATTTTATGCAAGACATTTCTTTGTGAATTGGCCAAAGAAACATAAGGGAAGCGACTTGCAGAGGTTGTTTTAGAAGGCTTGTAAATCAACCATCAAAGCAGAGCTTGAGGAATGCATGGCTACTTTGAGGGAGACAAAGAGTGAGGTCGCAAATGACATGCTGCGTAGAAGCCTAATACATTGGTGTAAGGCTTTTTTTAGGATTGATCCGAAATGTAATGTTGTCATTGACAACATGTTTGAGTGCTTCAATGCAACAATTATTGAGCCAAGACGCATATCCATTATATCCATGATGGAATGTATATGCAAGCAAGTATGCCTAATGTTGTTGAATTTTTTCTGAATGTAATAAAGGCTATTCTCTGATAAAATATGGACTAATCATAGGTGAAATGATCTACACTCACATGTGCTACAAGTCATGAGTCGAATACCTACAAAGTTAGAGAAGAGTCAGCATTGGGCAGACCGTTTCACACCTCAAATATTTGCTCGGACTGAGAGAAATAAGATTGCAAGTGCGTCATGCTACCCATTACATAGTGGCCATCTATAGTTTAAGGTTTTACATTGTACCACCGCGTATGCAGTTGACATGTACAATTGCACATGTACATGTAATTTATGGGTACTTTGCAGAATTCCATGCGCACATGCTTGCTTATGTAATCTATATCTTGGGAGAAATGTAGATGGGTAAATAACCACATGATATATTATAGAAATGCACAAGAAGACATATGCAAATTTAATCTTTCCTCTTCCAAGTGTAAAGCTTTAGGAATGCATGAACATGGAGAAGATGATGGCACCGCTTCCTAGAAAATTGCCAGGTAGATCAAGCATGCATAAGCGAAATAAAGAAGATGGGATGGTAGTAGCCATCAAAAGCAAATGCATTGTATCATGACGTGCAAGATATGTGGAGTGAGGAATCACAATGTGAGAAGTTGTCCATTGAAGCTGTCAAAAAAGGTATGGATAGTGGAAAATGCACCATCCAATAAACAGCCACTTATACACCTTAAGCTTAATGCACATCCATTCAATGTTTGTGCCTACATTAGCTCTGCTACTTCCTCTATTGATACAAGCATGACCTGGCTCATTCACCGCCATGCCTTCACTAAAAACAACTTCTTGAAGCATGTCTATCTCCTCCCACAACTTACGCCTATCACTCCTTAACTACTCTATCATTTTTTCGACTTTCTGGGTCCACTATTTTCTAGCCTCAATTGCTTTTGCCACCTTGCTATCGATCTCACCACTATGTTGAGCCCATCTAAAGAAGTTGCACCTGTCGTCTTACATGTGTAATTCAAAAATATTAATACTTGAGACATTCAAACATTGGCAAAAAGACATCCATTACATGATTAATCACACTTGTACATGATACCATGTTGTATCTAGGACAATCATAGAAAATCCTCCCCATGTTAGCCTCTGTCTTTGCAATAGATTGTCTTGCTTGAAGACCACACTTGCACAACATTGGTCTGTAACCACTGTTGATCTAATCACATGTATCAAAACACATTTCACTTGATTTTTCCATTCATGACACCAGTAGTAACTATCTATAGAAGTTTACTTTTAGTTTAAGACATATAACCAACTGGATAACAACATGAAATGTCTCAAAACATTGAACACATGACCCCATATGCTTACAATATATCCAACATGACTGTCAAGGTTGGTAATGAAAGGTTTGTGAAACAAACAAATTGTAATAAAGGGAGTGGAGAAACAACAGATACCATAAGGTTGGAAATGACAAGTCTGTGAAATAAACAAATTGAAATAAAGAGAGTGGAGGAATAGAAGATACCATAAGGTTGGTAATGACAGATTTTTAAAACTAACAAATTGAAATAAAAGGAGTGGAGAAACAGTAGATACCACAATTTCAACTATAAACTACAAAACATTATCAAGAAACAACACATCATTTCCATAATGTGAGTTCATGCGAGAGGTTAGAATTTACCTTTATTGTATACCAACATCCTCGAAGCCATTAAACCCTCTTGCATTTCATTTTTGCAAATTAGGTTAAACTTAGGGTTTCAGTAGGAATTATCAAACTTTTCCCTTCTATCATGATCTCAAGGGTTGGAGGGTACGAACACATTAATTAACCATGGTTTGTGAATTTTTTTTTTCAACAAACATGTACTTGTTATGTTTTCCATGCTTCAATTAAATTTTCAATAGTAAATCACACTTAGCAATGTCTTATTAAATAATATAAACATGTGAGCACTTTAAATTGATGGTGTTAAAAGGAGGTATATATATGATTAATTTTTTGCATTATCAAGTATCGAAATGATCAATCTAAGCGTCCTGGTATGAAAATGCAAAATTCAAGAAAGTTTAGGTACCATTTGCATAATTATCCCTTTAAAATAAGCAACACAATATCAATTAATAATTTTCAGGATGTATTTTTCTTGCCACACCAAAGATAAAAAAATTGGAATGAATTCTAATTTCTTTTAGTTAAAATAAATTCTTTTATATTGAGATAAAAATTTTTAAAATAGTAAGTCTGCAAATTTTCCACATACAATTACCCTATAAGATTAGTATATAAGTAATTTGTGAGATAAAAAGAAATTTATTCTATATTTATATTATTAAAAATTTAAATTTAAATATAGATTCTTATAATTTTTTCAATAAAAAGAAAATATTAGTGGGTTTACAGGCCAGCCCATTTAACCCATAAACCCGCCTAAGGCAGTTTGGGCTAAAAATTTTGGCCCACATAACCGTGGGCTGAAGTGGGGGGAGACGGGGCGGGCTAGCCCGTATGACCTATTTGCACAACTCTAATTGTAATGTATAAAGTCAATAGAATCATATAAAATTGAACAAAATTGGTAGATTCATAAACTTATAAAATTATATACCTGAATTCATAATTCTACACAAAATTTGTGTCTGCATAATTTTATACCCATTTTAAGTAAAAAAAAAACTTATAAAATTATAAATTTATAAAATCGTATATTACTATACATGTTAATGCTGCATTTTTAAACTAAATTAGCTTGAAACCATTAAATGTGATGTTTAGAGGGTGTAATTCATATAGACTTCTAGAACTTGATGTGCCTAGGATATATTTGTGAGATAATCATGAGTAGGGCTGGTCATAAAACTTGATATGCCTAGGATCCTAATGGTACGATCTTAATAGTGTATAAATAATCAATTTATGCAACCGGTAGATATTAGTGTTTTGTTGAAAATAAAAAATTATACTTTTAAGATCATAAAATTTAAATCAAGAAATAAAATTAGTCATGGATAGAATTGGTATTAAAAATTGTAGACTATCATAAATAAACTAGATTTTTATTTTAAAAAAAACCGATATTATGCATAATTACTAAATTAATCGTGGATTACTAAAAGGAATTGATGTAACTTTGCAAATTCTATTATTGAGTTCACCCATAATCTATGACTAATTAAAAGACAAATATTAAAGAGAAAATTCACTCGAAAATCATGAAAAGACTTATAGAGAGTTTTTCTTATATAAAAAAGTAAATAAACATGAAAATTATTTTTTAAAATAATGAAAAGAAGCTTTATTTATTAACAGAATTAAGCATAATACAAGTAAAAAGAGTAAAAATATAATATAATATAATATTTATTGGCTAGTCGTTGGGCATTTAGATAGCTAAACGAACCCATTCTGATGGAAGAATTGAGGCAACCATATTGTATGTCAATTCACATGGAAGGAACCTTCAACATGTCTTCTAATTGCTACGGCATATCTAGCCACTCAAGTGGGCCTTAAAACATAGTGAATGGGTTAGATAGGATAGATATTTATTTCATTAAACTAGTCTAATAGCACCTTCATTCTTGAGATTCCCATGTTTTCTCCATGCTTGATTCTTCTTATTATTCATGATTTGATCTTGAAATAAGGAAGATGCAATATTACAAACCACCAAAGTAACCAAGCTTTAACTCAAATACTTCAACTCTAGAAATTTCCAAGATGAAAATTTAAAAAATATCAAATTGAAGCAAACACTTCATTGATTTTTTTTTTTTTTATTTTACACATTACTATCGCGTAATATGGAAAAAAACCAAGGATTATTGGATAAAAGAAAAGAAACTTACAAAACCTAAGACTAAGAACCAAAACAAGCAAAAACCTTCAAGCTTGCACACTCATCTCAATCATATAAACACAAATGGATACCTTTAGCATTCAATTCAACATCTATCCGTCTTATTAATTTCTAAATGCAATAGCCATAAAAGAAAAGGCATTAAAAAATGTGTGGAAGAAACATAGATGAAGTGAGAGGAAACTTTTACAATCCCATCAATCAATCTTAATATATATATATATATATACATATATAATAAATGATATATTAAGTATTTTAAGGATGTGATCATAGTTAGATATAAATTTGAGCAATTAAATAAATTATGATATTTTTACAATCCCATCAATAGAATTGCTCAACCTTATAATATATATAATAAATGATATATTAAATATTTCATGAGCACGATTACAATTCAATATAAATTGAATATGAATTTGAATCATTAAACAACTTATGGGACTACATAATTTTTCAAAGTGAGATGCTTCTTATTTAAAATATAGTAGTATAACATTAATTGATCACAGTTAATGGCAGGTAGTGGTAAAAGATGATAGTATTGGTAGTAGTTAATACTAAAAGATTGTAACATCTATATTGCCAAGGAAAAAAGTTTCACATATTTTTTCCCTTAAAAGAAAACATCATTAGCAATCAAATGGTTCTCTTGAGTTTATCTTTACAAACTTCTAGCAAATTACACCCTGTATTAAGGCTAAAATTAACTATAATTCAACAATTTATTAGCCATTTGTTTTATCTTTTTATCCAATAACATATCAATTGAACACATTTATATATGAACATTACCTCAAACTATGTTCTTGACTTTTATGGATTCACTTTTTTATCCAAAAAAAAAAAGAAAAAAAATTAACAAAGTACTATAATGAAGTAAGAAAAGAAGGAATGAAACTTTTGGAGTGAAATACGTGGCATCTAACTTTTCTTTTCTTTTTTTTAATGATTTTAAAGTTAAGGTAACATAAATAATTGTTAGGAGAGTGAAACTAACTTATGGATCAAACAAATCTTCTTACACATTACATTAGTTTTGCTTGATGATCATTCAAATTGAAACTTGTTAGTAGTAGAATCAAATTTAATCAATTTGAGAAGCTTGTCATATCAAGCTTAAATTTAGACATCCTTTGCTTAGAAAGATCATGAACATGTCTCACAAGATCATGAATATAATCAAACATAAAGATTATGAGTATAATTAAGCATAAATTGAGCTTAATTATATATCAAATTTTATGAAACTTGAGTTAAGTTTAGTATCAATATGAATTTAATTAAAAGGAATTTGGAAATAATTAGGTTTAAGTGTGTCAAGTTGGGCTAAGTTTAAACTCCTTAAATGCTAAGTATGCTAAGTTGGACTTTCTTTATCCTTCTCTTTCCTTTTTATTTCTATCCTTTTCTACCCTTCTTCTTCTTCTTCTTCTTCTTCTTCTTCTCTCTCTCTCTCTCTCTCTCTCTGTAATGCTTCCACCCTGAGTGCATAGAGAATGACGGTTACGCTTCACGTATCACCTCCAAGCGATATGTGAAAGGCATTCTGTTATTAGATGGGTTTCTAATTAAGTTTTAATTTGAGAAACCATTATTAATTTTAAAAAATCTAATAGAGTGCCATTTGTTTATCTATGGTTCGGGTTTATTAAAACCTATAAATTCAACCTGTTTAGAAAATAAGTATCACCAACAGTCATTTATAAATATTATCTATAGGGCCTATCAAATAAATATAACTTAATTACAAAACTTTTGGACTGAAAGTCCATATCAAGTTGAACAAAAATCCATAATAGTTATTTGATTATAATTATCCAAATTATAAAATATGATTACAATAAAACCTTTTCATGAAACACCCATGTCTCATACATCGCCATTTTACCAAGTCATCCTACACAGCGCTCATCCCCATCGTACCACCAACAAAACCTGAAATATTAAAGAATGAGTTGCAAAGCCTAATACACAATAATCAAGCATATACACGCATGTCATGCATGCTTAGACTAATAAAACAAACAAAAAATAAGTTTATTTAAGTTTAAGTCAACAAATAAGTATTCCCAGCGTTTTAGAAATAAAAACACACACAAGACTTTCACTAAACAAAAGGAATAGGGTTCTTGCAGTAGATCATGCACCGAAGAAGGGGATTGATAAGTTCCTAGTACTTATCAGAAAAGAAAAGAAGAAAATAGTCTCGTTTTGGTCATCTCCTTATAGGTTGCCATCGACGAGCATGGTCTATCGTGACACTTTATATATGGTCACATTACACCATATAACTTGTCATAACTTCGTACATGCTCCTAGTCAACCATTCGATCTCAAACATTTCCCTATCAACTACTCATCGAACCTACCGCATCATCTAGAAGTTACAATTAAACTCACAACCCAATTCAAGGGTGCTACTTTTGGAGTAAGCAATCAAGCAGCAACCAACACTTAATTAAACCAAGCATAAATTCTAAGTCCTGTTATTCATACTATCCTAGCAAGTAATAGACAATTACTGCGTACCTATCGATTGATTTAAGCTTGCCATCCCTTTCTAAGCTCAATATCCAAAAATATTCATAATTGAAATCATGAATTAGTTCAAGATTTACTACCTTTATTTCATTGGCATTGCTTGTTACATCTAGGTCACTTTAGACTAATTATATCTACTCAAAGATAATGTTTGAGGGTCACTTGTTTCGTTTAACCAAGTTGTCTAGTTAATTACATATGTTAGAGTTGGTTTTGAGGCTTAGGTTAACCAACTCTTAGTGGGTTATACTTCATAGGTCTCGATTCTTGACATTTCAAGAATAAATTCCCATAGTCCACTAATCTTGTTTAGTTCTTAGTGTCCTACTCCAATTATTAAGTACGAATTACTTTCATTTATGTGAGGCTTTTGGACTTTGAGTGTTTGGATGATGTGTGCCATGATTAAAGTAATAGTACTGACTAAATATGTATTTTAAAGGTTTTATAAGGTTACTTAAGGTTAAGGGAACAACGGGGTCAAGTTTCTTGTGATTTGGGCAAGAAAAGGTGAAGTTATGAAGGGGTTAGTAAAGTGTACGAAGGGTACATGAGGGCATGTATCCCCCCGAGTTCTTTCAAAGAGAGAAACATAAGGGGTACAAAGGGCACGTATCCTTCTGTGTTCTTTTAAGGTTGGAAGGAGTTTTGAGAGTAGAGAGGAACACAAAGGGATAGGGCATCTCGTGTTCTAGTCGTGTTTCTTTTATGTTTTGGGATCAAAGAGAAGCACGGGAGGAACACAGTTACATATATCACCCCATGTTCTTTTGGTTTTCAAGCGTTTTTAGACCAGAGAGAAGCACGGTAGGAGCATGATGTCTTGTTCCTATCATGCTTTTCTGGGTGTTATGTTTTCTTCTCATTTTCTAGGTCAGAGAGAAGCACAACATGTACACAATCTCGTGTACCAGTCTTGCTTTTCTAGGCTTAGGGCAATTCACTTTCAAACTTGAGATTTTTGTCAAAAATATTTTTTCAAATAAATTTTGGTGATCTTAACAGTATTTATGACTGTACTCAAGCCTAATCTCATCGATTTTCATCATTCATTTATTAAAACTGGATTTATTGAGATTGAAAGCTTAAAACACCTAGTTTTGATAGCAACTACCAACTTTTCATATTTTCTTTGAAATTTCCAAAACATCTATGTACAAACTCTGCAATTAACAACCCTAACATCTCCGACAATAAGATGCAAGCCTTAAAACATGCTCAATCCCCAATATAAGGAGTTAGTTTCAAAGCCTTACTTTGCTTAATAATCATCTTTGCTTGCACCAACCATAAGAGGGCTTTGATTTTTTTGACACCCCAAACATGTATTGATTCACCCAAGTCAATTTTCATGCTTAAAATGCCATAATACTCACGTTACAATACTTTAAAATCTCATGCTTACCTTGACACAAATTTTGTTATGATGTTTATTCTCCTTCTTCTTCTAAAACTACTTCATCCTCTCCATTTTTCTCATGTAAAGATACCATATCAGCCAATTAGTGTTACACTTTTGCTAATCGCATATATTTAGCATAAAGAAGGAGTTAGGGTTTTAAAGAATCTTACCTTAGGGTTTTATGAGAGTCTTTAGAAGGGAAAAGGCATAAATGAATAAGACTATTTATATGGGGCTAGTAGGATAAGAGTTCTAGGGTTTTAGACAACGACAAAAGGATCCCCTTTTTATGTTTTGCCATGTGGCATGATCTCATGCGTCTAAATCTTACACATATAGAAACCTTAACTAGTTTTTAAAATTTAGTGTTTTTAAGTAATCTCTTGTGCAAATAATGATTTAAATGTCTCAAACAAGGCTAATTTATTTACAATAACTAAATTTTTAAATTTTTATTTGCATAAGTTCTCGATTTAGAGTAAAATCGTAATTTTGCAAATCAAGGCTCTTAACTGCATTGTTTTGATTTTTTTTTCTTGTAAATATTTTCTTTTAAAGAACTATTATTGATTTCTAATTCTCTTTGTTTCAATATTTGAACTGTTTTTTAATTTTATAAATTTAGGTTCTTGGTTTGGGACTAATTTGGGAATATTGAAAAATATTTAGCAGTTTAAATATGTACATAAATCCAATTAGATTTTATTGACTTTATTTGATTTTGATTTCTTATGATAAGTGTTTGGATCATCTCTCTCTCTCTCTCTCTCTCTCTCTCTCTCTCTCTCTCTCTCTCTCTCTCTCTCACCCACTTTTTTTTATGCCATTGACATGTGTCAAATATTAGTTCGTCGGCACATCTACATAGACAAATGGAGGAAACAAAGTTAAGTGAGGTAGTGAAATTAGCCAAGAAAATTTTGATTAGGTATTAAATTAAACTTTGTAAAGTTTATGTACCTAATTAAGCTTTTCGCTAAAGTTTGGGTACCTAGTTTGGCATTTTTCCTAACACTTTATCTCAAACATGTAATTAGAGCAAAAATATCTCAAAAGCCTCATCTTTGTTTCAAATTTAGAAAAATAAATAGAAAGAAGTATGCATGTTACATATTTTACCTAAATTAAAGCAATTTGTTTGACAAAAAATAACAAAGTCCAATCTAACCATGGCTAATCTCTTAAAGAGGAGTGTAACTCCTTCTCCTTATTGCATATGATGTGGTCATGAGGAGGACATTGATCACCCAATGGTATTATATGACTTGACACTTTATGTTTGATTTGGAGTTTTCAATTTAAGGGTAGATGAATCTTTGGTAAATTTTTTTATGAAGGCAGTTGATGGAGTTGCTGAGGATATCTAAGTAAGATGTAAAGAAGAAGGAGAAGCTTCAAAGGGCAAGTTATGGGTGGTTATGCAAAAGATTTAGAAACAATGTTGTAGTATAAAGATGTAATCAAAGGTATAAGAAGATGAAACTCTTTTGGTCTAAGGAGTTAGAGTTAAAGGGTTTTGTAAAGTGAAAGCAAAAAAGGGAGATTGACAACTCTATGAGTATGAGAAGTAAGGCTCAAGATGACAAAATAGTGACAAGACTTAATGTCCTTTCAATAGATTTTGAGGAGATAAAAGAGGTTATTGAGGAGGAGATGTAGAGATGAAAAAGATTAAAGAGTTAATGTTTCTTAGGATAATGCAGACAATGTTTGGTTAGCACATGGGTAAGTGTTTGGTTAGATGCTTCTTAGGTAGGTTTAAAAGACAAGACTAGGTTGGGGCAAGAGTGTTAATGAGAGATGAAATGAGAAATATCTTTAGCAGTTGCATAGAGTTAATAATTGCCACAAGCCCAAAAGCAGAAAAATGTAAAAGCTTTGTTTTAGAACTGTAATAATAGAGAGAATAAACCTTAACTATCATGCATTTGTAAATATGGATTGTCAACTTTTGCATCAAGGTTTAGAAGGGAAACAGGGCATGTAACATTGGTTGATGACCCCTTTTTTTTAAGAAGCATGAAATATCTTGGATTATTTAGATGGTCTAAAATCATATTTTGACAAATTGAAAGAAAAGCTAACCAAGTCATAGATTGGGTGGTTTCTTTCTTTAGGAGGAGCAAGTGTTTGTATTGTTAGTGGTTGAAAACCTCATTCTTTCTCCAAAAGTTACTAGAGTCAGATTTGATCTTATTATGGATCTATAATAACCAACATTATCTCTTGTATGATGTATGAGCATAGTTGAGTAGTAATAAAATACATCTTTTACTAGAAAAAGGAAAAGATAATCATAAAATAATTTGTGTTTATAGATCATGGACTTTAAC
This sequence comes from Combretum micranthum, assembly GCA_024138025.1. Taxonomy (NCBI): domain Eukaryota; kingdom Viridiplantae; phylum Streptophyta; class Magnoliopsida; order Myrtales; family Combretaceae; genus Combretum; species Combretum micranthum. The sequence goes on from JAMXBD010001391.1 coordinate 160,944, forward strand.
TCAAAATCCGAACGTTAGTTCTTAACAATGCAATTTCAATGTGGGTCCTTATTTGTTTGTTGATGGAGTGATTACTAGTCACCTAAGTGACCTGTAGGAATTTTGCGTATGTTGGTTAGTATTGAGTCCTTGGGTTAAACTCAAAATACATCTTAATGGAGCGTTACTTTAACTAATTACTGGTTGTATAGGAGTAATCAATTTGAGATTGGTAGTTTTAGTTTAGATTATAAAGTTTGTCTATTTGTTTTCATTAAGCCATGTTGAGTGTATAAAAATAGTTATTAGCATTTGTGGTACGAATGCTATTGTGATCACTCACTTGAAGATCAATTGATTGCATCTAGAAAAATGCATTGCAAATGAATTCATTGTGTAGGTTTGGCATGAGATTTTCTTATTCGATCATGAATCAAGCCATAACACTAAACCTCATTTTTTCAATGAAGAGCTAACACATGCTGCAAGTTTTAAGTTTTATGGTTGTGTTGTGTTGTGTTTTGTTTCAAAGAAGATCAACATATTTACAAGGTTCTTGTACAAAACCTAAGTCAACAACATTCTTATGAGGTACTTGGCATATTTGATTTATGGAATAAGACGTAGTGTGTATAAAATTGTAATTTCCAAGTAATAGAATAGAGAAGTAATATATATTCTTTATAGGGGTACATGCCAGAAATGGTACATAAACTTTAGAAAAATATGCAAATAGATACCTAAATTTTGAAATTGGTCAATTTAGTATCTAAAAGAACTTTTCATGCACACTAATGGTAGCTCCATCATATGGGTTAAAAATGTTATGTAGAATGACCGTGTTAGCCAATTTGATTAAAATACTATTGGCATCTATGAAAAGTTTTTCCAGGTTTAGATTGGTCAATTTCAAAATTTAGATATCTAATTGCATATTTTACCAAAGTTTAAATATCATTCACGACATTGTCCCTCTTTATTATTCCTTTAAGGTGTTATGGGTAGATATCAAAATTTACTAGAAAAGAGGTAAATTACACTAAAAGTATCAACATTTAAGGTAAGTTCATTTAGGATATCAACGTTTTAAAAAGGAAAATTAAAGTTTCGCAAAGTAAATTAAATGAGGTACCAATATTTTATAAAGTTCATTTAAGGTATCAACGTTTCAATTGATTTCAATTAGTTTTCCTAAATTTTCATTATGGTCAATTATTAATATCTTATCCGACTCACTTTGCAAAAAATTGATACCTTTAATTACTTGAAATAATAATACCTTAAATAAACTTATCCCAAACGTTGATTTAAAACGTTGATACTTTAAATAAACTTATCCTCAAATGTTAATACTTTTGATGTAATTTACCCATTAGAAAAGACTAAGGAATAACTACTCCTCTCATCATGCACAAAATTCTATGTGTAGCTATGAAATCGATATGGAAATTTTTTATACTCACATTAAATTTAGTGTATATTTCCTCCCGTCATTCTTGTTAGGATTAGATAAAGGAATTGTAATTCCTTAATTTGCAGAAATAACAATTTTGTAGAATAGTTATATAACGATGAAAATTAGAAATAAAGTTACAAAAAAAGGAATAGCTATTTTATTTCATATTTATGTAGTCAATCAAACTCTTCATAATAATAATAAAAAAAAAGATAAGGTTCTTAAATAAACATTTATTATCTCATCTAAAGACTCAAGCTTTATATATATTTTTACTTATTGCTAACAATTGTCAGATTTGTCATTTCTATATAGGAAAATAGCACATTTATGGAATATTTTTAAGAATCTTATGAACTAAGTAGATCCATTTGATGTGGAAGTTCCTTGAATTGTCTATACTTCATCCTAAAAGATCCATGATGGCCTTTACAAATAAAAACATCTACTTTATCATTAAATTAATTATATGAATTTATACAGTAAAACCTCTATAAATTAATAATGTTGGAACTATTAAATTTTATTATTTCAAAAAGATATATTAATAAATTGATAAATGAAGAGATTATGAATTTAAAAAATGCATTTTCAATTCAGCAAATATAAATTGAATAATGTAAAAAATGAATTTATATCATTAATATATGTATCGTATTTCATGAATTAATTTAAAAAAATCATTTTATACATATATTTTTATGAAAATAAGTTCATAAATGGTATTCACTGTTTTAATACTTAAAACAATATTCATTGTATTGACTTATTAAATAAAGTTCAATAAAAGTCATTTTGCATTTATGAGTTTATTGTATTAAAACTGAAGACATTTATGGTACGATGATAAAATAGAACTACTATATAAACAACATAGAAATAATTTGGAAATCATACTATCATCTAAAAAGTATCTATAAATCAACAATGACTGATCAAATACATACAACATTATATTAGCATAAGAGAGTTCACTCTGGATACACTAAAAAGATTTATAGCGGTACATGGCTTGGTGAAAAATATCATTTCGAAGTTAGTCAAGATACAATATCAAACACTCTCAAACGATCATATGAATATCTTTGATATAATTTAGAAATATGAGGGAATACCAAGTGACACAAACAAGTAAATTTTCTAGACATGGAGAAGGTTGCATAAATTAATAATTTTCTAAAATTACAAATATAACTTCTTGGTGGACTTCATCTCTATCTTTTCTTATTGCATTCAACATATTGATGGTCTGTAGATTTATATAAAGGTTTTTCTAAAATTTATTTTCTTATTAATTTATTAAAATTACTAATTTTTTAAATTGATCCAAATTAGGACTGAAAAAGAATGTTATTTTTTTATAAAATTACTAATTATTGAGTATTAATTATGGAGGTTTGTCTGTGGTTAACGTAATAACTATTTGTGGTCTTTGTTTAAACTCTTAAATGCTTGCGCTTTCATCATCTTCCAAAAAAATAATATTTAAACCAACAATTCCTGTATTGGAATCGAAGATTTATGGTCCAATTGACTTGGTAAATTTCGCCGATTCTTCCTGTGGGCTTAATAAGTATGACCAGAGACCTAAATTTTTTCTCATATTTTCTACTAATAAATATATGTATAGTCATATCAATTTATCGCCCTTGAATTTTGATATACTTCTATTGGCCTAGACCTAGAGGATACAGGACGCTGACTCCGAGGTCTTTTTCTGTGTTTATCTTCTAAGCAAAAACAGAAAATGAGGGCACAATACTGATATTAGAACGTGCAACTTACTCCATTTTATATGCTAAATACGTTTTGAACAAATTTTAAAGATTAGAGCACACACTTTGATTTTATTTATTTTTCAAAACTTGCTTTTCAATGGTAATTTATAAGTTTTATATGCCATATCCTATAATCTCTATTTTAAGTTATATAGGATACATACTCTAAGCTGTTTTATGTGCCGCATAAAAATTCTTAATTATTAATATTAAACGTAACAATCTTATATTATTATTCTTTGTGTTTTAATATCAGCTGGTCTTGTATTAGTAAAACTAATAATAATATTTGTAATGTTATTTATTTGTTTATTATTATTTTTTTTCTTTCCTATAGTAATGGCAAAAGGGATTCAAACTCATTTATTCCCATTTGAGATTTATTCCACCAATATTAATATTACTAAGTTATAAGGTTGTAGTAATAATGAATTTGGTGTTGATTTTATTCTAAATAATTTTATACATTATAATAGAATGCAATATTGAGATATTATTTGGAGGTAAATTGGTTGGAGCTATATTATTAGGTTAAATCTTACAATGGATTGCTATTTTGTTAACATTGCTTCATGAAAACTTTTTTAGAATTATGTCATCAGGTTCATGAAGTGCATCTTTGATTAAAAATATGTGATTAAACTGTTAAAGAATACCCGATAAATAAAAGGTGTATATATATACACGCGCATACATATTTTTATAAATGATAAATATATAAAGTTGTGCTCTAAAAATTTACTGGGGAATTTCAATTTCTCTATATCTGATTTAAAATTTTATAGTGTATTAGCATCTATCTTTAAACCCTTTTAAAAGGAAAGGCATTATGAAAAGTTGGAAAAGAAAATGTTAAAGGGCAATATGGTATTAGCACAAGAATCCTGTGAAAAAAAAAAAAAAAACTATTGATGTACTCATTCAAATGGTGGGGGAGAGAGAGAGAGAGAGAGAAAGAGAAAGAGAATATTGAAACTTCTTCATTTATTATGTAAGAAGAACCATTGCATGGGGTTTACGTGGCCATGCAAACCTGCAACTTGGAGACGCAGAAGTGGATCCAATGAGATAAAGAGACTGACGTCCACTCCACCAACAAATCCCATAAACCCTAAACACCCATGCATTGACTTTATTATTTTCCCTTCTCTCCCCAATGCAGAATCTACTCCTTACTTACTCAATAAACTATCCCTCATATGGCACGAAAATCCGAGGTTTCTCTACTTTTTCCTTAAAAGATGTAGAAAAATTTACCAAATATAATCCCCAATCTGAATATCACAGACCAAGTTTTATATCCAATTACAGTAGATTTTGGATGAATTTATCATTTCCAATGTGTGTAAGAGTATCTACTGAGGATCTTTCTACACGGGTCTTTATTTACTTATTTATTTATTTATTCTGGTTATTATAAGAAGAAGTTGGATTCAAACCGGATAGTTCTCACCTAAAAGGCACGACTACTATTACTAGACTATAAAGCTATTTACTTTCATTTCATCATTAAAATTTATTAACTAAATATAAAGATAACAAACTATAACTCTAGATATAGACACACTTGAATTTTCTTAGAGAAAAAAGGGATAAAAGTTATGAAATATGGCACAGCTTTAAATTTTAACCGCTATAGACTTTATTACTTCTATTAAATAATGAACTTGTGCTATACGTTAGTAAGTCTAGCTAGTCAATCAATGTTTACCCTTCTAGCCCTTATTTTGAATCCCCATACATATTCCTCATTGGCTCATTAGGCTTCCCTTTTTACATATCAACCGTTATTGCTCTATATTTAATCTTAAATATTTGTTTTCAACTACATAAATATTAAATATTTCATTTAGAAAAAATAAGTCCGGCTTTTTTTATTCTAATTAGAGATGAGTCTTACCTCTTTTGTCTATTTTATACAAATCAATAGAAGTGAGCTACTGAGATAATACAGCTCACCTTTTTAGGTCTTATTATGCGATTTTCGTTTAAAGAGAGCAAAGATAGAAAAAAGTTTTAATATTTCAGTTATTGTGTCTCAATCATATTCTAAGCAATAATAATATAACACATGTATATTGTTTATTTTAAGGATACTTTTATTTTTTTAAATTTGTTTAACACGTGTCAAGTGTTTATTGGTTAGAACAGATGAAGATAGCAATTATTTTTGCACAAAGATATACCCTATCGGACCATATGTGCCTAGTGTTAAAGGCTTATATATTGTATATATATAGTAAGTAATTGAAAAATCAAATCATTACAATTTAAAATCTTAAACATCAGAAAGAGGATCATGATGGAGAGATTCTGTGAACTTAGAGTTACCCTTCGAAGTTACTCATATATTATTGCAGAAGGAACTGAAACCGTGTACGTATGTATGCTCAACAGCACGAACAGCAACAAACGATATAACAGATCTCTGTAATATGTATAGGCCAACATAACACAGTTGTGTGAACGTGAACATGTCCATGTGTGTAGGGTCCAGTTGTTAAATATATCTCAATTTCTATAAATATTTGAAAAATGGAACCTATTCTATAATCTAATTTTCCATACACATATATATTTCATCCATTAAGCGATATAAATATATAAAAAGAGAGAGCGCATATGGGTATTAAGTAAGTACCAATTATATTTTAACACATGATAACTTTAAAAGTATCATGTATCGAAATTTTATTAGTATCTATGTATCGATAACTCGTATAACATGAATCGTGTGGCACAGCTTTACTAGATGGGGATAGAAAAATTGGAAAGGGGGGGATGGTTTTGGACGGAAACTCCGATAATAATGTAATATATGCATACGCACAAAGGTAGCCATTGATTTCTGGTAAAATGTCCACAGAACTTTTCCAACACCTGGAGGGTGGACCTCATTCCATTACTCATCCATATACACTCACCTCAATAATCCCCTCTATTATACTAACTCTACTCTGCCCTCGTTATTCAAACCATGGTTCCATTATTCATCTTCTCCAATGTCTCCACTCCTTCACATGCCTAAATTCTTAAATTTACTTTATTTAGTATGCTATAAATGAAAAATAAAAATAAAAATAAAAATAGAAAAAATACGTGTATGTTAAACAAAAACAAAATCACAAGGGTGCATCAAAACGTATAAATTAAAAATTCCCTTTCCCTATCATAGTCTTTCAGATAAACAATAAATTATTGTATCTAAAATTCCGTTTATTTTATTTCGGGATATTCAATATTTTTTTTTCCCTAAATGTCTGCTTTATTAGATATATACATCATCAAGTATTAAATGACCAAGTCTATCTTAACCGAAAAATGAGCACATTAATATATCCAAAATTTCCTCACCATACCCTCTCTTCACGAGCATTTTAAAGTCAGGTCGGTTGGGAAAACCATTGAATAAATGATTTAGCAAAACTGAACCATACATACATAATAAATGCATAAAAACGTTGAAAATTTTTTCTATTGTAATCTTTCAACACGTATTAAAACATTCAAGTTTTTATTTTTTAAAAATTTATAATAAGATTCTACAAGATGGTTTGATTTGATAAATGGTTAATAATTGAGCGAGCAAAAGTTAATACAGTGAGACACTTTAGAAGTACTACACATAACGTGTATTATACATATTATCAATAAATACCAATAAATTTTAACATGTATAATCGGTATTTTAAAAATTATCCGCTATCTCTTTTTATGTATTAAAAATTTTAAATTTTATTGATAATTATCGCATATAAGTATTACACATGATTTGTGTCACATAAGCTAACTAAGTTGCATTGTACGAAACCCCAAAAAAAGGAAGAAAAGGAGAAATAAAAAGAAGAAGACAAGTAGTGAATAATGTAATATGCACAAATGTCACCAATGGTAATAAGCTAAAGTAGTAACGGGCCGGTGGGAATTGGCAAAAAAACACACAAAACCCAAATTTTCCTAAAAATGGTAAAATCTCACCTCCACTTACAATACTTGAAACACGAGACCTTACCCTTTAATATATAAACTTATATACCTTTCTCTCTCTCTCTCCCTCTTTTCACTTCAAAACACACACAAACACACCACCTTTAACAAAACTATTAGTCTTCACCATTTCTTTGCCTGCCGAGCGTCCACCACCGTGTTGTTCCATCCTCTGCCACCACCAACCCACAACTCTCTCTCTCTCTCTCTCTCTCTCTCTTCACTGAAATCTAAAGAGAAACCCCAAGTATCCAGTAGTGTGTTACGTATATAAGTCAGTGTACCATATATATACATACATACACATATCATCACTTCTTCTTTTTCTGTTTATTTATTTTTTTTTTTTTTGGGTTGCACGTAACCCTAAATGATGATGCACCGAAACGAGGCGTGTGGTGTTTTGGCAAGTGGAGATGGGTTTGGAGTACTAGGGTTTGGGCTGGATGATAATAAAAATAGACTAAAAACAAAAACAAAAATAAAAACAAAAATGGTAGTAGTAATAATAATAGTAATAATGATAATAATAATAAATGGATTTCTCAGATCATCAGGGCGACAACACGAGATGAGGAGGAGGAGGACGACGAGGTTGCCAGGACGACCGAACATGGTACGAGAGGATTGTTCGAGGTTGGTGTTCAAAGAAAGAAAAGGAATGTGGGTAGACAGAAGAAGAGGACGACGACTCCAAATTTCATCAACTTTCTCTCAGTTACTCCTCCTCCTCTTCCTCCTCCTCCTCCGCCTCCTTCTCGTCCTCCTATTACCACTACTACTTCCACTCCTAGAAGAACTAGTCCCACCCCCACTTCTACTACTTCCAACAACAACATCAACAATGCGCTCGTGTCAACTAGTATCTTCGGCCATCCATTACGTGTGAGCCTCTTTCCTTTCCTTTCCTTTCCTTTCCAATTATTATTTATTTATTTATTTTGGTTTTGGCCATATTGAAAAATATCAACGTGTAATAATGATTTAGTTAGTGCCATCTCTTGAAATTAATTTCTCTGTCTTAAAAGAATTATGATGTTTAATAATTATTGTATTGGGTGTTCCTTTCCTTTTCTTTTTCTTCTTTTTTTTTTTTTTAATATTTGGGTATGTTTTGTGTTCAATTGATTTTGTCATGTCATATTTGTCTAGTCTCTAGTATTAACAAGTACCCCTAGAGAAGATATAGATCTAGAAGGATCTAGTTTCGATAATCTAGACCAAAATGGGTTTTTTTTTATTTAAAACATAATAATATCAGATCAATGGTAGTTGTCTCATAATTTGAATTTTTAAAAGTCATTAAAATTTGAAATTAAAAATTGTTCTTTCCCAGCTAATGAGAAAGTAAATATTTGGTGTTTTGATATATGATTATTTAATATTTTTGTGTCACTTCTAGACAAATATTGGTTTGTTCGTTTGGAAAGTCAAGGTCACCAAGAGTAATTTTATTGCATATATACGTGATAGTAATGTTTGGTCGAAAGCTTAAAATTTAAAAATCTATGGAACCTTGTGAGCTAAAAGAATAACGACAATAATTACAGATTTGGATTAATTTGGTTATTGTCATTGAACTTGAACGCAGATACTTTTTTTTTTTAAGATTAATTTCTTTTTTCTTTTAACATTACAAAGAAAAAAGATTCAAACTTATATCTGATTTATAAGTAAGAGACCAGATACCGATAGGAATACGCCACTATACATTATTATCAATGCCAATGCTAATTGCTTAATCATATTGTTTGTAATTAATGGTTCCAAATGTGTATGAAGATGACCATGTGTATTTTCTACGATCATTCATCTCAACAAAAATTTTTCGTATTTTCATCAATATTAACACAACATGACAATTATTATTATTATTATTATTATTGGGAATCTAGAATATCCAATTGTGTATTTCTTGATGTGCTCAGGTGATCGATCCGAGGAAGCTGAGATTTCTCTTCCAAAAGGAACTTAAGAACAGCGATGTAAGCTCTCTGAGGAGAATGATCCTTCCCAAGGTTCGCTTACTAGTTTTTAAAATTTCATCACCAATGCTTTCACACAATCTTTCATTTTTTTTTTTCAATCTATTTACGTTGAATTAATCTTTACTTCCGACTTGTTGACTTTGTTGAATGAATATAATTATTATGAAATTATATTATTTAATAATTAATAAAGCTGTAAGATTTTTATTTGTTATTTTTTATATATGAGGGTATTTTTGAGAAAAATCAATTACAACATTAAATCATTATTCATATGATTAAGTACGGAATGATTATTATCAACGTTTTTTATAATAGACGTAACTATGTAATCGTTTGTATAAAGAATATGATCGTGATTGATTTATTATTACAGCGAAGTGAACAAACAATTAATATGATGAAATATATTCTTTTAGCGAATTGTAGTAATAATTATACGAAAAATCCATCCGTGAAATCTCAAATGGTTCACTGATTGGTGCTCAGAAAGCGGCTGAAACTCATCTTCCAGCTCTCGAGTCCAAGGAAGGAATGCTTATTAATATGGATGATATTGATGGTCAACATGTATGGAGTTTCAAATATAGGTTCGTATTTTATGATTAGAGCTTATCACATTTTTATGAAATGATAGCGTTTAATAGCAATTTAGCTATAGTATGATAGTTATAATAATTATGCTTTATATCTTCTATGTGCAGATTCTGGCCCAATAACAATAGCAGGATGTATGTGCTAGAGAACACTGGTACATTAATCTAAGGCCATAATCAGATTTATCTTTCTAAATCTAGTCTTCATTAATGTTAAAATATTATCCAAATTTTGATGAGATGTATTGTAATTAGTCATTGTGAAATATTTCAGGAGATTTTGTCAACACACATGGATTACAACTTGGAGATTTCATCATGGTCTATCAGAATGATCAAAATCACAATTATGTAAGATCGATAATCCCGGATTATAATTAACAACCTACCTAAATCATCTTTTACTAAGTATAAATAATGATCGATTGAGTTAAACTTAAAATTCGGTTCTGACTTCTTTTTCTTTAGGTAATTCAAGCTAAAAAGGCGACAGAAGAAGATGTCTACTCGGACATAACCAAGAATACCATAAGCGATATCATCCTACAAGATTTCGAGGTGAATAAGGTTAATTCCTTCAATTTTAATTACCCAACTTATGATGATGCAGGGATGTCATTCATATATGATACAACATTCTCAAATGATTCACCACTGGATTTTTTGGGTGGATCGATGATGACCGACTATGGTAGGGTTGCACCACCCGAAAGCTTCGGATCAGTGGAGAACCTCTGCCTGGATGATTTTTACTGAGCATGTGGTGGTGGAGTGGACAATGTGGTGTGATCTTGATTGTAATGAGAGAGGTTATATATATAGGACGAGTGAGTGGTTTTTGGTAGTGAATCAATCAGTGAGTGGGGGATGTTTGGACAACTTGATTTTGTGAGTTGAGAACTCTTCCTATTTTGTATTGTATTGTATTTGTATCCTTCACCGTAGATACATATGGCTGTACTGCTGCTACTATGTTGGTTATCTTATATGGTTGTAATAAAGAAATGACGACACAAGCATGTCGAATTTCTTCAAATGTTATTTCCATGGAAAAGCTACCGCTTACCATTTATTCTAGAGACTATGGTTTTAAGAATAATTTAATCATGAGGCCCCGTAAGATTGTTTTGGGGGATCAAATAGTATCTAAATTAGTGAATTTAAAATGTTAAATTCTATCGGGTACAACAAGCCCGTCTAGCTCAGTCGGTAGAGCGCAAGGCTCTTAACCTTGTGGTCGTGGGTTCGAGCCCCACGGTGGGCGGTTCCTTCTTTTTATATTAAATAGTCATGTTTTCCTTGTTTTCATCTGCCTATTCTCATTGGAAACGAGGCAGAAAACCGGGCCTTCCATTCGTTTACCAATATTAATATTGGATGGGTGTGTATGGATACGATTTGATGCGATTAATAAACGTGTCAAAAAAATCTAACACCTTAATTCATATGGAAACTTGCAAACCTGTTTAATATCATAACATTTTAATTACTTCTTTTCAAGTCATAATCTAACTCAAAGTAAAATTTGTATCATTAATAATTGGATTATGCGGCTAATTGATCATTATCTTGTGATATTTATGCCTTAATAATTCAATGTCGCTATTTTTTTTTTTTTTTTCTGTGGGGCACAATTCATAACTCGCTTTTTAACCCAACCATTTAATAAATTAATGGTGACATTGAACTTTGAATGCAGTCCCTTTATATTTTTTAATTTTATACTTTTTATATGATTATATTTTAATATATCTTATTCTTACTTATATTTGAATCCACATTTTACTTCTCAATTTCAGTGTATTATAAAGAAACTTAAATGCTTTAACAGTATCGAATCATAAACCAGGCATGTAAATTTTGGGGCCGTGGGGTTAAAAGCTACTGTAAAAAGTAAAAACAGCGTGCATATTACAACCGTGACTTCTAGTTATAATATATTATCATACCTTATAACATCGTGACTGAGTTATAAATTTAAAACATTTTGACATCATGATTAGAAGTTATAACTTCTTTCTTTTATTTATTTATATGCATATTTTGGCAGGTGCTGCTTTTGAGGGATTTTAATTTCTTTCTTCCTTTTTCTTTTTTCCTTTCTTCCTCCTTTTCCTTTTTTTTTTTTTTACCCCTTCTCTTTAAAAAGCAGGAAGAGTATCCCTATGTCAGTCCACAATAAGGAAGATAGAGGAAGAGAGAATAGATCAAGAGTCTAGGGACGACGAAGGAATACAGGGGAAGGAAAAAAAACTAGGTAAGTTGGAGTCGTGGAAAATAAGTTGATAAATGAATGTAAACTGTAAACATATGGGATTCTCTCCTAAAATGTTCCTACTTCTAATAAATGGCTGAAATTATAAGAAAAAAATGATGTTAGACAATGTTGGAAATTACTAGTATGGTTGGCTCGGTCCAAACCTTCAACATCCTCTATGGGAAGTGGGAGAGGGTGACCTTCTAACTAATGCTTGGGCATGACTTTGTAGATAGGCTAGAGAGTGAACGTTAATAATTAAGAGGACTTTCTTATCAAAATATCCTAAGATAATTTGACTTGAGCACCTCTTTCATTATATGGTCTTCTTTCCATCCCTCCTAACTCCCCCACACTCCCCCTCTCCCCCAACTAATCCATGTGGGACTTTTCCTATTTCTTCAACTTCCAACACCCACATTCAAGTATAATTGGCCTCTCCGATCATGACTTGCTTTCAATTCATGAGCCTAGGCTGGTACTTCAAGCAGCACCTCAGAGGCTACAAAAATTCATCATGTGTTTCGGTCTTTCTCATCGAGCCTTCTTCCTTTGCAATTTAGGTCTTGGGCCACAAGACTTCATCATTATCATTTTATTTTGGCTTAGCTTAGTGCCTTGGTTTTCATTACATGGACTTTGGGCCCTCCTTCATGGGCTGCCATCACAGGCTGGATCTTCATGGGCGACGAGGCCATATGGGCTCAAGTCAAATTTCCTTAAGGAATTTTAACAAGAAAGCCCTCTTAAATATTAAGGTCTACTCTCTAGCTCACATATAAAGTCACATCCAAGCATTATTTTGAAAACCCCTCTATCATGGATAATGTTGAAGACTTGGACTAGGTGAACCATGTCAATAACTTCTAGCAAATAATGTCATAATAATATTATAAGATGTTTAAAAATCAATTATTAATTTGTAAATTAACAGAAATTGAAAACAATTAAATGAGAGGATCCTGGGTAAATATCTGCAAAAAGTATATCTAAAGCTTATTATAGGCTAGTGATTTAACACTAGTTTTCCAATGAGATAAATTAGATTTAATATTACCTTTTCCAAGAATAAATTAAAATAGCATAACATTATTAGCTTATTAAGCTTGACCGTTGAGTCATTTCGGGGCCATTTTATGCTAAATCCATTGTATTCATACTTGAGCCCGTATTAGACTATATGATAGTTGAATCATGCCGGCTAGTGTATCAACTTTTTATGCTTCTAGCGGACCGATCTACACTATATTTGTTCCTTGCTTAGGGTGGGACAATTTTACAAAATTTTCAAATTGGTCATTGTCTGATATATCGTCATAGCTCCTATGTTTATAGTCGGAAAGAAGAGTTATAACATTTTTAAGAGTTTACGTATTGAATGCGATGGAAGATTATCGTTGCACCCGTACGAATGGAAAGCTAAATACAATTTCCTTTATTTACCCACGACTTCACGCCAGAATTTGTGTGTTGTACAACTTGGGAAAAAAATGGATAAGAAATATGAGAGTTGAGCCATTGTTTTTTTTTTTTTTTTTTAATATGGTGAATCATGAATAGAGGCGTCGGTTGGACAAGAAAGAATGCTATATTAAGAGTTGGGGTGTGTTGTGGGTAAACTGAAATTGTGGGATATTGTTCGCTCTTTTTTACCATACATTTGATTTGCTAAATGGAATAATATAAAAATAGAATTGTAAAATTTTGAGTGATATAATAGAAAAATAATAGGTATTCGTTGTAATTCCTTAAAGGTCTCATGAGTTGATAGAAAATTGTGCTAAAAAAGATTAGGAGATAGTTATGTCTTTCTTCTTATAAGGAATTAGGACTCCTCATTTTACAATAATAGTAATTCTCTAAAATAACTATTCCATCAATCAATCACAGAAATAAGTTTACAAGAAAAGACAATCATGTTATTCTACCTTTATAAACTCAATGAGACATTGTAAGTACAATTTTTATCAAACATAGTGATAAAGATTAAAAAGCCAACATTATCTCTGTCTTAATTTCTTTTGGGTAAGTACACTAAATCCATCTATATTGATTATGACCCTTAAATTTATTGATTACCCCAGCAAATGTAGATAGATCTTATTATTATTTTATTACAAGTTAAGTTGGGGTAGTAGGTCTCTTTTTATTCTATTCATACAAATATTTCCTTCGTTTGTGGATTCGCATTTTGTTCAAGATCTCATCAAGAGGGTTTGGAAATATTCTCATTCTTGGGGACAACGTCTTCCCTCGGAGGACAGAGTAAGTCAATGTCTAAGTCTTGCTTTCGGCCTGTGCTGCTGCTTCCTACATGATGATAATTTCCAACATTGCGGCTAATTGTACTAGGCTGTGGTATTCGATATGTTTTCTTTCTAAATTCTTATGCTTTACTAGGTTTTCTTTTCTCCAATCAACTACCCCTCTTAGGGGGAGCCAACACTGCTTGACGTTATACGCAAGTATGAAAACAATTGGATGCTCTAGAAAGAGGAGTGAAGATAAATAAATATATATATATTAGAGCATATTACACCTTTTTTTTTTTCAATTTTATTACTTGAATAACCATGGATTTGTTGCATTATAATTAAGGATGCAAAAGAATTGAGCTAATTGCGAGCTACTTAAACGCAGCTCGCTATAAGACCGCCTTAGCTTAAGCTCATTTAATCAATGAGCTAAGCATGAGATCAAAATGAAACCCATTTGGTTAAACAAGTTGAGCTGGAGCTTTCCTTCAAGCTCACAGGTTAGCTTATCAACAGGCTCGCTAAAAGACCACAAGTTAGGCTCATAACAATTTTTTATAATATTTTTATTATATATTTATTTGTCTTGATATATTAATATAATAGGATAAATTATGCTAGAAGGTATCAACGTTTTAAGTGGTTAAAAAGAGAAATCAATGTTTTGCAAAGTGAATCAAATGAAATATCAACGTTTTGTAAAGTCCATTTAAGGTATCATTGTTTGGATTAATTTTTAATTAAGTTTCCTTAGTTTTTGTTAATAGTCAAATATCCATACCTTATATGACCCACTTTGTAAAACATTTATACCTTAAATGAATTAATCTCCAAACGTTGCTTCCTCTTTTTGACCACTTGAACGTTGATACCTTAAATAAACTTACCCCAAACGTTGATACATTTCTATGTAATTTACCCTAATATAATATTATACTTGTTAAGTTAACGAGCTAGAGTTCAAGCTTGGACTCACAAATCCTCCATGACTTTCTAATCTCATTAAAAGTTTAGCTTGACTCATGCTCATTAATTTGTTAGACAAGTCAAACCTAAAACTTCAAAAGCTTAGCTTGTTCTAGCTCACTAGGAGACCTGATTATAGCATGTGTGGCTCGTATGATGAAATGGGTAGGTGCAAATTCGTTAATGACACATCCTTATCCATAAAGTTGTGACTTAACAAGACAAAGATAATTGGACAGTATAAGGAAAGTCGAATGGTGTAATATGAAAAATAGTGGACTGTATGATTCTCTTATACCTCATTTGATATGACAAGACTATATATATAGATTTATAAATTTATTTGGTATACACAAGTACGACACTATACTATATTTTGACAATTATACCATTATACTATTCTATATTTATTTAACAAATTTTATATGTTATTTAAAGAGAAGGAGTATTTGTTGAAAGGAAAGGAATGCTAAGGGCATCTTGAAGTTTTTTGAAAATTTTCTTATGTCTCATTTGATTTTTATTTTGTACCAAAGAATATATGGAACAACTTTTTTTTCTTATTTAATTTTTGTCTTGTACCTTTGGACTTCTTTTGTCGAGCACTCAAGCTCATTGTGAAAACTAAACAAAGAACTAGAGTTTTAGTTTGATCTAGTCCCATAAGATTTGATCAACCAAACACATACAATTTGTAATCAAGAATTAAAATTATCTTGATTACAAAAAGTATCATATGACATAATTAAAATGTCATCTTCTTTGTTGTAATCTTGATTATTCACTACATGTAATAGCATTTGAAAGAGATAATAAATTAGAAGAAGTTACAAGAGAAAAAGTAAATGGAGATGATCTATGACCCTGGTTTTGTAATATACAAATAAATATTTTATATTGAAGGGCAAAGATGTCATTTGATATAATATAATAGGGTTTTATAGTCAACTCTAATGTTTAAATTAATTATTTTGTGATGAAGAGACGTTATTAAAGATGAAGAGACATTATGAAAGATGAAGAGACGTTATGAAAGATGAAGAGACGTTGTTAAAGATGAAGAGACGTTATTGAAGATGAAGGGACGTTGTTAAAGATAAAGAGACGATAATAAAGATAAAGATGCGCTATTAAAGATAAACACGTATTTCTTATCTTCTATATAAACTACGCTTCCTCTTCTTCAAAACTCATTCCTAAACCTAGAAACCTCTCTAAAAATATCTATTTGTGAGATTTTCTTCAAGGGAAGATAAAGAAACAAGATTAAGGTGAGTTGATCTTCTTCTGTTCTATGGAGATTTAAAGGAAATGTTCTTTGCCTAAAGTCCTTTTTAGTTTTTAAGATCAAGTTTTATGGAGAAACTCTATACTTTGTTAGAGATATTGTAATATGCAATCAAGGAGGATAAAGATCCAAAGTTATAAGTATATTGAATCTTTTCATTTCTTTTGATGATGTAAAAGATCAATCTTTTTTTTTCTTTATCTTTTGTTGGAAATTCTATTTGTGAGAGAAAATCTAGAGAAAACCTTAGATCTAGGATTAGAGAAATTGTGAAATTTTATTAAAGGAGGAAGGTATGGACTAGGATTGTAGGTGAAATTGGATTAGGTTTATACTATGGAAGTTGTATATTGAAATACATTTTGTTTATGTGATCAAGAAGTGAAATTAGAATTTCCAATCTTTTTAAAAGGAATTGTTGGTAGAATTGGAGTTTTGAAAAGCGAATAAGGCATAACCTTACCTTGTTTTTTGTTTGTTCTTGTAGAATTAGAAAAATAAATTAACTAATTATATCCGGTCTATAATTGAATTTGTGTTGCTTGTGTTTAGCTTTGGTTAGTAAAAGTCATGCAGAGTGTGATATTGACGAGGCACTCTAATGATCCTTGTGTGTTATTGTCCCTAGTGGAGTTGCACTTGGAGATAATTCTGGTAGATTAGGAGTCGTGACAACTTAATTGTAGCACACAATGATGTATGGGGAGTACCCAATATAACTATATGTCTATAAAAGTATTTTGTATAAAAGCTTATTTTCTTCAGGGTCATGAATTACTCCGGGTTTAGAACTAATTTCAAGTGGTTATAAACTGTGTTGTTTGCTTGACTAATCAAAGATAATAACATGTGTTTGCTGCATTAATTTTAGGTTGTATGTGGAATTTGTATCCTATGTGTTCATACGTATTTGTTTGTGGTATGGCGTACAAGGTGTTTTCGCTCATTTCTTTATTTTTCAGGTATAAGTGAAGATTTGTTAGTGTTTAATCTGTCTGGATATGATATTTATGTTGATAACGGGGAGGACATTAGGGGGTTTTATTATCCTGATCCCTAGAGTCGCTATAGATTGAAGATAGTTAACAGAAGACTATATTAAGTTTTATACTTTTTATAACTGATAAAAGTTTTTATTTATGATATCTTAGCTTTGAAATGTGTTGGTTTTGGTTTATGCCAATAAGTTTATAAGAAAGTTTTTTTATAAAATATTTATAAATAGATTCCTTTTATATGTGAGTATTGGAGATATATAATTGAATATTGTGGATTAGTGAATTTATAGCCTTAGCATGTCTTTCTCAAGAGAGGACACGTGGCGGGTTGTAATACCATCAGGTTAGGGCATTACAGGTTTAGATTTCATTTTCTTCTCTAAGTGTAGCTTATGATATTATACGGTATACTAAAGGCTCTTAAGAGGCTTGACATATTGTAAAATATGAAAAATTTTGGAACTTTTGATCAAATTAACTAAAAAGGTAAAATAATATAGGGTCTAAAATGTGCATAGTTGGAATTTTGGAAGATTAGACCCCTTGCACCATTGCTATTGGATAATTTTAGAAGCTTGTAATTGTAATCCTATTTCACTATTTCTTGACCTGTTTGGTAGATAATTTTTACAAACTATCAATAAGTTTTTTCTATGATGATTTCCTGCATGTAAAACAAAAATAGGTGGAAAAGAGTTATTTTTAATACTTTATATTTGAGTATGCGTAGAATCTTTAAAAAAAAGAAATTAAATCACGTCCTAGCAGTTTGATAAGTAATTGTCCCCACAGTAGCAGAGACATTTTCCGACTAGACATGCATTGAGATGAAATTTTGAGAATGTGATTTAACCATTGTCTCTTTGTTTTTCTTACTTTTTTTTTTTTTTTTTTTTTTTTTTTTTTTTGACTAACCAGTAAACCAGTTTTCTCTATAATTTAAAACTCATAGCATTCATAACAAAGATTTCCAAATAAATATAGCATGAGGAAGAAATTAGTAATAGGGAAAAAAAAAAAAAAAGAAAGAAAAGCAAGTGAAAAGGATCTGCATCACACTCAGATGGGTTCAATGATAACTTGCGTTGATGGTTTTACTATTTAATACTCTAGGTCATAGCAGGTTTTAAAACTATCTTTAGACGACTGGCTACAAGCTCGCTACACAAGCACCTTGAAGAAGAGAGGCATCGTGCGAAGTAGCAATTTAAGTTCCACTTTTGAAGATTCAATTTTGGTCTGCCTTCTCATTGGAAAGAAGACTAATACAAACAAAAGTATAATTAATTGGTCAAGAATGGAACTTGGAATGGAAAATAAGCTTGTTAGTGGGGAAGTGAGTTAAACAATGCATATCATATCATTGCCAAATGAGATTTCTAATAAAGGCAATCTTGAGAGAGAGTACCAACTCTAATGGGAGACATGCAAGAAGATGAAATCACATATCCATTGTTCAGTAAGTTTGTGTTAACTTTTAAGTTATTCAGACAGTTAAAATACATAACGCTTAGAGATTCAACCATGGAACCTATTGGGATCAGTCCCCTAGAAATTTGTTAGTAGCAATGGAAGGGAAAAGTTTGGTGCATTTACTTGTCAAAGATTAGGTTCAAGTTTTTGTTTGGGAACCATTGAAAGGCATAAGAGATCAATGGTGAGATGTACTTTAGTAGTATGAAGGGCTTACTATGATTTGTTTTGGTCATGACAAAAGACAATAAGGGACTCAAAGTAATAATAGCCTAAGAATCTCAGTTGAATGGATCCTAATTGGAGAGGTATGTGGGATTGATATGATAAGCGTTAAGCTAACTTAATTGTTATTTTAACTGCAAAATTCTACTCAATTCCAATGAAATGCCAATCAAAATTATGTGAATAATATGTTTTCAATTCCAATTACTTGCATTGTTTATGGATGTGGCAATTCTATTATGTTATGTTTGGTATTCACTTTTCTCTAACATGATTTTTTTTGCTAATCCTAAGTACAAGTTAAAAATGATTGAAGTCTCCTAGCAAGTAATAGCTTATTGAGAGTATTAGCTGCCTTTTTTGGTTGAGGAAATTGCCTTTTGGAATTTGGATATTACAAATAGATTGATATATACCATGTAACTAATCAATGTTATATATATAAATCGAAAAGTGTGTATGTATTTGCTTGATACAAGCCCTCCCCTAATCTTTCCCTTAGATAAGCTAAGTTGAATATGTAGTATTAGCTTAAGAATGACATCAAGGATATTTTAAATATGGATTGAAGATTCTAATAACTCACGGGTCACACTGGAACTTAGCCTATGTGATAGGCTTATTCTCTTGATTTGGGTGAAACATGTGTTTACATGTATAATGTGAATGATTTTGAGGAAAGCAAATATAAGTTACAAGTCAATTTGTCTCACCCTTATCTCAAATTCTTTGGGATGACATAACATCCCATTTTTTGGTACCCTTTGTATTATAGGTGATAAAACAAGTTTACTGGACACATAGAAGGTGAGATATTACATAATAATTGATTTTTTTTATATATAAAATTTTTCTTTAGAATTAAAACAAATACTTGACCAAGTTTCTACTCTTGATACATAGAAAAAAGATTGCTTAGATGGTGCAGTTTATCACAAGAGGATATTTGTGAGTTGTTTAACAATGTTGCCATAATACAAAGGGTACCTACATCAACAAACAACAACAATAAACAACAAACATTTGTTTGTTCAACATATTATACTCGTGTTGATAAGTCTTCATCTAATAATAACGTAACTTCATCTAACGAACAACAATAAAAAAAAAAAAAAAAAAACTCTATCCCTTAATCTCTCTTCATTTGAATCATATAGAATTTTGAAGAAACACTATATGCGGGCAAAATTTCATCTCAAAATATCAAATACTTGTTTGTAGTTAAGAAGGCATCTCATTTCATCAAAACTAGTGGAGTCTGATAATTGAACGCGTTTGAACTTGTTGAAATTACCTACTTCCCATCCTACTTCATTTTCACTTATTCATCTCTTAGGTGTCGCATGCATGTTGTATGATATATGCATAATATGCACGTAACCACCATTACATCCATATAATAGATACATTAATCTTTTTTTTTTCTTTGCATTAATTTATTTTTGAAATTTTCAAATTTCAATAAAAAAAAGCTTTCACATTCACATTGATTGAGTATTATATGAATTTAGATATTGGATATATATCATAAATGGCATGCATAAGTATTTCATTGAAAGGCACTAACATGAGAAAAGCGTCAATATCCTACAATCCCATTTTCTTAATATGTAATCAAATAGTTATAGTGAATAAAAACTTACTGCATATTTATTAGGTTTTTTTTTTTTTTTGGGCCAAAAATATTTATTAGGTTGATTGACATCAATTATCAGCTTTAATTCTCTGAATATTACTTGCTGTGAAGAACATGATCATTTTGTTGAAAAAGTGCCCCATTGGCAAGTTAAAGTACTATTTATTTCCATCAATTTTTTCCCTCTCATACCCCCTTACCTGTCTTAACAACAAAGGACTAATACGACCTCACGTTTACCTCAAAACCCACTTACATTTTAAAATAATAGTCTAGAGATTTAAACAAAAAAAAGTAAATAAATCAATTAAAATAACGACTAAATTGTGGGGTTTTATATATTATATATTTTCAAAAGGGATGTAACATTAAAAAAATCCCGTTACTAATAAAATTAGCAGAGACACCTTCGATGTATGTGTCAAAATAAAACATTTAAAATATAAAATACTATGTACGAAATTTTAAAAAAGTTTAATTACATAAAAATAAAAATATAGATATGTTGAAAATCTGTTATTCATAAAATAATTACAGCAATAATGCTAATTACAATTTACCTATTTCATTACAAAACTTGCCTTCAACTTATAAATATAATGAAGAACATGTTCATAAACAATTTATTATAAAGCAATGTAAATTTCTTAGCATAAATAGCATTGTCTGTCGAGGAAAATACAATACTCCTCATTTAATTAATCCATGGATAAAGCTTCTCATCTTAAATAACTACAAATGGAAAAAATTATTTGATATGTTAAAAATAATAATATAAATATTTAATAATCTATTCATTTTAAATATTTTTATATGAATGTTTGAGAGAAATTTTGAAACAAATTATTTCCCATGTGGCATTGTGTATTACTTCGAAATATATTGTTATCTGTAGCAATAACATTGAAGAATCATATATAAAAGCAATAGAGTATTTTTATGATTTACATCAACACCCTACTTTTAATATTACGCTTAACAATATATTGTTAAGAAAATTTCCTCAAAACGTTATAATATATTGTTTGTAATACAAGACTAGTTTAGTCTTAGAACTTATGGATAATTTTTGCTAGATTATTTTCTGGGTTATTTTTCATTGGATAAATGCCAAACGGATATTAATTTTAAAGGATTCAAGAATCTCAAATTACAAATGATTATCATCATATTTCTCTTCATGATAACTTTCAAATAAGAAAATTTAAGCTATCAAATGCATGAATTTGAAACCTTTTGGAAAAATTAAGTGATAGAATCATTTGTAACTTAAATTTACTCAATTAGATCCAACATTCTCCTAATCAATATTAATTCAAAAAAAAAAAAAAACTCATATAGAATATGAGATAATCAGACTACCATGTAGAAGGCATATATATTTTCAACTGCACAATTTTGTAATTGGTGTATGTCACATTATACATATACTTCCTTTGTCCTGCCCACATAACATATTAGAAGGAATGCATGTAATTACAATAAAATTCTAAAACCATTAAATAAAGAAAGCTACATTTATGAGCCCATGGAAGAGTAAAATTGAAAGCATGCTCACACAATAGACTTTGAAAATTGAAGTGACACTCGATATGCATTTTGTAGAAATCCATGATTGTCTTCATCTCCAAGCAAGAAGGAAAAGAAAGAAGTGAATTCTATTATTCAATCACCAAGAAAAGAAATATAACAGAGCTATTTATATACATCTGCTAATGACAAATGAAGTAAAATACAACTTACTTATAAGTAAAATAAAGCTTATGCAGGCTGGAAATAAATATAATCTTCAAGTTGGATATGAGAGAAGACCTAACTTGGAAACAAACAGTGGGCATGGCTCTAATGAGACTTTCATGAGCATATCACCAAGTTGTTAGAAGATACAACACGATGAAGATAGACGAAGCCTTTAAAAACTTGATCACAAATGAAATGGACGTCAATTTCAATGCGCTTCGGGGAACCATGTTGACAAGGGTTGTTAGCAATAAGAATAGCAGGTCTATGAACACAATACAAAGGAATGAGCAACTCTACATCAAGGAGAAGTTCCCAAAGAATATAAGAAGTTCACAAAAGCTCCTTGGAAGCAACAACTAGACTATGATGCTCAGCTTTAACCGAACATCTAGAAAAAATGATTGCTTCTTTGAATTCCACGAAATGGCTATTGAACCAAGTAGAATACAAAATCCAGAAATAGATTTTTGATCAATTGAACAAGAACCCCAGTTAGCATTAGCATAGGCATGCAACTGAAAAGAAAGATCAATAGCATAGAACAACCCTAGTGATATAGAGTACTTGAGATAGTAAAGCAAGTGAAACAGAAGAATAAGATGGTGGTATGGGAGGCAAAAAATAATTGACTTAACCAATGAACCACAAAAGAAAGATTACGCCTAATCAAATTCAAATACAATAAATATTGAGGAGTCCTACGATAGAAACTAGGATCATCAAGTAAATTCCCTATTTCATGATCTAACTTTATATTGGAAGGCAAAGGAGTTTTACAAGGCTTACAACTAGTTAAATCAACATCATTCAAGATATCATAAACATACTTCCTTTGATGAACATGAACACTTGAAGGAAGATAACAAATCTCCAATCTAAGAAAAAAACACGCCTTACCAAAATCTTCAATTGTAAAGGCATTATCTAAGTCCTTTTTAAGCTGAGTAGGAATGTGAAGATTAGAACCAATTAAAAGAAAATCATCCACACAAACGAAATTAATATGAAAACCATTAGAATTGAACTTAGTAAATAAGGAATAGTTGTGCTTTGACTAAGAAAATCCTTTATACAATCAAAAACAAGTGAGTTCATGATTCTTTTATGTAGAGGCCTGTTTAAGGCCATAAAAGGACCTTTTCAATTTGCAAACTTAGCCAAGGCTTGAGAATAACCTTGAGGAGGAAGCATATAGATTTTTTCATTCAAAGAACCATAACAAAGAGCATTATTAATATCGACTTGATATAAAAGGCATTGACGAGCACTAGTATTAGCTAAAACTATACGAACGGTGCCCAACTTAACCATTAGAGAAAAAGTACCGTGATAATATTCCCTTTCTATTTGTGTAAAGCCCTTAACCACCATCTGTGCTTTATACCAATCCACGGTTCCATCAAGCTTAAATTTAGTTTTGTAAACCCATTTACCACCAATAAGCTTCTTACCCTCAGGTAAATAACTAGGATCCCACTTATCATTTTGCTCTAAGGCATTAAGTCCCTTATGCATGGCATCAACCCATACCTTATGTTTAATTGCTTGTAAATAACAACATGGCTTTGGAATGGTAAAAACAATAGCTAAGGAGTGAACATAATCAGGGAATAAAAAGCAAAAGCATGGGAATGAAAAGTGGATGACAAGTAGAGGAAACTATGTTGGTAATAGGGGATAAACTGGAAGATGCAGCAAAAGAGTTGTGATTATGCAATGTATGTACAAAATCCTGCAACCAACATGACAATCTTCTCTGTATAGATAAATGAAGCAAAGGAGCTATATTAATAGTAGACTCTAACACAGGAAAAGAAGACAAATATGAGAAAGATGGATCAAAATAAGAAGCACCAAAAGAAATAAGTTCAACTTAAGGTTGACAAAAAGTAGGACCATCATCTTTAAAATAAAAATTAGTTTCAAAGAAACAAGCATCTTTACTTATAATAATCTTGTGATCATAGAGATCAAAAAGCTTATAACCCTTATGTCCTTGTATGTAACTTAGAAAGATACACTTAACGCCATGAGGATCAAGCTCATCACACTTGAATCAAGATATGGTTGATCAACATAGACATCTCATCACTCGAAGATTAAGATAATCAAGTTTATGACCAAATAGCATTTCGTAAGGTGTCTTCCAATGCAAAAGAGCCATGAGCATACTATTTATGAGGTAAGTGCCTATTAGAATTCATTCACTCCAAAAGTGTTTGGGTAAATTGGCATGAAGACACAGGGCTCGAGCTACATCAAGCAAACGTTAGTGTTTACACTTAACTCTACCATTTTGTTGTAGTATGTAAATGATTGAGAGCTAGTGTATAATGCCTAGATTACTAAACAAAGACTGAGAAGTTATACGGAGAAATTCTAATCCATTATCAATGCGGACAAACTTAGGCGTCTTGTCAAAATGATTTCGGAAATGGCGAAAGAAACATGTAAGAATATTAGGAACTTGAAACTTATTATTCAAAACATATGTCCAAGTGCACCTACTATAATCATCAAGAATAGTGAGGAAACAATTGGCACTTATTATTGATTGAATCTTATAAAGACCCAAAAGATCAATATGTAAAAGATAAACAGATAAAGGAGAAGTACTTAAACTTGTGTTAAAAGATACCTAGGCACTTTTGCTTGATAACAAACTTCACAAGAGAAATTGGACGAATCTACATCATAACTAGATGATAAACGTTTTAATTTTGACACTAAAGAATACCCATTCTAGCATGTAACAAATAAGCCAAAGAAGACTTATTACAAGAAGTATTTACAATAAAATTATTGCCAAAGAAAGAAGATTTTACATTGAAAAAAGATGTAAGTGCATACAATCTAAAATGTTCCTTAGCTTTTATCACTATTTTCTTAGTTCTTTGGTCTTCAAAAATTCTTGAATGGTTGTTTAGGGTAATAAGCAAGTCATTGTGTTTAAGGACTTTACTTACTGGGAGTAAGTTGTGAGTGAAATCGGAAGCATACAAAACATCATAGAGCACTAGATAAGAATTTAAATGAATTTGACCATGCATATGTGCAATTCTACAAGATCCACAGGCATACAAATGTTAAGTGGCTTAAACAAGGTAACAATATGTGACAAAAGATGTTTGAAAGGTATGATAAGATCAGTTGCTTCTGAATCTACTATCTAAAAACAACAATTGATATTCACTGTATTAAAACATGAAGGTAAAGGGGACGGATTAGATGCACAATGAGTTGTATTGATATTCAAAAAGGTCTAACTGTTCTTAGCACCTGAACTAGATTGTTCAATAAAATAAAGAGAAGGTGAGCAATCAAAAGGAGTATCACAACTAGCTTGTGATTTCTCAACATGTGCATTAGAAGAAACCTCTTGCTTCCCTTAACAATTGTTTACCTTATACCACTTAGGATAACCTATGACTTGAAAGCAATTTTCTTTTATCTATCCTTTACCTCCGAAATTGTTACACTTTCCTTTCAATTTCCTCGTATCATTCAGAGCATGACCAGAATCCTTTCCAATAACAAAGGCTACACTCTCTAAATCATTTAACATAATTGTTTCTTATTATTTTTCCACCTGTTGAACTAAGTAGAAGGCACAATTAATGGAAGGTAATGAATCCATTGAGAGAATATGATTACGCAAAAGCTCATATGCATCTCCCAATCCTATTAAAAATTGCATCAACTTAGTTTGAGATTTGAAATTGGTTATTCGTTCCTTCATACTATAGGTGCAATATTCCATCCTACTATAACTGCATGTAGGATAAAGATCTTAAAAACTCAACTCATCCCAAACCTTCCTCAACTTATTGTAATAAGGACTTACTGACATATTTCCTTGCATAAGATTGCAAATCTCCTGTTGAAGATGATACACTAATGGTCCATTAGATTGACCGTATTGTTCTACAATTTCATTCCACAACTCACTCGCTAAATTTGAATACAAAAATTCTATGCAAGATCGAGAAGAATTGAATTGAAAATCCAACAGTAAACCATATAATCACACCTATTCCATTTCTAAAATCAATCAATTTATCAATAGGCTTAACAACTAAACCATCCAAAAACCTCGACTTAGATTTCGACCCTAATGCCATTCTAACTGAATAATTGTTAGAAATAATACACAATGAATACTTAAAAGGGGGTGAATTAAGTATTACAAATTTTTCTGTTTTATCAAACCAGATTAAGTAACTAAGATAAGACAAGAGAAAACTGAAACAAAGAGATGCATTGGAATAAACTAATTAAAACTAATTAATAAATAAGCAGAGATAAAAAAGAGAGAGAGAAAGAGAAGCAATACAAGGATTTAACGTGAAATTCGGCCCAGTGCCTACTCTTTAAGGTGCAAATACCTCAAAGAGGACTTTTACCACTATGTTGATTATTCTAAAATCAATACACCTCTTAGACGAGGAATTACAACAAAACTTATCACAATAGGACTTTTACAATTGCCTTTCACAAAGGACTTTCACTTGATAAGTCAAGTATTGTGCCGGTAACACACGACCAGACTTCATATACCTCCCACTAAGGACTTCCCGCCTAATCAAAATTAGGACGATGCTGGTAACTCCATACCAAACTTCGAATGCCTCTACTGAGGACTTCTCTTTGCCTTCCACGAAGGACTTCCCGCCTAATCGCAATTAGGACGATACTGGTAACTCCAGACTAGACTTCAAATGCCTCCCACTGAGGAATTCTCTTTGCCTTCCATGAAGGGCTTCCTTTGCCTCTATGAAGACTTTTCTTAATGCCTCAGACGATGACTTTTAACCTTGCCTCTACGGGGACTTCTTTTACAAATGGCTCCTTTGAAGACTTTTTACAAATAGCTCCTACATCAATAGATTTACAAACTAAAAAGCTCTTAAGGAAATATACAAATTTCCTTTACAAAGAAACATTCCTACTTGAGTAGATTTACAACAGAAAATACTTTAAGAATTTTACAAATTTCTTTTACAAACTAAGCTCCTTAAACAAGCAGATAAACAACTTTTGTAAATCTTAAACAGTACTAAAAAACTCTTGTTTATAGTGTATCAGCAAATTTCAAAATAGAGCACTAATTGTTCTCTTAAAAAAAAATTACAAATTAACGAGAACGAGAACGAGAACAGAAACACAAGTAAAAAAAAACTTTACAGAACGTTGTTTTTGTTTTTACTGTGCGTTTAAAAATCTAATATATTTGTTTTTTCAAAGAGAAGAGGAAAATTTTATTTATAGCTCTTGATAAAAATTTGTCCGTTATCAAAAAGTTTCTGACAACTCATACTTGTGTTTAATATACTTAACGTTTTAATAACGTGTAAAAGTCAAAAGCGGTAAAAGAGCATTAAATGTGTCTGACACATATATTAAATGTAGGGGTGGGCACAGATCGCTTTGATTTGGTTTTTCCTAAAACCAAACCAAACCATAATTTACGATTTGGTTTTTTTTCCATCCCAAACCAAACCATTAAATAATTGTTTAGTTTGGATTATAAATTTTTTAAACCATTAAATAACGGTTTGGTTTGATTTGGATTACGGTTTAAATCAAAATTCTAACTAAAAATTTTCTCGTTCTAGTTTTTTTATATTTGTGCAAATTCTTAAATATTTATATCATTTTACAAAGTTGATATTATAAACCATAATAAAATACTTTATAAATTCATCATATTTTTAATCTATAGTTCTGTATAAAATCAATTATCACTAATAAAATACATTTATTAACCAATACATAGTAAGTCATAATTTATGATTTTTAATGTAAAATTCATCAATGAATAAAATGACCAGCTAACAAAATATATTAAACAATTAATACATAATGAAACTTTATAACTGTATAAATAAATTTCATACTTTACAAAGTTAAAAGCTATTAAAAAAAATAGTTCATCATCAACAAAAAATTATATATCATGAGCTTAAAAAAATTTTAAAAAAGACAAGTTGATTTTAATTAATATTCACTAAATAATAAATATCAAATGAAATCATATAAACATATAGTAAAATATTATTATATTTTTCTAAAACAGTTTGGTTTGATTTTATGGATTAGTTTGGTTTACCTTCCAAACCAAACCATGAAAAAAAAAAAAAAACCATATTTTTGTTTGGATTGGTTCGGTTATGATTGGTTTGGTTTGGTCAGTTTTTTTGCCCACCTAATTAAATGTATTACAATAGCTCTTTTCTTTCTAAAGTCGAGGCCAAACTTTCTGAAGTTGAAGTCTGAGGTCGAGGCCTAAGCTTCAGCCCTTGACTTTATAAATTTTGCCCAAAACTCTAGCTCTTAACTTCATAGTTTAGCCCAAAACTTCAACACTTGGCTTCATAGTCTTGCCTAAAACTTCAACACTTGACTTTATAAGTTTTCCCCAAAACCTAGTCTTTTGTCTTTACCTAATGAATAGTGCCTCCACATTTCTTCTACTGGGCTCGATAACTTTGTCTTGACTTTTCTTCAACTTTTTGTTCTGTTAAAACTTAAACACAGCAGAACAAATACAAAGTATATATATATTATATATATATATATTAAGTATTTAAATAATTAAAGAATTTGAATAATTAATTGTGTAATAATTATTTTCATCAAAATCATTCGTAAACATAAAGTTCAACAATAATTCCAAGCAATAAAGTTTAATTCATTAAATTTGATATTTTTCTAAACATATATTAGGATTATCGGATCTGTTGGTCTCGAATAATAATCAAGAAGGGGGGTTGAATTGATTATTAAAAAAAATTTGACTTTTAAAATCACTTCCCTTCGGTTTTAATAGATGAGAACAATATGAACAATTAAATTGCTATAAAGTAAATTGCTGAAATAAAATAGAGAGAGATTAAGAGAATCAGGCAAGAGATTTATAGTGGTTCCGCCTTGTGCGTCAGTCCACTCTTCCAGCTCCACGCCGGGGACCCCGTTAACCTACGGGTTGTGTTTCACTATATCAATAAATCCAAAATTACAAGATAGTGCAATTCGCTCTGCTCGATTCTTACTGCTATCCTCTAGCTTTAATCAATCTACAGAGTCTAACTTGTAATTGATCTACTTATCAAAGAAGGTATCTACAAGATCCTCCTATTACAATAAAAGAATTCAAAGAACGAAAGCAAAAGATGGATTGCTGGAGTTTCTGATCACAAGTAAAACTTGAAGAATGTTGTCGTTCAACAAAAACTAATTAGAGGATAACCAAAAGCTCTCTTTTTCTTTTTCAGCTGAGTGTCACGAGAGGATATTATTTAAAATCAGAAGATGTTCTATTCTTCTTTCTTTTCTTCCATGACGTTTTAAATAAAATATCTCAAGGATGAGGATTGTTTCCCAGATTCTCGGCTTACAAAAGATTTGTTCTCATCTTCCAGCTGATTTGAACGTTCAAAAGTTTGTTGATGGATAACTCTTTCTTCCAAAGATATCACCAGCAAGATATATTTAATCCTGTCCTTTATTTGATAACAACCAGCAGATATATCTTCTTCAAGAAAAAAAAAATTCCTAATATCTTGGTTAATAAAAAATTATTTGACCGTATCCCATAAAAAATCAGACTTTTATCCACTTCACATATTGCGTAAACATTAAGATTTTACTTATTCAGAATATTATCTTTACCAACTGATTTTATTGATTCTTAGGAACACACTATTCTCATAAAATCGAGAGAACAATTTCTGTAAATTCGTATCACATCAAAAACGTCGAAAACTTATAAGATACTTAGATCTTTAAAAGAATTATCCCCTTGATATAAAACCAACTTAAGTGAAACACATCAAGTATATTACCCAAATATACTTTACACGTGGAGCTAGGCCTTGAAAACATCATATCTTCAACCGGATGAAAGCTTTGAAGAACAACACGTAAATCTTTAAAAGGTTCTGAAAACGCTTCTGAAAAAAATTTCCTCTTGTTTCAAAAGATTCTGAAAAAGCTTCTGATGACTTTTCTTAAGCTTTTAAAAGTTCTGAAATAGCTTCTGACTAATCTTACTCTTGTTTCAAAAGGTTATGAACTTACTTTTGTCTAATTAATATCCAAGTTAAGATTCTGATATAACTTCTGACACATATAAAAAATATCCAAGCATATAATATACGAAGTTTGCATTCCTTAAACAATTATATCAAATAGATCATTTCTCTTTTGTTATCATCAAAATCATATTAGAATAATTTCATCATTCTCCCCCTTTTTGATGATGACAAAACACAATCAAAGTTATATCATATTATGTCTTATTTAATTTTCATCACTCATTTTCTAGCAAGAAGATATCACATCCCAAAAAGAAATCAAAAAAGAAATCAGCATTTCATTACTACAATTATCAGCACATTCAGCCACACAATTATCAGCACATTCAGCACATCACACACACACATATTCAACACACTTATCACACTTCTCCCCCTTTTTGTTATCATCAAAAGGAATCTCCCCCTCAGATTATGCATAAAAAAAAACTTAATGTATCAAAAGGCTGTTAAGAAAATAGAACATAATATTTTGTCTCTTCAAAAAATAAAAGTAAATGATCAGTAAAACTTACTAGAACACAAAGACACTATGCACAAACTTGCTCTTGTAGAAATCCATGATTGTGCTCGTCTCCAAAGAAGAATATTTAAAGAGGAACAAATGTTAGCTAAAGGAAAAGGAAGAAGTGCATTCTACTATTCTATTACCAAGAAAACAACTACAACAAAGCTACTTATATACATCTACTAAGGACATATACATGAAGTAAAATACAGTTGATTAGGGTTGTGCAAAAAAACCGATGAATAGAAAAACCAAATTAGAACTAGAAAACCAATATAGAAAATATATTTAATTAGTCCACCAATTTTGGTTTAGGTTTAGAATTTTAATTTTTTCGGTTTCTAATTTCGATTTTGATTTATAACTGATAGAAATCGATGATTTCAGTTAATCAATCTGCGATATTTATGTATATATAATATTAAATATAATTAATAATTCAAAAATAAATAAATAAATAGAACTTATATCTTAACTAAGTTTAAAATTATTGTGTTGTTGTTTTATGGTAATTTGGAATATAAAAAAGACATGAAGTGTTAATTTGTGTAGTGTTGGGATTAAATTTTAAGTCTTATGAACTAGTATTAGACTTATGCTCTTAATTTGTGTGTTTTATTATTATTTGATTCATTAATTTGCAAATTTCTATTGTAATTATGTCATGTGACTTGTTAATTTACAATTTTTGAATTTAATTATGATAGAAAAGGGATTAAATTTTTATGGTTATAAATAAAAGAGAAAAGGCCCCTTTTTAATACCTAAACTTTGGCCAAATAACAATTTGGTACTTGAACTTTCAAGAAGACCAATTTCATATCTAGCTAAACTTTTCATATCCTTTTCCACTACCTCACTCTTTTATTATTTTCTTGAAGTAATGGACACATGTCAAGAAATGATTGGATAAGATAGTAAAAATGAGCAGGCAAAGTTTGGGCAGGTATGACATTGGTCTTTTTGAAAGTTCAGATACCTAATTGTCCACTTGGCCAAAGTTCATGTACCAAAAGGGGCTTTATCTAGGGATGCAAGCGGACGGGTCGTTATAGTGTACCCGACCGCCCAACCCGCTAAAAACCCTATAGGGTTTTGGGATTTAAAAAAAAACCCGATAAGTTATTGGGTCGGGTTTTGGGTTTATTATGTAACCCGTTGGGAAAACCCGACCCGACATAAATTTAAAATATTAAAAATTTAAAAATATTAAGTTATTAAAGTAAGGATCCCATTTATATTATATGTATGTGAAAGTAAGTGAAAATGAAGTGTTTGCATCATTTTATATGATATTATTATCTAAAATTCATTATTTCAATAAAAGTGTTTGTATCATTAATAACTTAAAACAAAATTCTTTCGTTTGCTTTTTTTTAAAGGAAAAAAAAAAAAATCTTGGAATCGGATCGGGTTATGGGTTCCTTAAATTCTAGCGAGTCGAGTTTTGAGAATGATAAAAAAAAAGCCGATAAGATTTTTTTCAGGTTCTAGGACACCCATTAAGGACTCGGGTCGGGTTTGGGTTTCAAAAAACCAGTCTCGAACCCGCCTTGATTGCATCCCTAGCTTTATTCCTAAATAAAAATACGATTAATCATAATTTTTAGTTAATTATTATATTGAATAGTTAAAAACAAAAAACCGAAAAAGTTAATAATGGACTGGTTTCGGATTAAAATATTAAAAAACCAATCACTTCGGTTCGGTTCAAAAAAAGAAGTGATGAACTAGTTAATTAAACCGTACCCACTTTTACAGTTAACGTGTAAGTAAAATATAGCTGACGTGCACTAGAAATAAATATAAACAACCCATATCAACAAATTTCGTATCATGCCTATTTTGAAAGTAATATGGAAATAAGAAAATTGAAAACATGCTTATAATATTAAAAATAGTACAATATGTCAAAGGACCAAGTCTAGTATTGGTAAAACAAAAATACATACAATGTTCCTTAGAGGATTTTAAAATACATTTATCACTTTAAATTCCATAGGTTTAATGAAAATCATTTGTGTTTTTTTCGTTTGTATTTGAATGACTATTCAAAAGGATATAAATTTTGGACAATTCAAGGTTTGTTTGGATATTCTGATTTTTATTTATAGTCATATATGAATTTGATTGGCATCTGCATCTTACGTATATATGATCTATATCTAATATGTTAGATCTATTTATGAGAAAAAAAAAAAGCTGTTTTTATTTGTATCATTTTTTTTTTAACAAACAATCTGTTTGAAAATGATAAAAAAAAAAATATGTCAAAACGACTAACCAATTAGTACCTCAATTGTGAAATAGTTTGGAGGAATGTCCTGTAAAAATAAGGTGTTCTCATGCAATGCAACTCACAGTATACATATTTGTAGCCTTCGATTAGGTAAATGCAAACCATTTAAATTGTAAATCGCTTATTAAACAAAGCCATAATAGTGGAATAATATTAAAAGGCTAAACCAATTTTGACGATTATATAAAGGCGTATAAGTAAATTATTGCAGTTGTGATTCAATTTTACCCCATGAAGCTCGAAGATACGGTGCTTTTTAATCATTTTAAATCGAGTCTTCTTCTTCATTGTCATAATCATGATCCTTCACCAAGATGGAGAAAAGAAGAAGATCAAACAGGCAAGCGGTTGCTTAAGAAGAATCAAATACCATATATCAAGGTTAACATTGGTAGATAGTGGCACCCAGCTGAGTTTTACTAAAATAATATTGTAATTCGATAACAAATATTGAATAGATTAATTAAAGTAAATTCAAGAAAGGAATTATCCATTATGATAAAGGGTAAATGTAAACATTACATTTCAAATTAAATTAAACCTCATTTTTCTTTTAAAGCCATTTCACTGAAAATCCATGGCTATGCCGCTATGAAAAACCACCTTTTCAAGCCGTATCATTAATAATAATAAACAACAACAACAATAATAATAATAATAACCAACCGGCCACCATCATCTTCACTTCTGCAAACTTGGTTTTGTTACCACTTACCACCATTTTCAATCAACAGAAATCAGCTGTGATGGATTTATTATTCTTTGCATACAACGACATAATTTTGTTTTTAGTATGAATTGGTACATTTCATTCTATGCTTATTACCTGTTTACTTAACACCAATAGGCAATAGCTATCGCTGAAGACCACTAGCAAAGGCAACCTTATCATACTACTATGATAATATTTAATAATTTTAAGATTTAAATAATTAAAAACATCAAATCAAGTCCAAAAAATCGTTCTCTCCAAAGAAAAATACAACCAAATCCAGCAGAATAATCATCCAGCAATTAGGCCAGGATATCTTGAAGCAATCATTAATTTAAAGGGTCCTTATGGATGAAATAACCAAATATGCATCAATAGACCTGGAGGGAAAAGAAAGGTGAAAAATAAAAAAATAAAAAAAAAACCAGAAACAGGTATTTGAGACATAAACCAAAATGTCAGACAAACATGGTTGAAACGGAATAATGCAGTGGACTACTACTTAAACAATGGCAATATGAAGGTTTCAGCTGCCAACAAAACTTTAACTACCAAACCAAAAATCCTCAATTTAAAAAAAAAAATATATATATATATATATTACCGGTATGGTCCCCAATAGTTCTTTTATTTTTCTTGGGTATGTTAACTGTTTTGTTGTCTGCGTGGGGGTCAGAGTGATATACTTTAACTAAATCATGAGACCTAGCTACAAAAAAATTCAAGGAATTCAAAGGATAGGATGGTCTCCATCCTCCGCAAATTCAAGATGCGTTACTACACTGTAAAAGAATAATCTTGACCATATTGAGGTCCATTCAAGCAGGGCTCCATCAATCTTACTATTATTGACTCCAATAAGTGTCATCCACCTCTTGCTTCCTAAGCAGCAGCAGCAGCTGGGGCAGGAGTAACACCACCAGTGGTTGGCCTTCATTAAGAGAATCCTTGTCAGCAACTTATATTATGATATAGATAGACAAATCATGCACATGTATACATAAACCAGGTGATACTCACAATCCTACAAAAACTTTGAATGAGTCATAGATACCCCACTGGGCACCAGTGAGAGTTCCAATCATGACAAGACGGAGAGGAAGACCACGAGTGAAGAGACCCCACAAACCTAGCTTCTTCACAGCCTGCATAGCAAAGTTACAAGTGAGTAAATCGGTGTAAAAAGGGAACTCAAAATAGCAGGAATTCAAGGGTAACACAAAGGGGGCACACACATCACCAACTGTTGCTCCTTTAGCATTGTTGAGGAAAGACACAAGATTATCGGCAGGATGTGAGACAAGAGCACAGAAGACACCAGCAATGTATCCACCAGCAAAACTTATACCAAGCTGCAAAGTTTTACTGCACTGATCTTTTGGTGTGGGAATGGCATGCTTGTAAATAAGTTCAACAATTGTCTCAAAGGATGCAAATTTCATCATAGTATCTGCAATAATGAGAATGTTCCATGATGGGTATTATAAATGATCATGAAAAATAGATATAACAAAGAGAAATAAATTCCAAGTAATATTAAAGATATCCAAGAACAAACTGCTGACTACAACTAGCCATACTTCTAGACCAGCAAAAGGAAGAAAACTCTCCATCATTTCACTACAGAGAAGCAGTTTAGCAATAAAGGACAAGGGATATTCTGTGGTCTTCTAATGGGTTATTAAAGAGAGAAGCAGAGAAATATATCTGAAATAGTCAGCAAGCTTGAAAGTCAAATTTAAGCCTACCATGTGAAGCTGTATATCATTAATAAAGAGCAGTTACTTATACCACAAATGAAGATAAAATTTTAAGAGAGAAAAAATTTGAAATCACGTATATCATTAAAGATGGCAGAGACTCAGAAATTTTTAGATTAAAAAAATGACAATCTTTTGTTTACCAAGCAGCAGAAAATAAGCAGACTTAAAACCTCTTAAATTGAGAATCATACACACGTAAAGTTTCAGATAATAACAAACAAAAAAGACACAGTCTGCAACAAACTATCAACAACAGATTTTCAAGAGAAACGTGTACAAGATTTAGAGTCCAGTTATCTGCATGAAAAACTAACATGGAATCTGACGACCCCAGAGAGGAACGATACCCTTGTACAACCTGAAAAGCAGTGCTGCAAATAAGAACCCACAAAGAACACATTTTCCACAAAACACTTATAAAAGCTAAAGCAAATATACCCAAGAGTGCCTTCAGATTTTACAAATTTAGGTAACCCGTCTGACAGTCCTCTTGCGAAACCAGGTTGAGTCTGAACTCTGACTTTTACTGCCTCAAAGGGACAGAGAGCAACATCGGCAATTACCTCAGCAGATGCAGATCCAGCAAGGTAGATCAATGTCTTGTACTTAGCAGCATACTCAGGTCCAGCAATGTCTGAGTAGTATTTCTTAAAGAACTCATAGAAACCATACTTGCAAGCACCTTGAGCACTATATCCCAACAAAGTGGGAACCCAACCCCTGAAGAACCCCCTGATTCCCTGCTCCTTAAGCAGAACTCCAAACCCAGAAGTAATGCTCTTGTACTTGGCAGGGTCAATCTGCAATGTCAATGGAAAGTTAACAACATTTACAAGAATCAATAACCCAAAATGATGTAAAAAGATTTCCAAACATGGTAAAATGTAGTACATAAGGAGATACATCCATGCACAACACGGTGTGCACACTGGGAAGACATTACATAGAATAAAACCAAAGTTTAAAGATACCAATACAACAAAAGAGAACACAACCCACCAAAATGATGAACAAACATTGCTCCAATGGTAAGCCTAAATCAGAAATTGACGATTTTACCTTGATTACTCCACAAATTAGACAAGTGGAACAGGTTATAGGCTTATAGCATTGCAGCCCTGGTATTGAAATCCAACAAATCATAAAATCTAATCATAGTATAAAAAGCTAGGATACAGATGTTCTTGATAGCCTATACTTCTCAAATTTCTCAACATATAATTAAGATATGGCTAAAAGAAACAGAGATAATTCCACACACCACCACAATTCACATTATCTAAACCCCACAAACAACAATGGCTTAAATAAAATGAAATTAACTCTCCTTACTCATTTACAGCATAAATCCATAGCAATTGTAGATCTCTGTG
Organism: Combretum micranthum; assembly: GCA_024138025.1. Classification (NCBI taxonomy): domain Eukaryota; kingdom Viridiplantae; phylum Streptophyta; class Magnoliopsida; order Myrtales; family Combretaceae; genus Combretum; species Combretum micranthum. Next base: position 198,320 of record JAMXBD010001391.1, read on the forward strand.
ATTTCTACATAGGACCAATTCATCCCAATCGACAACACACCATGGCTCATCAGTACCACAAATCCATGCATCATATTATTAAAGATCATCAAATGATTCAATTCAAATACAAGCAGCATCAAAAAAATCACATTTCAAACCAACCAGAGCCAAAAGCTAACACAAACTAATGAATCAAAGAATCTCGTGGAAAAAGTTAAAATAAATTTTGCAACAAATCAACAATCTCAAGCAAACTTGAATTAAATCTAACGTGCATAAGAATCGCAGATAGAAATGAAAAATAAAATCGCAATGAATCCACAAACTCAAGTTAATTCCAGATTTAAGAAATCAAAGGATTGCATACAATCTCCAATGACGAAATAGCAATTAACGGCAAACTCAAGATCAATGCTCAAATCTAGTAGATCGAATAATCAGAGCTAAACTGCAACGATGAAATCACAATACTATCAAGCTCAACCAAAACCTAGTAAAAGCGAAAAATCAAGTTGAGCAATGAAATCACAACATATCACCGAACTTAAAGCCAAACCGAATGAATCGAAGAATCACAGCTAAACTGTAACAACGAAATCGCAAAACTATGATCAAACTCAAAGCTAAAACTAATCGCATCGAACGAATCGAATAATCACACCTAAACATGCAGCAACGAAATGAAAGTAAATCATCGAAATGAACTCGAGATCCGTATGATTTTTCAAACCTGCATATTACACTTGACGAGATCAAGAGGAGTGACGGCCATGTGAGTGAGACCACAGCAAAGCATACCACCGGCAGTACAAGCTGCGTAGAACTCCGGCGAGTACATCTGGATCTTCTTCCCAGGCTCGGAAGGAGCCGGGATCACGAAACTGGAACCTCTACCAGCCGCCGCAGGAGAGAGAGGTTGTGAAGCACGAGCGTTGAGCATTTTGTCGAGGAAAATCGATTTAGTGGAGGTAGCTGATGATGTGTAGAGGAAGTTAGGGATTAGGGTTTGCCTCTCAGCTACCTCCATCGAGGTCGAAAGGGAGAGAGGGAGAGCAGACTAGAGAGACAGGCAGAGGTTTGAAATGAGAGAAGGACGAAGGAGACATCATCACGATCGGTTCCGAACCGGGAACCGACCTGACCCGTCATCGGCGGCTCTTGAACTGGAAACCGGCCTGGCAATGATGGATCTGAACCAATAAAGAACTCGTCGATTCTGATGAGTCCTTACGGTTTCATCCATAAACCGCATGATGCCGCGGTTTTGAAACCGTCGATTCAAGAATCGACAGAACTGGCGCTTCTACATCATAAAAATTATAAAAAAAAGTAATAAAAAAAGAAAAGAAAATTATAAGAAATTGTAATTATAAAATAAATATTTAAAACTATTTTTACATAAATAATAAAAAATTTATTTCCTATTCATAATATTTAATGTGTTACTATTAACAACACAAGTAATAAATACATTTGAAATCATATATTGTTAAATTTATGTAGAATTCTAATCAAAGTAGACTTTTTTTCTTAACAATATGTGATTCGTTTTTTGTTATTGAGAATTATTTATATCTTTAAATATTTTATATTGTCACATTGCTAATATAACAACTAAAAAAGTGCAAGTGATTGTATATAAATAAATACATAATTATAGAATTTCTTGTAACTAATGCTATGAACAATTATTGTTAGGCTCAATGTTATTTCAAGTTAAAAATTTATTTTGCATTTTTTCTTAGTTAAATTAAGTAAATTATTTAATTGGTTTTTTATTTTTTTTCATGGTTCCCGGTTCCTTTAGAACCAGAATCGAACGGTGGGAACCGGTGATTCCTAAGAACCGGGAACCGGACGGGCTTCCACGGGTCCGGTTCCGGTTCTACCACTTTTGGAACCGGGAACCGACAGTTCGAGTCCGGTTCCAGACCCGAACCAAACCGTGACGATGTCTAGGACAAAGGAGGCTTTATCAATACCTATTACATTTCTAAAATCAATCATTTTATCAATAGATTTAACGACTAAACCATCCAAAAACCGTGGCTTAGATTTCACTCCTAATGCCATTATAACTTAATAATAAGCTATAAAGTTTTGGTCATTGAAATTGATATTTTTTTTAAACACATATTAGGATTATCAGATCTAGAGAGAAATAATGGATAAAACACACTCGACTCTAATCTAGCAATTTCATTCTAATTCTCCATTGAAAAGTAAAGGATCAATAAAACTTACTAGAGCATAAAGACACAATACACAAACCTACTCTAATACCATGTAGAAATCCATGATTGTGTTCGTCTCCGAGGAAGAATATTTAAAGAGGAACAAATCTTAGCTAAAGAAAAAGGAGGAAGTGAATTCTATTATTCTATTACCAAGAAAACAACTACAACAGAGCTACTTATATACATCTGCTAAGGACACATATATGAAGTAAAATACAGGCAATTAGGGGTGTGTAAAAAAGCCAATGAATAGAAAAACCAAATTAGAAATAGAAAACCAAATATATTATATATATATATATGTATAGTTAATCAGCCCATCGATTTTGGTTTAGGGTTAGATTTTAATTTTTTCGGTTTTTATTTCGATTTTGGTTTATAACTAATAGAAATCGATGGTTTCGATTAATCAATCCGTGATATTTATGTATATATATAATATTAATTATGTTTAATATTTCAAAAATAAATAAATAAATAGAACTTATATCTTAAATAAGTTTTAAACTATTGTGTTGTTGTTTTATTGTAATTTGGAATATGGAAAACACATGAAGTGTTAATTTGTGTAATGTTGGGATTGAATTTCAAGTATTATAAACTAGTATTAGACTTATGTTCTTAATTTGTAGGTTCTGTTGTTATTTGATTTGTTGATTTGCAATTTTTTAATGTAATTATGTCATTTAACTTGTTAATTTACAATTTTGAATTTAATTATGATAGAAAAGAGGTTGATTTTTTATGGTTATAAATAAAAGGTAAAAGGCCTCCTTTTAGTACCTGAATTTTAGCTAAGTAGACAATTAGGTACCTGAACTTTAAGAAGATCAATTCCATATATAGCCAAACTTTTCATGCCTTTTTTTTTTTTTTTTTGTTACCTTACTCTTTTCTTATTTCTTAAAGTAATGGACATGTGTCAAGTAATGATTGAGCAAGATAGTAAAAATGGCCATGAAAAGTTTTGGTGGATATGAAATTAGTCTTCTTGAAAGTTCATGTATCAAATTGCCCACTTAGTCTAAGTTTAGGTACCAAAAGAAGCTTTATCCCTAAATAAAAATACGATTAACTGCAATTTTTAGTTAATTATTATGTTGAATGGTTAAAAATTGAAAACATAAAAAGTTAATAATGGACTGATTTCAAATTATGATATTAAGAATCAATCACTTCGGTTCGATTCAAAAAAAGAGGTGATGAACTAGTTAACCAAACCATGCCCACTATTACAGTTGACATGTAAGTAAAATATAGCTTACGTGGACTAGAAATAAATATCAACGATACATATCAACAAATTTCGTATCTTGCCTATTTTAAAAGTATTATAGAAATAAAAAAAAATTGAGAGCATGCTTATAATATTAAAAATAGTACAATACGTCAAAGGACCAAGTCTAGTATTGGTAAAACAAAAATACATACAATGTTACTTAGAGAATTTTGAAATACATTTATCACCTAAATTCCATAGGTTTATTGAAAATCATTTGGCTTTTATTTCCTTGGTATTTGAATGACCATTCAAAAGGATATAAAATTTGGACAATTCGAGGTTTGTTTGGATTATCTAATTTTTATTTGTAGTCATATAAGAATTTGATTGGCATCTATATCTTATATGCATATGATCTAGACACCCGACCTGGACCGCCACCAATGGTTTAGGGGAGGGGACTGCCTCGGTGGGGTGGTTCCGAACCGGTGGGTTCGAACTATAGGATTAGGAAAAATAAAAAATAAAAAAGCAAACAAACAACACAGCACAATAGCACATGCATCTCATTATCACATAATCTCCACCTGCAAATGAATAGGAGAGATTCTTCACATGTTACAAAACATAAGCCAACAAAGTTGGCTTGGCAAGAGAAAGGCTTTTGCTGAGGAAAAGGCAAATATTACAGAGTGAGGTAAGTTATAATGTCCCCTCACATCCGTAAATGTACTAAATTGTAGTGAAACAAGCGTATCATTTATGTTCAAATGTATTCATAATTTTTTTAGCGAATGATTCCCAATTTTTTGTTTTAAAAATATGTGTAAGTTGGTTTTTTTTAAAAAAAAAAATTATGCGGTTCGGACTCGGGGGACCCACCCCATGAACCAGTGGGCTCCCGATTCATAACCGCCCTGTACAGTAGATGGGGCGGTTCCGGGTTTGATAAAAAGCAAACCGAACCTGGTGATTCGGGTCACGATTCCACCTCGAACCAAACCTGCGATACCTCTAATATGATCTATATTTAGTATGTTAGATCTATTTATGAGTTTAAAAAAAATGTTTATTTTGTATCTTTTTCTTTTTAACAAATAATCTGTTTGAAAATAAAAAAGAAAGAAAGATGTCAAAACGACTAACCAAATAATGCCCCAATTGTGAAATAGTTTGGAGGAAGTTCGTGTAAAAATAAGGTGTTTTCACGCAACTGACAGTATACATTCTTGTAGCCTTCGATTAGGTAAATGCAAACCATTTAAATTGTAAAACACTTATTAAACAAAGCCATAATAGTGGAATAATATTAAAAGGCTAAACCAATTTAGACGATTATATAAAGGTGTATAAGTAAATTATTGCAGTTGTGATTCAATTTTACCCCATGAAGCTTGAAGATAGGGTGCTTTTTAATCATTTTAAATCAAGTCTTCTTCTTCATTGTCATAATCATGATCCTTCACCAAGATGGAGAAAAGAAAAAGATCAAATAGGCGAGCGGTTGCATAAGAAGAATCAAGTACCATATATCAAGGCTAACCTTGGTAGACAGTGGCACCCAGCTGAGTTTTACTAAAATAATATTTTAATTCGATAACAAATATTGAATAGATTGATTAAAGTAAATTCAAGAAAGGAATTATCCATTATGATAAAGGGTAAATGTAAGCATTACATTTCAAATTAAATTAAACCTCATTTTTCTTTTAAAGCCATTTCACTGAAAATCCATGGCTATGCCGCTATGAAAAACCACCTTTTCAAGCCGTATCATTAATAATAATAACAACAAAAACAATAATAATAATAACCAACCGGCCACCATCATCTTCACTTCTGCAAACTTGGTTTTGTTACCACTTACCACCATTTTCAATCAACAGAAATCAACTGTGATGGATTTATTATTCTTTGCATACAACGAAATAATTTTGTTTTTAGTATGAATTGGTACATTTCATTCTGATATAAAGTCTGAACATATATGACAAAGGCAATATATTGAATATATACAAATGAATAAATAGATTAACGAGCAGAAAAGCTCTGTGGTCTATGAGTTTTCCATCTTCAAAGTTCCTTTTTTTTTTTTTTTTTTCCTGTTCCTTTGGAAAAAGAAAGAATCCAACGATTAACAAAGAAGAAGATATTAAAATGTTATCATGGAAGACCAATCATGTCTTCAAAGCTTTAGAAGTATTGGATGGTGAGACGAAGACTAATGTCGAAAGAGTACTATATCTCCACTAAATAATAAAAGTTTAGTCGGAAAAAGAAAATGGAAGATTCCACCGAAAAAGAAAAATGGAAGGGTTGTTCCTTTCTTTAAAACATTCCAGCTTCACTGTCAATCAATTTGTTAGTCAATTATGATAATTGAGAGGAGTAATTACCTAAATCTACAAGAAAAAAAAAAGATATATGTACCTAATTAAAATATTTTTAAAAAATATACTATGTTGTCCACAATTTTTAGTGAAGCTCTCTTTCAGGAGTGAAAACATGGAGAAATTAAAGTGAAAGACAGATACCGCCTTGGTCGTGCATTGTGATGAGACATGAAAAAGGGGAGACACAGAAAAACATAAGATGACCAACTATTTTATTTGAACCATATAATATGAGACGTAGAGTCCAATCATAGTAATTGGCATTTTTTTCGCATATCCCACATTCAATCCACAAATTACCCCATAGATGGACGTCGATTGGTGATGCTCATAATCCAGCGCATAATTACAAAGGCAGAATTTGGACGAGGACTCTAGTGCTAGGAAGTTTTTGTTCGGGATTTCCAAACGTTTTTTCATATTTGTTGCATTTACAGATTTTTACATTGGTCAAATATCACTGGTCTTCAGAAATTATAATATTAGTAACTTGTAGCGATGTGTGATTACGGAACGGGGCATAACACCGACTCTCCAGTCTCCACTGGTGGAAATAAGTAGCATCCAAAATATATTACTGACAAATAAGAAAAATGTGAAGATTATTATTATTATTTTTTTTATCAATATCCATTATAAGCTGAGCACCCCAATTGGCTATGCTTATTACCTGTTTACTTAACACCAACAGACAATAGCTATCGCTGAAGGCCACTAGCAAAGGCAACCTTATCATACTACTATGATAATATTTAATAATTCTAAGATTTAAATTATTAAAAATATCGAATCAAGTCCAAAAAGCGTTCTCTCGAAGCAATCATTAATTTAAAGGGTCCTTATGGATGAAAAAACCAAATATGCATCAATAGACCTGAAGGGAAAAGAAACGTGAAAAAACCAGAAACAGGTATTTGATACATAAACCAAAATGTCAGAAAAACATGGATGAAACGGAAAAACGCAGTGGTCTACTACTTAAACAATGGCAATATGAAGGTTTCAGCTGCCAACAAAACTTTAGATACCAAACCAAAAATCCTCAATTAAAAAAAAAAAAAATTACCGGTATGGTCCCCAATAGTTCTTTTATTTTTCTTGGGTATGTCAACTGTTTTGTTGTCTGCGTGGGGTATCAGAGTAATATAATTAAACTAAATCATGAGACCTAGCTACAAAAAAATTCAAGGAATTCAAAGGATAGGATGGCTCCATCCTCCGCAAATTCAAGATGAGTTACAAAACTGTAGAAGAATAATCTTGACCATATTGAGCTCCATTCAAGCAGGGCTCCATTAATCTTACTATTATTGACTCCACTAAGTGTCATCCACCTCTTGCTTCCTAAGCCTTTGCTAGCTCAGCAGCAGCAGCAGCAGCTGCTGGGGCAGGAGTAACACCACCAGTGGTTGGCCTTCATTAAGAAAATCCTTGTCAGCAACTTATATTATGATGTAGATAGACAAATCATGCACATGTATACATAAGCAGGTGATACTCACAATCCTACAAAAACTTTGAATGCGTCATAGATACCCCACTGGGCACCAGTGAGAGTTCCAATCATGACAATACGGAGAGGAAGACCACGAGTGAAGAGACCCCACAAACCTAGCTTCTTAACAGCCTGCATAGCAAAGTTACAAGTGAGTAAATCGGTGTAAAAAGGGAACTCAAAATAGCAGGAAGTAAAGGGAACTCAAAATAGCAGGAACTCAAGGGTGGCACAAAGGGGGCACGCACATCACCAACTGTCGCTCCTTTAGCATTGTTGAGGAAAGACACAAGATTATCAGCAGATGTGAGACAATAGCACAGAAGACACCAGCAATGTATCCACCAAAACTTATACCAAGCTGCAAATTTTTACTGCACTGATCTTTTGGTGTGGGAATGGCATGCTTGTAAATCAGTTCAACAATTGTCTCAAAGGATGCAAATTTCATCATAGTATCTGCAATAATGAGAATGTTCCATGATGGGTATTATAAATGATCATGAAAAATAGATATAACAAGGAGAGATAAAATCTAAGTAATATTAAAGATATCCAAGAACAAAGTGCTGACTACAACTAGCCATACTCCTAGACCAGCAAAGGAAAAACTAATCCATCATTTCACTACAGAGAAGCAGTTTAGCAATAAAGGACAAGGGATATTCTGTGGTCTTCTAATGGGTTGTTAAAAGAGAAAACCAGAAAAAATGTATCTGAAATAGTCAGCAAACTTGAGTCAATTTTAAGCCAAACCATGTGAAGCTGTATATCATTAATAAAGAGCAGTTACTTGAACCACAAATGAAGATAAAATTTTAAGAGAGAAAATATTTGAAACCATGTATATGATTAAAGATGGCAGCAACTCGGAAATTTTCAGATTAAAAAATGACAATCTTTTGTTTACCAAGCAGAAAATAAGCAGTCTAAAACCTCTTAAATTGAGAATCATACAAAAGTAAAGTTTCAGATAATAACAAACAAAAAAGACAGTCTGCAACAAACTATCAACAACAGCTTTTCAAGAGAAACATATAGCAAGATTTAGAGTCTAGTTATCTGCATGAAAAACTTACATGGAATCTGACGACCCCAGAGAGGAACGATACCCTTGTACAACCTGCAAAGCAGTGCTGCAAATGAGAACCCACAAAGAGCACATTTTCCACAAAACATAGCTAAAAGCTAAAGCAAATATACCCAAGAGCGCCTTCAGATTTTACAAATTTAGGTAACCCGTCTGACAGTCCTCTTGCGAAACCAGGTTGAGTCTGAACTCTGACTTTTACTGCCTCAAAGGGACAGAGAGCAACATCGGCAATTACCTCAGCAGATGCAGATCCAGCAAGGTAGATCAATGTCTTGTACTTAGCAGCATACTCAGGTCCAGCAATGTCTGAGTAGTATTTCTTAAAGAACTCATAGAAACCAAACTTGCAAGCACCTTGAGCACTATATCCCAACAAAGTGGGAACCCAACCCCTGAAGAACCCCCTGACTCCCTGCTCCTTAAGCAGAACTCCAAACCCAGAAGTAATGCTCTTGTACTTGGAAGGGTCGATCTGCAATGTCAATAGAAAGTTAGCAACAACTGCAAGAATCAATAACCCAAAATGATGTAAAAAGATTTCCAAACATGGTAAAATGTAGTACATAAGGAGACATCCGTGCACAAAACGGTGTGCACATTGGGAAGACATTACATAGAATAAAACCAAAGGAAGTCTAAAGATACCAACACAACAAAGGAGAACACAAAACCACCAATATGATGAACAAACATTGCTCCAATGGTAAGCCTAAATCAGAAATCGATGATTTTACCTTGATTACTCCACAAATTAGACAAGTGGAACAGGTTATAGGCTTATAGCATCGCAGCCCTGGGTATTGAATTCCAACAAATCACAAAATAATCATAGTATAAAAAGCTGGGATACAGATGTTCTTGATAGCCTATACTTCTCATAATTTCTCAACATATAATTAAGATATGGCTAAAAGAAACAGAGATAATTCCACAAGTCACCACAATTCACATTATAAACCCCACAAACAACAATGGCTTAAATAAAATGAAATTTAACTCTCCTTACTCATTCACAGAATGAATTCATAGCAATTGTAGATCTCTGTGATTTCTACATAGGGCCAATTCATCCCAATCGAAAACACACCATGGCTCATTAGCAACACAAAAAGCAGAAAAACCAAATCCATGCATCAGACATTATTAAAGATCATCAAATGATTCAATCCAAATACAAGCAGCATAAAAAAATCACATTTCAAACCAACCAGAGCCAAAAGCTAACACAAACTAATGAATCAAAGAATCTCGTGGAAAAAGTCAAAATAAATTTGCAACAAATCAACAATCTCAAGCAAACTTGGATCAAATCTAACGTGTATAAGAATCGCAGATAGAAATGAAAAATAAAATCGCAATGAATCCACAAACTCAAGTTAATTCCAGTTAAATCTAAGAAATCAAAGGATTGCATATAGTCGCCAATGACGAAATAGCAATTAACGGCAAACTCAAGATCAATGCTCAAAGTCCAGTAGATAGAACAATCAGAGCTAAACTGCAACGATGATATCACAATACAATCAAGCTCAACCAAAACCTAGTAAAAGCGAACAAATCAAGTTGAGCAATGAAATCACAACATATCCCCGAACTTAAAGCCAAACCGAATGAATCGAAGAATCACAACTAAACTGCAACAACGGAATCGCAAAACTATCATCAAACTCAAAGCTAAAACTAATCGCATCGAACGAATCGAATAATCACACCTAAACATGCAGCAACGAAATGACAGCAAATCATCGAAATGAACTCGAGATCTGTATGATGTTTCAAACCTGCATATTACACTTGACGAGATCAAGAGGAGTGACGGCCATGTGAGTGAGACCACAGCTAAGGATACCACCGGCAGTACAAGCTGCGTAGAACTCCGGCGAGTACATCTGGATCTTCTTCCCAGGCTCGGAAGGAGCCGGGATCACGAAACTGGAACCTCTACCCGCCGCCGCCGGCGTCGAGGAGGAAGGAGAGCGAGGTTGTGAAGCACGAGCGTTAAGCATTTTGTCGAGGAAGAGCGATTTAGTGGAGGTAGCTGATGATGTGTAGAGGAAGTTAGGGATTAGGGTTTGCCTATCAGCTACCGCCATCGAGGTCGAAAGGGAGAGAGAGAGAGCTAACTAGAGAGAGAGGAAGAGGTTTGAAATGAGAGAAGGAAGACGGAGGCTGTGGGGCATGTGTTAAGGACACAGAAAGGGGCTATTCCGCTCTTATTGGCGAAAAGCCCTGGCGTGTATCATGGGGATGGTGTGCGTAACTGCTTTTACGGATTCACCCTTTGCGTTTTTCTTATTAACCATTTCGTCATTGCCCCTGCCGAGCCGAGGCATATTCCATTCCATATTTCATTGTATTTCCACTTTTTTATCATTTTTATTTGATCTTTTTGACTTTTCATTTATTTTTACCAGAAAAAAGGCATATTCATCCCTATTGATAGGAGTAGATACAGAGAAAATCATCATGGCAACTCGAAACAAAACCTCTTTCCTAATTCTAGAACACTAGATCCCTAAACATACGGACATGACCATATGATACAATATAAGAATTTAACTTTGTCGTGAAAATATAACAATTTACGTATATATATATTAAAATTTATACACACTCGTAAAGCATATGTAAAAATTAATTATAAAGATATAATATAATGTAAAATTATATTGAATTGAACTATCACAATCAATAATTTAAATATATATATGTATAAGCAATATTAAATTGTTCAAAAGAAGAAAAAATACATAGATACAAGCTACACCAGTACATTATGGATGTAATTATTAAATTAGGTGAAAAATGGAAAGCATATAATATTTATTTAATAAAATAAGTCACATATACATACCAGAACAACACATAATATTTGATTATCAATTCTATCGAATAGTTACGCATATATATTCCTTGCAATTTAATATTACATAAAAATTAAAAAAATAATAGAATAAAACTGTAGTCCATAGTGCAGATAATGATAATGAACTATACATTTGAGTATTTATAACTCCACAGCGTTCACTTATCGATTGGCGTATAAAAAAATATTCTTCAATAAATAAGTTGTAATAAATTTTAGTATAATTTTAAAGATATTTTAGTAGTTTTAAAGGAGAACAAAGTAAAGTACAAAACTTATAATATTGTTTTGGGTATGTTTGATTGGTTGATTTTTTATCAGTTTGACATAGGTTTTGTGTATGTTTGATTCATATTATTTGTTAAGAAATAGATACAAATAAAAATGAAAAATCAATATATTTATTTATAAACAAATCAAACAAATAAGATGCAAATAAGATACAAATACAGATGAAAATCAGACCATCCAAACAGACCCTCAATAGGGTAGCATGGTAAGTTTCACTCATAACGGTTAAAATTATCCGCATCAAAAAATTCTAACCAAATTATAATTGGACAATGACAATAGAATTTTTATAATTTTGAAAGAGTATCAAACAAAAAATTTAACATGTTAATGGCTTGATTAAAATGTTAGAAATATGGAAAACTATTATTACCTATACAACTACTATGTCTTATTTGGTCAACCCTGATAACGATATCAATTAGATTAATAATTTTGATGGAATCGTTTTTGTTATTATTTAACGATTTACATCATATTCAACCATGATTGAATCACTAAAATAATTAATATTTTAATTATTATATTCATTTTAACAATTAAATGATTCTAAACGATCCCATCGATAGGACTGTGGAAGCTTCCAGTACATTCCGCTTTAATCTTTACTTTGAACACCTTACTCTGTCCAAGATAAACCACTTCTTGGAAGGTCTTGCAAGATTTCAAGTAGTGACCGTTATAAACCGGCGATGTCGATGTTGACGGCCATAAAACTAATATATATGATTTTTTTTCTCAATAATATCATTGTAATCAGAATGCACATTTCTAAAAATTACTGTTATAGTACAAGCATATTCTTTTTCCTTTTATTTGATCGTTATCTTTCCAAATCTCGAGTATCGACTTATATATTAATTTAATAGAGCTACCACTTTAGATAATTTTGTTCATTTTATTGTATCCAACTATTAAAGCTTCTTTTGACCAAAAAAAAAAAAAAAGAAGCTATTAAAGCATATAAGATTGATTATATGATATGATATAAAAAAAATTTGAAGTGGAAACTTAATAATTTGATATGATTAAAATCAAATTGACGAACGGATTAGAGTTTAAACTAAGGAAATATATGTATATATTATTGTATTTTCTAAAAATTTTTATGATTATAGTTTAAAGTAAAAACAGGGTTTAGTGTTACGTAGTGGCTAGGAAACAAAACTTTACTGCATCCTATTATGTAGGAATCTGTCGTAATGTTTGGAACCAAATCTTGGAGGGTAATACCTCATGAGTCATAATCACTACTGAACCTATGGCTTTTTTATAACGTATAAAGTAATACATTATAAAACCTATAAAATTTTTATTTCACCGATTATGATATCAAAATTATTTTGAAATAAATTTTCGATAATTTGTCAATATTTTTATAACATTTATATCATATCACATGAAGTAAGCGCACCCCATACTGCAATGGTTTTAGAGAATAGCATGTTCTTGATGAAAAGTGACATTGACCATGGAACAAATAAAATCATATAAAGTTTTAGGGTTTCTCATACATGATGGGTTTATGTTATACTCTCTATATTTATATATATATATATATATATATATTTTCTCTCTTTTGGTACAACTTAAAAGATAGAATTATATTATTATTTTATATTTATTATTAGTTAATAAAATTAATATGATAGATTTAGGGTACACGATATATAAGAAGATATCTTAGTCCCTGATTATATTCAATTTTTTAATGAATATTAGAGGAGAAGAGGTACATTTTTAATCTTTGATGTTTAGCTATTATTTTTATTCAAAGTCCCAACATTTTTAAAGTCTTACAAAAATAACACGTCCATCAAATCTATTTAATTTTAAGCACATAAGCCATAAATGCTAGCTTTAAATTGCTCCAAAAAATTAATTTCACAAAACCATTATATTGAACATATTTATTTACGTAATGTAATAGAAAATAATATAAATTTTATCTAATAATACAACATCGTGAAAATTATCAAAAATCACAAAAGATAATTTAAATTTAAGAAAAGGGACCGGAAAATATACGACGTATTCTACTTTTAGGAAAATTTTATAGTCTCGTAGTGGTTCAGTTATATCATTGAATAGTCTGGATCTTTTTCAATTATGATCGAAATCCTTAAAATTTTTGTACTAATTATTTTATAATTAATTTAATTTTAATATTAGAACAAGCAGGTATAAGTTTCCATACTTTTATTACTTTTCCTAGTATAAAACAGTAAAAATTCAGAAGGCCAGGCTTAGTTTGTAAAGTGGTTATTTTGTTGAAAGGTTGGGGACAATTCTGGCAAACTGCTTCAAAATCTCAAAGAAGGAAGAGATGACCTTTAATTTTTACCTGGAAGACGACTCCAACTTGGACGCATATTCCTACAAATATTTTGGAAGAATCAACAAACCTGGACCGTCCATTTTCAACGATCTGACTTTGACGGGTCTCGCGTCGGCGGTGCCATTCTACCTCAGCGCATATGCAATCCGGTTTAACCAGTAAAACATAGTTATGTGATCGTGCACGCAGTCCGCTAGCCTCATTATTTTGATTATTCATACAAAGGAATTAGGAGAATGGATTTCCATTACTATTAAACATAAATAAGAAATGTCAAAGATCCTTACATGAATTTTATACGTCTCAAGTTGTTAAGTGTCATATATAATCAAACTTATAAAGTTTTATTTTTGAAGCATGAAGTTAGTAAATAATATATGTATATATATATATAAATCTAATTAAACTTTATTTTTAATTTTTCTATTTTTATAGTCTACAAAATAGATTACATGACAAATAATCATTAGCTAAGTAGAGTAGTAAATTTTACAAGTAAAAATTTAAATATGCATGATATATAGCAATTTATGGTATCATGAATCTTTCTTTATCTTTTGTCAAGAGTAAGAAAAATGTATGACCTTTCACCTCCTTAACCTTCATTATCAATGACTATGAGAAAAAGGAATTTATACTTACGTTTATTGGAATTTTGGTCATTGCTTTCTAGACTCAGCTAATACCTCTGGGTTATGGACTGACCTATTGAGCCATGGACTGGGTTGTTCAATGATAGCTCAGTCTATTTAGACCCATGATCTACTTTGAAAGGACCTTAGGGAAATCTCGCAACGTTAGGTCGGGCTGCTCAATTTGATGACAGTTCGGTAACATTTTGCAGATCTCTTGATTGTCTACCAATGTCAACCTTTTAGGTTCTGTTTGGATTGTCTGTTTTTCATCCGTATCTGTATCTTTTTTAAAATGATATGTGTAAATATATCCGATTTGCATCTAAATTTTATCTATATTTGTTCTATTTGATCTTTTGATGAGAACTATCAACTTTTTTTATCTATATCTATTTCTTGTTAAATAATTTATTAAAAAAAATTTGAAAAAGTGTCTATATCTATCGAAAAAAAGCTAAAACAAACAGACCCTATTTTGGGGAAGAGAGTCAACTGGCCAGCTTGGACTAGCTGGCATAGCATTTACAAAAAGTTTCATAAGCTATATTTTCCTAGATTTATTCTAGCAAATTATTGGGGTATACTTTTTATATTTGAGTTTCTTCACTGGCCAAAATTATTATAGATCTACTCCTATAAATATCTTGAAACACGTTCTGGTAAGATTATTCACTTTTTCATTGTATTTTTCTGGCTGTCTTATTACTATTTTGTTGCTTGGTCACTTCTAACTTAAAGGACATCTACCAGTGTCTCTATCTGGTAGACCAAGTTCTTGTGGATCTAAGGTTTTGCAAGGTCCATTTTAAATAACTTCAATGGTTCTATATCTTTGCGGAAAAATATCTGCTTGAAATACATTTGAATGTTTAAAAGCTTTTATTTTTAGTATGGTAACAAATAATTCAAATATATATCAATAGTTTTCTTATTATATAATAGCAGGGCTTTTTCCTCTTTTCAGCGTGTAAAAAGCAATTTCTCAACCCTAAATTAAAACTTATAGTGATATAGACCTTAGCATAAGTAATTAGAAATTAGAAAAAAACTCTTTGGTTTGTCAACTTATTTAACAATGAGCCCAAAACCTATTAGGGTTTACATGTTAGTGGCTCTTAAGTAATGGATTTGATGAGATTTAAATTTTTAACAATGGATTAGAATAACCATACATGTCTAGGCAGCTAAAGACTAATGCGGTACTATGGTTTACCTTCGAATTTTAAAAGTGAACTTTTAAACCTCCTAAACTTTCAACATAAACTAATAATCCCCAAACGTTGCTAATATAAATCCCTACAAGTAAAAGCTTAATAAAACTAAATTGACACACTAATTAATATGATCTACTAATCCTCATACATAAATTAAATTGAATACATCTCTTTCCCAAGTAAGGATACAAACAAACGAAGCTACTCATAAGCTTTGACCTTAGCTCATTTTATGCTCAATTCAGCTTGAGCTTGATTGTTAAGCAAGTCAAACTTAAGCTCTTTTATCTAAAACTTAAAATAAAACTCATTTAGTTAAACAAGTCAAGCTTAAATTCCTATCACCATAAGCTCATTTAAAACTTGTTGAGATTTTGTCTGTAAGCTTTGTATAATATACATTATTTTATATTATTTATCATTTATTATAGCATATCATATATAATTATTATTTTAAATCTTTTTTTATCAGACTAGCCAATATCAAGCACCATATTGGATGCCAACTAATCTAGATTCGCAATAAGTAGGATCCTAAGGGCGGCAAAACTCTCATTACCAAGTTTTTAATGCAGTTGGATTCCCAGGATTCAAATTCAAGACCTCTAATTAAGCTAGAACAATCCCGTACCAACTAATCTATACACTCAATTGTTTAAATCTATTTTTAAGTTTTAATTGTTATTCATTTTATGTTGTTTATGAAATTCATGGATGTCCATCACTATCATTAGTTAAAAGATTATGCAACATTTATATTTTTTCTTTTTTCTTTCTTTTTTCTCTTTTGACAAAGAAGAATTAAACTTCCTTAGTTATAATGAGAAGGAAATTGATTGGTTTGTGAAATTTTCCTTATAAAAGCTTTTGTGATTATCTTGTTTTGTCCCATATGGGTTATTTTACAAAGAAACTTATCATTTGCACTATATAAAAGGTAAAGCACTTCCTCATTTATTTTATAACAAAGGTACTTCCCCATTTTAACTCATTTGGCTTGGTGTAAAGTACTTATCTTTATAGCAATTTGGTTTATTTAAATTAGTTGGACCATTAAGTTGATTTTCTTCGCTTTGAGCTTTTTAAGTCTAGCTGTTGAGTTTACTAAACATTTGAGCCAAGCTTGATTATGAAGTTTTAGTAAGGTGAAAACATCGATGTAATGCCCTAAATTTAATTAAGGCATTACTGCTACGCACAATACTTAAGTATTATATGCTCAAAACTTCCTAGAATGATATGTTTATTTTGAACATTTGCTAACCGATTTTAGATTATGAAATCATTTAATTAGATTTGGAGATAACTAGCATTTGGCAATAGTAGAACAAAATTCTTTCAAAACAAAGTTTTAAAAGATTATTACAAAAAATATTGACGCCACTAGGCCCTTTAAAAAAAATTACAACTTGAAAATTCAAATCCATCTCTTAAAACAAATAAAAGCAAATACAAAAGAAATCCACGGTCCTAACCCACTTCACTCATCCAACAGCACCAAAAACTCAAGCCAAGCATCACCATTAATCATCATCAAGAACAACAACATCATGATCATCATCCCATCATCAACATCAACATCTCATCATCATGAAAATACTTGGAAAAAGAATGACAACAATAACAATGAGGCGAAACTTAGTACACAGTAACACAATCATACACAGAGTGACATACGTGCTTAACTATATGCAATGCATCAACTAATAAGTTATTATCTTTTGTTTAAAGTAAATAAATCAATACTAGAGTACTTAGACTCTGAAACAATCCAAAACAATTTTTTATCCCTAGCCTCACCATCGTAAACAATGGGGAAGCGCACCGATAGCCCTCGCAGGTGACTATCATAGGGCATGAATCTAGGGGTCCTAGTAACCAACTACTCAAGGGTTGATAACTCGACTACTTATATCGATAACATCACAAGAGAATAGATTCATCTAGGGCTCACAGTCATCGCACACTTTACTCATCTCAATCCATAACATCATCCAATTTAGTTGTTCCCATAAACGTGAACCAGATCATATTACTTCTTCTCAAGACTAAGTAGACATTAACCGATACTGTTTGCCCTATCAGCTACCCCCCAAGCCACCTATTGGAAGTCATTGCATCATGACAAGTGGTCTAAGTACCTAAACTACTATGTCCATTCAGACAAGGTGTCGCTCCTTAGACCAGATCCAATGGTGAAAGCACAATCATTATTCATCATTTATAACCAAGTTTAAGTTTTTAATTCATTTTAGGATGCCTATCCTAACAACCACCATGCAAATTACTGCATACCTTATATATGAAATCCAAACATAGGTTCAGACACCCTTTCAAAGGATAATCTAGAAGATTTAGAAGCCAGATTCAAACATCTGTTTAACAATTTAAACTCTATAAGAAATCTAATAAAAATTCGCTTATCTCAAACTTGTTTTATTACCTTATTTGATCAAACACTAAATAAGAACCCTGCTATGGCTGCGAAGATTGCTCCACCAAAATATAGACAGTTCTCCTTTGTCTGTCAAAGTATTTCTTTTCACTTTGATTATAATCTCTTATTACAAAAACATAAACAAAGTATTCATATACCAAAATTATTCATTTCCTAAGTAAACAACCATTTGAAACAGTATATTCCCCATACCATCTAAGGTTATCCTATCTCATTAACTTAAACTAACTATTAACTATTAACTCATTTTAACTTAATCCTAACCAACTTGATTACAGTTAATCATTTAATCCAATTACTAAGTCATTTTAATTAAACTTAGACAATCTAACTCATTTTAGCTTATCAAAGTCTATTTAGTCAAGTTGGACTTAAATTGATTAATTAGATTTATTTTATATCTAATATTCATATTAACTTAATCTTGTCCAAGTTGATTAACTTAATCAGTCTAATTCATTTTAGTTCATTCAAGTTCATTAAGCCAAGTTGAACTTAGATTATTAACTATGTTCAATTTATATCTAACTCTATATTTAATCAAATAATTTGTTAAGTCTATAAATTTACTAAACTCATGCTTAATTATATCATTTAACTTGTATAACACATTAACTATCATTTATCTATTTCATTTTAGCTCAAAAAGATTCATTTTATACTTAACTATACACGTTTAACTAGTAAAATAAGTTTTTTAACTTTGTTTGGAAAATATGGCAGTTGGAAAGAATTAAAATTTCAGCCTTGATACTTTTTGAATTTGCAAAAACTTAAAACATAAAATTTGTATATCTCTTTTTAAGCTTTCCAACGCATTTTGAATCACCTAAATCCAAGTTAGGATGAAAAAGTTTTGATTAAATTACAAAACATCATCGTAGTAGGAAATTTCGTACTCGAGGTTAACTAGAACTTGGTCACAGCCATGATTTTTTGAAAGCTAATATAAAATGGCCTCTGAGCTATGAATCACACGCATGATTGTTGAGTTTCAAAGTTTTTTTACTAACCCAAGGCTATAAACGGATGGATCATATTCGTGATTTGTAAAAATCCTGCAATAGACTTTAAATCACACCTATGATTTTAAGATTTTGAAGTTTAAAAACAACCTCGAAGCTAGCAAAGGCAAGATCATGCTCGTGATTCGGCAAATTTTCCAAAATTGAGCCTAGCAAGACCTCAATCATGCCTGTGATTCATGGTTTTCCCTAAGTTACTAATTTCCTTATTTTTCAAACTTCATTTTATCAAATTTTTACACATTCTACTTCAACTAAAATTCCATAAAAGCTACATACAACTCATCACACACTCTCATCTACACCAAAAACATAAAAACTCCACATCCCTAATATCATACAACTCCCATAACTTCATAGCCAACATGCAAACATTTCATAAATTCATCAACTCACTCATCTAATAATTTATCATAAACTCTACTTATAACTAACATCAATTCATCATATATATACAAAAAAACAAGAATCAAAACAATATAAAATAAATATACTTAGCGTTTACAAGAGCATGCAATTGAATTCTTCTTCTCTCTACTTCATATTTTTCTTCTTCTTGTTCTTGTTCTACTTGATTTCTCTTCTCCTATCTCATTTTCTTCTTGTAAAAATTCTATTTATGTATCAAATTATTCAAAAGAAACTTCATACCTACTAAATATTTTGTGAAAATTTAAATATAATTTTTATCATTAACCTATGCACACACGTGCACATACACACATATATGTGGCCTACATGTGAAAGTAGCTCTCTTGAAATCTTTTGCAAATTATCTTTGCCATAGTGATATAAATTATTTTTTAAATCAAATTAAATTATTTTAAAATCTAAAATTGTTAGAAACAATCACAGTAAATAATAAATCTAAATAACTTTTGTGTATAATATCTAAGTGTTAAACGTAGGAAAAACAGACATGTCTTAACCCTATTAGCCCTTATACATCATACTACCGAATTTAGCGCATGAAAACGTTATACAAATTTAACAAATTTTACAAAATGGACAAACATAGGACAAAGTGACCTATAAAATTTAATTTGAGAAACTGCACATGTGACCAATTTAATTTAATAAAAAACTTGGAATCACTCTTCAGGGCTTTTCATACACGACAAGACCCTAGAGATAGGTTTGGAAAACTATAAATGAGTTTAGAAGTGTTGGGTGTTAGTGTAAATGATGTAGTGGATTAGTTAGGCAAATCGTATTCCTCAGCCATCTTTGGAGTATCAGGTCCTTGATTTAGGACTTGAATCAACATTAATGACATTTAATCAACTTCACCAAGCGGTTGCAAAAGTTAGTAAAAGTAACCCAGAAAAATTAGTTTTGTAAAATTTAAAGTATCAGTAATTAAATTAAATAAGAGCAAAATGCACGATGTAGTTAAAAAAAAAAAAAAAGTCTAATGACAATGACCAATGTAAAGATATATATACAAGTAAAATTATATATTTGAAGCATGTTATATTATATTATAAGTATACAATAAAGTGCATCATTATAATAAGTAAAAATTACAAAAAGATGATATGTGTTTTAATACTTTTACAAACAAGGAATCCAAGTTTTGATTTTTGATAAATACATAACTTTCGTTTGATATTTTGGTAAATAAAACACAGTTCTTGTATTTATTAAAAATAAAACTCAGGTCACTTATTTGCTAAAATGTCAAAACACTTATCATGTATTTGTCAAAAATCAAAACTCAAGTAACTTTTTTTGTAAAAATACCAAAACAAGGATGATGTTTTTATAATTAATCGTTATATTAATATATATTTATATAATATGATGAAATATACCTGTAATATAGCAAAATGGGTATACAAAAATATCTAAGCACCCCTTACTCGGTGAAGCACTGGAAGAAGTTACAAGAATGAACTATATGATGGGACGAAGCGGTAAAAGCTGTAGAAAGTTAAAAGAACTTTGAAATTTGTAAATGGTATAGGGCATTTGACGTAAACTCTCCGCTGAAATTTCTTCCTGCAAACTACATTCAAACACCACAAACAAACAAAGTAAAGATTAGCTTTGAATTTGAAATACCCTAGATAATATTACATAATCAAGGTACTATGGTAAATAAAAAAAATATATATCATTTTCATTTAGGGAAAGTAAATTTTTGGTTCTCGAGTTTAACAATTTTTCTATAGCCATTATTATTTTTTATTTGAGTACTTAATGTTTTTGGATGTTGAAAAAATAATATATTATTATTTATTATTATTAACACCGTTAACATTTTCATCCTTCAATAACAAGTGGTGGCATTCCATTTATCCAATTAATTAATTGAAATATATAGTATAACTATATAAATATAAAATGATTGAAACCTGAAAGAATAGAAATACTATAGAAAATATGAAACAAAAGAGAAAGAAGTGAAGGATTAATAATATAGTTTTTGACATCCATGGGGATCAACCCTTATAACTAATAAAAAAATAGGACAAACATTCTCATTGCGGCTTATTTTTGTATTTTTAAATTCTTACTTTTATAAATTTTTTAAATTTGGCCTTTTAGAACTCTTTTTCTTATAAATCTTAAAGCTTTATTTTCGGATTTGGAAGTCCCTTGCCATCTTAATCTTTTCATTGTTGATTTTTATCTTCTTTTTTTTTTCCTTGTCTTCATTTTTGTTACCAAACACATCATTCTACACCCTTATTTTATCTAGCTTCATGGAGCTTTGATACTATAGTTTGCTTCTTCTTTTCTTGGTTTTAACTTTTGTAAACATGGGTGCATAAGCATACCTTTTTTTAGTCAAAGGGAGGTCTTTTTAAGCTTCCAAGATAAATTGGAATAGAATCAAATTTCACACAAGTCATCATCTTCTCTATAGGTCTGTTTGGATGGTCTAATTTTCATCTATATATTATCTTTATTTGATCTATATTTGTATCTTATCTATTTTATCAATTTATGAGAAAAATATCTCTTTTTCATCTGTATATGTTTCTTCACAAACATTTGTTTGAAAACAACAAAAATAAGATATCAAACTGACAAAAAAAAAGATAAAACAAACAAACAAACAAACCAAAATAACATTTCAGTGGATGCCTCTATTGTGAGGACCTTGACATCCTTAGACCTTCATCTTTTCCTATCTATATTTTTTACAAAGTGTCATTCTAGTGTGGATTTAGGTGATATCGTACTCTCTAGCTTTTTTAATTTCAATTTTTTGCAATTTTTATTATTTTGTCAAATTTATTATTTAATTATATTATGTATTTCAATTAATTAATTTCACAGATAGAATGCTACCATGTGGCATTTAAGGACAAAAATGTTAAAGAGTGTTAACAAAAATCCAACTTTGTCAACACTTGAAAACCCTACAGGGTTTAAGTAGAAAAAAAAGTGAATGCTTAAAACTTAAATAGAAAAGTGGTCAAACATTAAAGAAAAAAATATATATTTCCCTTCCTTTTATAACCTTTTAAATCTAGATGGTGACCTCTGTTTATATAAATCTTCCTACATATTCATCCCTCATCTTAAGGAGTTTCAAAAAAGCTCACAATTTATTTGACATAAAGAACTCCAAATTCCTCTAAGGTAAGAAATTCCTAGACCCTCTCATTTATTATTCTTGGATTATACCTTAAGTGATCCACTCAAGTAACTTTATCGTGTTTCTTGGTAGGAATCGCTAATAGTGTATCAAACTAAATATGAGATCATGAATGGTAAGAAGATCATAAAATCATCATCTATCCTTTTTTAGTGAACAATTTATAGATAGTTAGTAATGGAAATCATATTATTGATAACTTTATTGTGTTTCTTGGTAGGAATCGCTAATAGTGTATCTAACTAAATACGGGATCATGAATGGTAAGAAGATCATAAAATCATCATCTATCATTTTTTAGTGAACAATTTATAGATAGTTAGTAACAGAAATCATATTATTGATAACTTTATGGTGTTTCTTGGTAGGAATCGCTAATAGTGTATCAAACTAAATACAAGATCATGAATGGTAAGAAGATCATAAAATTATCATCTATCATTTTCTAGTGAACAATTTATAGATAGTTAGTAACGGGAATCATCTTATTGATAGCGGACCGAGAAATTCAAGTAAAACGACTATAAAATCTTTAACGGTAAGAGTTTCTCATAATAAGAATCTAAATATACGAATAACTCAGAAGAATCGAATTTGTGCTTTTAGAGGAATTAATGGGAATAAATCACGTTAGTGAACAAGATGGGAATATAAATACCACTTTGATTTGATGTGTGTTGAAATAGGATTCCTTAACTTGATCTTGTTATGATGGCAAAAAAAAAAAAAAAAAAAAAAACGAAAGAAAAAAAAAAAAAAAGAAGAAAAGCTTGATCTTGTTATGACATGTTGATGGATTATTGTAGAGGATAAGTACTTATAGCGGGATACGTGAATATTATATTGTGAGACAGGCATTTAGTATGAAACTTGAGATTAATGGAGACTTAAAGGAAAAACTAAAGCTATTTAGGTGATTGATTAAATATGGAAACTTGACAACGACTTTGGAATAATAATCGATTATGTGAATTTGAAAAAAATCGGTATAAAGGATATATTACATAACAAAAAATTTAAGATATGACTCTTATGCCAAAAGCTAGAGGAAAACATTCGAAAAACAAGTTGGATTGACATTTGAAGGAACCCACACCGATCCGGGGAAGGAAGCGTGGCTGGAAAGACAATTGAACCACTTTGACTGACCTAATTTTGTCCATCACCCTTGGTTGATCAACCAAGTTGGCTATGGTCTAGCCTAACATTCTGGTCAAGCTCAACTTCGTTGATTGGGAATTAACACGTCGGTGGGGTTATTTTAGTTAATTTTTTAAAATATTCAAAAGAATTAAATCAAAAGTGAAATTTAATATAAGAAAATTAGAATTTTGGTAATACAATCTTTCAACAAATTGTTTCTAATACAAGATTGAATTATTTCAGGATAGGGTTTGGATTTCAAAGTTTGCACAAACCAAGCACGTATTTTTATAATTTATGCAATTAACTAGTCAAAGTTTAAAACTTATAATTTACTACCAATAATTTACTCACTTTTACAACTAATTATTTAAACTTTATCAAAATTTGCAATTAACAACTTAAATTTTATTTGTGCAATTAACGACTTCATCCAAGTATCATAAATGGACTTGAAAAATTCATAGGTAGTAAATTAATACTTTTAAATTTTAAATAGTTAGTTATATAAATTAGTAAAGATTAGATACCAAAGATGACTTTTACCATGATTTGTTGCTTGTGTATGATAGGTTTAATGTTATTGAACAAAATCACATTTAAATTTAATGATATTATATATATTGTTGTGTTGTGTAGAAAAAATTACTTTCAAAAACCTTTATAACTATATGAACACATCACATGGTTTTTAGTTTCCTGATTTCTATTTTGGTTTCCTGTATCCATGGAGAGACCCCAAGAACTTTTGCTCGAGTGGACATGCATAGTCTAAGAGGACTTGGAAACTTTATTTTATTGAGCATGGCATGGTTCAGAGCTTTTGGGAACAACTGGGAGGTCTTAGGATCGTTTATTCCAACGAGTGTTACATAACTATAGAAATCTCATGATTCTTTGCTTCACCGAGTGTGATATAATTATAGAAGTCTTAGTCATTTGATTCGCCAAATATGATATGAAAAATAGAGGTCCTGGGAACTTTTACTCTCCTAGGAGAGGAATAACCATATGAGGATGTAGATTTTTTTTGTATGTTGGCTGTACCATAACCGGTTTCTATTTTGGGTCCAAACGAGTTCATGTTTTCAAAAATTATTTTCCTCAGTCTAATATCAATTGATTTTTTGTTATTATCATGTTATGGATTTAAGTAATGGTTATGATGGTTAATAAATTTAATCTACTGCATTAATTTATAGGTCGTATGTGGTATGACATTGTATGTATCTGTATGCAATAGTTCATAATAAGTGTTTCTCATTCACTTTTTGCTCTTAGGTTATGCTGATGATAATTGAAGTTTACTATGATTATATGGATGAAAATCTTTTATTAGTAGAGGGACTTGTGATCGTTTTGTGAAATTAATTCTCGACACTAATACAATTAGATCTGCTTCATAGACAAACTTGGGATTTGTAATCCTAGAAAAGATTGATTCAGGACGATGAGATCTTATGAGATGATTGAGTTATTATAATATAGTTTCTATGGGATTAATTTATATTTGGTAATTTTGTCGTACCCATGAGATTGTTTAGGTTCATGGACTAATTATGTGGATTGACAAAGATGACGTTTGGCGAATTTTTTTTGTGGTTTACTGGTTTTCAATAATCTTGCATATATGGGCTTTACTCTGCTTGTCCAGCAGAGCTCGTGGCGCTTGGCTCCCAGACCATGGTAGAAGCATTTTACAAAATTCTTTGAACAAAAGTAAAAACAAAGAGATATAAAAAATTAGCAAAATATAGCCAAATCTTCATTTGAAATTGAACTGTTTGGGAATCGGGTATCAAGCCTTGGTTTGCTATCGCACCGCTTCTGCCTTCAAGGTCTGGCAACACAAGGAAGGTTGTCGACGACCTCCCACCACCAGCTCCGTTGACGTTCTTGCTTTTCCACAGTATATAAGTTGTTCTAACTTTTAAAAGTATTAAAATATGTCAAACAATTATGAAGAACTTATTCTATTCTATGTTAATGTATGGAACATTGTTGTAATTTTGTTAAAATTGTGTCTGGCTATATGGCCTTTAACGAACCTCCGCCGCTGAAAGCGAATTTAATCTGCTAAATAAATTACGAAAATTAATAAAAAGATTATGTTTAAAGTAAGTAAAAATAGGGTATTGATATTTCAGGTGATTGAAAAAATAACATTATATGAAGTTCTGCAAATAAAATATAAGATGCTAAAATTGTGGGATTTATTTATTGATCTTATCCATTTGAAACAACTCAATAATTATTTTGAATTTGCTGGAAATTTTAAAGATATATCAAGTACAAAATTTGAGAATATTATATGTATAATATACTTCTTAAAAAATTACACAAAACCAAATTATGAATAAATATTATATGAATAGTATCGCTATATCGCATAAGAGACATGCGATACAGGTTTTGATGCATGTCACACCTTCGAGGAGCGATATACGGTCGATAAAAGACCCGACCCTAACTTTTTTGGTTTTGTGGTTCAACGAAGATGGTTCGAGATGTGGTTATGGTGGATGCTCTTACACGACTATGGCATTGTGGATGTACTGATGGAAGTTGGGGATGGTTCAATTGACTTGACGTGAGTTGACTCAGTTTGGTGATGAGGAGATAGTTATTGATGGAGGTTCCAGTCACATGTTGGTGTTCGGTTTGGATGTATGCAATCGACTCGTGATGGTGCAATCAGTTTGTTAGTGTTTAGTGTTTTGGGTTGATGCTAAGGATGGGTTTTGATGATATCGGTTATGGAGTTGAGCTTACTGGGTTAATGAGGTTGAAGAAGGTGATTTAGAGAGAAGAGGGAGCTAGAGAGAGAAGTTAGAGAGACATAGGAATGGAGAAGATTATGTTGTTCACCTACTCATATTAGATATAAAATTCAAGTGTATCGCTTAATCAACCAATAGTACTGGTATCGCCACTTGGCTATGTGATACACTGCCTTTCATAAATTTGTTCGGATAGGTCATTGTATTGTCGGTAGGTTATGCAACACATGTATAAATAACTGTATCTCCACTCTAACATGTGATATAGCAATGCTAATTTAGTATTTATTTTTTTATAGTTTGTATTTGTGTTATTTTTTAATTAACTGTAGACACATGTTTCACCCATAAAATGTGATACATAGAGGATTATCAAGCAAAGGTAGCGATAAATTATTTAAAGATAACATTTAGTTATCACACGCTAACATTGATAAGTAACTAAGGGATTTTTTAAATTGTTTGAAAAAGTTTTAATTTTAAAGTAACCAATTCAACCTTTCTTCTTGTTATTTAACTGGGACCAATAGTATGAAGTGTGTATATATGTTAATAATTTTAAGCATGTGCATTATTTTGTGTTTTGGCAATATCCAATGCCTTAATATATATGATAATTTAAAAAACCTTCTTTGTATTTATTTTGATACTTGGATAATTGTCTATATTTAAGAACATAACAGTAATTTCACTAAAAATTGGTAAATGAGTACGAGTCAATTTGAGATGTCACGTAATATTTATGCTTTTGCTACACACATGTGACAATACTCTGTAAAAGCTCTATTATCTTAGCTACATGGTTAGTTGCTAAGCCTACAATCTACATAGAATGAGATTCATTAAGCAATACATAACTGGAAATACAGATAGAACGTAGAGGAGTGAATTATATGCTAGTGCAAAGTGTCCTAATTGTCCACAATTAAAGTATTTGTTTTTAATCTTATATTTCTTACCATCACATTGGCCCCTTTTGAAGTGATACTTTAACTTTCTTACTTGTTAAGCTAGCCCTATTTCTATCCTATTGATTCTTGTAGTTTCTCTTCCTTTTAGAACCAAAGGCTCTATTGGATCCTACAAAAAATGCATTTCACAGTAGCTCTTAGACACTCATTTTCTAGTTCAAAGTGATGCAAAATATCATCAAACATTTTGATATTTACTATCATGTGTTCCTAGTTATTTGGATTTTGGAAGGGACCAAATTAGAACTTGTACTTTTTATTCATCAGTTATGTCCAATAGATTTCAATCCTCTGTATCATGTTTGATATCTCTTAGATGCTGTCTTAGTGTATGATTTTGACACATTATCAAACATGATTGTACCCCTACTATTTGCTTATAAAGGTACACTACGCTCTCCTTTAGAATATTTCAATATATTGAACTTTCCGTTGCTAAATATCGTAATTATCAATATTGAGTTTTTTTTTTTCAACTAAACAATAATTTCTTTAGAAATAGAACCTATTTTCAAATAGTTCTGAAATTTATGTAGACACATATAAATGAAATTGACATAACACACATAACATGCACAAAAAATAACATATTGAATCAAATGACAATTCCATACATAATATGGAACAAAAAAAGTTGATATGCTCTTAATCGTCTCTCATGGTCATCTGCTTAGTTGTTATCATATTCAACGTTATTTTGCTAAAATAAAATATAAATTTAAAAATCTTCAATGAATTATAAATCCTAGGCCACCTTAGTCAAATAATTGCAAATAATGAAGGTGCTTGTGTCTAGAGCTATGCAAGTAAGGTAGGTTATGTGGGTCAATCCTTTTAACTCATAAAAAAGAGCAAGTTGGCTAAATTTTTCAACTCGCTTTCTCTACATATCCTGTGGGTTGAAGTTGGCCACAAACCTGATTTTTTTCTTTTTAAATATGAGTAAATGCAAATCCATGATTTTTTTTTAAAATCTAATAAAAGTAAATAACTATATGTAAGTATGCATTAAAAAAATTTTAACCAAATTGAAAAAAAATCGAAACGTTAATATTAAATAAGAATTTTTTATCCTAATTTTATATGCATTTTTTTTATCCATTTTTATCACATATGTAAATATATTTCTTTAATTTTGATTGAAAAAAATTTATATTAAGGGTGTTTACATTGCAATATTAAAATTTGTGAAAAAGAAAAAAATCTTAATTAGTTGGTCAGTATAACTTACCACTTGCATGAGACAACGCAAGCTAAATAGACTAAAGTTGGATAAGTGGGTTAAATAGGCCAACCCGACTCGATCCATGTGGGCTGGTGGGTTAAACGAGCCAACAAATTTTAATCCATTTTAATAAACGGGCCAAAATTTATAACCCTAACCCAACCCACACGGGCTAGTGGGTTAAACGGGCCAGCCCACTAACTTAACTCATTTAAAATTTAACAAAAGAATAATATTATACTAATAGTCTTATAATTTAACGTCATCTCTCATGTTTAGAAATTGATAAAAATAAGATGTCAAAACGATGGCAAACCAAATAGATCTATTGCATAATAAATATCATTAAATGACGTTATGTGCAGCAAATCAGATTGTAACAGGAAGAATCTACGTTAACATATCCGTATATGATAGATCCATTCAGTAATGGGAAGAAATTTTGGGCACTTGCATTTTTTGTCGAAAAGGTTTTAAGTTTTATTTTTTTTAAGTCTTCAAAAAATTTAGAAATAGTGATTTTTTTTAACACCGTAACTTTTCTGTTTAATTTGACATGTAGTAAAATGTGATTTTTCTACATAATTATTTTTAAATAGGTAATATAACTAAATAGCTATTTAATAATGAAAATAGTGAAAAATTATTGAAATAAGGAAAATATAAAAGAAATGAAAATTTGAAATCAATTATTCTTTAGAAAAAAATAAGAAAAAGAAAAAATCAATCAGCCCAAAATCAAAACGTGGTCCATGCGACCATAGATAGAAGATGGGTCACAACCCTTCATCCACCATCATCAGAACCAAAATAAAAAAATTTATAAAAAAGGTGAAAAAGGTAATATAACTTTCAAATTTAAGTTTAAAATCTATTTTAATCTAAAAAAAAAAAAAGTGGACCAACCCGGCCCGTTGCGGGTTAACCTGCTTTAACCCTTCGGTTAAACGGGCTGGGTTTTTTTAGCCCATTTTTAAACGGGTTGAAAAAAATCAATCCTAACCCATTTTAAAAGTGGGTTAAACGGACCAATCCACGAACTATGACCCATTTGTCCAGCTCTAAAATAGGCTAACCTGATAAGCCATAAGCTAAAGCAGGACAAGATGCCTTCGAGCCTGCTCAGTTTGCTTGCACTTTTCTTAGTTCTCATCATAAGAAAATTATGAAGCATATGAAACAAGGCCATATTTATTTATTTCTCAACCAAGTAATTAAACTCATCATTTTCGTATAAAATTTATCATCATTATCTAGAAATATTTATTCAAAGTCATGAAAATCCCAATTTCCACCAAAATTCTCTTCTTCAAATCTATTTAAATTATCCATTAAAAATTAGTCGTTTCATCATGTACGATTAACATTTTGTTCTATATCCCTTTAATCTACGTTATAATAATAAAAAAAAAGTCAAATAGTTTAATCCATTGTTTGTCAGTATTTTAATATATCATAGTTAGAATAAAAAAAGCAACAATATATAAATTTGGATTTGATATCCTCATTCTAGCTTCAATCAAGCCAAGAAAAATGTCTTGAAAATTTTGCCAAAATAATAATCTACATTTCTTTTCTACCTTGCTTATATTGCAAATCGAATTTGCATAAAAAGCTGAAGGTTATTTATTTTGCGGTGAGATGTACTAGAAATAAGGATATTATTAATATGGAAACTAAATTGACTATAAAATAAATTAATATAAAAAAATTAAAAGAATCATTATATGAAAAAAAATATCATAACCAATTATTGATATGATCGAAACCAATATTTTATGTAAAAAACCAATGGAAACTTTCATAATGTATTTGCTCAATGGGACACGCTTCTCAAGGAAAAGCAAAATGCCAAGATAATAGCCTCCTTTCACACAATTGAGACTTTTCCATTTGAACGAGCAGATCATAAAAACGAATAAAAAACAATTACGTTTTCCATTTTAGGATGTCAGTTTCTTCTTGTTTCGGTTACTTCAAATTTGTTTGTTTGCCTTGCCGCGAAGAAGGGGGCAAAAAAAAAAAAAAATATATATATATATATTTATTCAAGTAATATTTCTATCCATAGAGGGAATCGTTAAGACTGCTTAATAGATAGTTTTTTTTTTTAGAGGAAAAAAGACTTTTATTAGTACATAAACTTTAATGAACAACTATATACCCGAACTTGTTTTTTGTCAATAGGTACATGAACTTTTAAAAAGTCTAATTTCATGTCTCTAAAAACTATCCACTCAATCGTTATCCAACACGTGTCAATTATTTCAATAAATAATAAAAGAGCAGGGTAGTGAAACATGGCACGAAAAGTTTAATTATATATGAAATTGGACTATTTAAAAGTTTAAGTACCTAATTATTCATTTTATCAAAATTTTGATACCAAAAGATACTTTCTCCTTTTTTTTTTTATCCCTCTCTAACCCCTTTATAGTGGGAATAAATAAAAACAAGGAGACTATTATACCACTGATTTGATATTGCAATCATGCATTTTCAATTTTATTCCCAATTGTGATTAATAAATTGAAGTAAATGTGTCACTACAGTGACAATGTCATCAGCACTTAGAAACACCAGCAATACATAGCCTAAATGTCTCATTAAAATCTATGATTAGAGGATTTTATACGATCTAATCTCACTATATTTTCCCTTAAAGTATTAAGAGCATAATGGCATTTTCAATTTTATTCCCCATTTAATGGTGCGATCAATAAATTGAAGAAAATATGTCATTACAGATGATGTCATCACCACTTAGAAATACTGGCAATCTATAGCCTAAATGTCTCATTGAAATCTATGATTACGGGATTTTATATGATAGAATCACACTATAGTTTTCCGTAAAGGGTATGTTAGTACTAATAAAAGGCCATTTGACGGTTTTCTTTATATCTGATGTCTCTTGAAAAGAATGACAACTCTTTTCATATATCTTTTAAGTCATGTCGTCTTATAATTAAAAGAAAGAATCTCTCTTTTAATACATTTGTTAGAAAAAGTTATAACTCTGTAAAAATTTAGTATTGCATCTCATCCTAACCAATAAAAAGACTGAGTAAATTATACTAAAAGATGTCAACATTTATGGGTAAGTTCATTTAAAATATCAACGTTTCAAGTGGTTAAAATGAATAATCAAGTTTTTATAAAGTGAATTAAATGAGATATCAACGTTTTGTAAAGTCCATTTAAGGTATCAACGTTTCGATTAGTTTTCAATTGAGTTTCCTAAATTTTCACTAATGGTCAATTATTAATATCTTATTTGACTCACTTTGTAAAATATTAATACATTTTGTTTAATCAATTGAAATTTTGATACCTTAAATGATTTTCCCAAAATTTGATTTCATTTTTGGACAACTTGAAACATTGATAAATGAACTTATCCCCTAGCATTAATACCTTTTGATGTAATTTATCCAAAAGAAATTATGCGTGTCAAGAAATAATAAAACTACAAAATCATTACCTCATCTTTCATGAACTCATTATGGGATAATGTAAGTGTGGGTCATGTGCATAAGGTTTGAATCAAGTGTTTCATATAATCTTAGAGCAGCGACATGAAGATGACATAGAAGTTTACATTGTAGAAAGTGGCTGAGAGAAAAAAACAAACCTAGTGACTTAAACCACAGGAAAGGTTTTAAAATATTGACCTCATCATTCTTGAATAGAATTGGCTAGTTTTCATTGAATCTTGTTTAATTTTCAAGAGCAACATATGAAATAGTCTTAAATGAAGAGATTCTATTTAGTATTTATAAAACTCTTTTATTCATGACATTCATAAAATCACTTACGGCATGTTTAGTATACTAGAATAGATTTACAATTTCGGGTTCAATTTAGGTTCAATTTCTTTTCCCCATGTTTGGAAGCGTTTTCAAAAGATTGTGATTCCTCAAAATCAATAGTTTCAGCTTTATAAGAAAGGAAATCACTACCCAACAGCTCACACCATACTCAGCCATGATTGAATCACTAAAGTAGTAAATATTCTAATAACTATATTTATTTTATAGATTAGATGTGACTAAAAAGTCCCATTGACGGAGCCGTAGAAGCTCCCTACTAGGAATTCAATTCCGCATTCTCAAAGGCAGAATCGCGATTCTATTTCACTTATATCAATGTAATTGCTTTATTTACTTTTTTTTTATCTTACACGTATTTATTGTCTATTTTAATTATAGGGAAGGGTATTTTTAATAAATCTTATTATATATTCATTCCGTTTTGTAAACATCTAAACATAAGAATGGATTTACCATTCTCTTATTCATTCTATTCATTTTATTTCATTCAATTCCTTTAACTCAAATCCATTCTATTTCAAATAATTCTAGTATACCAAAAGTGACATTAGTGATTGACTAATAAAACAAAGTATATTCACTATAGAGTTATTTTGATGAATTAGTCATGGATACAGGCATACAGCCATTATGACAACCCAATAAGTCAAGTCTCATCGAATCATCTCAAGTTAACAACTTAATTCCAACGTTTAGCCATTTATATGAAAACTCATGCCTATATTGTTGCTGGGTTTAACCTACATTCTTATGAAGCCAATTAGGCTTTACATTCTCTAACTAAGCAAAATTCCTTTGACAAAGTTGAAGGTTTTTGTGTATTTAATAAGCCCTTGATAAGTGCTCTAAGAACTTACGACGTTACATATTGCATACACTATAGAGCTACTATACTTCTGTTAGGGTTGCAAACAAGTCAAGCCGAGTCGCCTAATCTAAACTTTTCAAGACTCGGACTCAATTTTTCAAAAGTTATTAAGCTTGACCAAGTTGTTTATCAAGCTTCAAACTCAAGTTCAAGCTTAACTTGTTTGGCAAAAGAGCTTTATATTGAGCTCTAGCTTGACTTGTTTATTGATCAA
This sequence comes from Combretum micranthum, assembly GCA_024138025.1. Taxonomy (NCBI): domain Eukaryota; kingdom Viridiplantae; phylum Streptophyta; class Magnoliopsida; order Myrtales; family Combretaceae; genus Combretum; species Combretum micranthum. Next base: position 232,213 of record JAMXBD010001391.1, read on the forward strand.
GCTCAAGCCAAGTCGATTTTTATCAAGCGTACCAAGTTTTTATCGAGTATGAAATTTAACTTTGGGCTTGGGTCATTTAGATAGCTTGTTTTCTATTTTTCTCGAACCTAAAAATAATATATATGAGTCATTAAATATATATATATATATATATATTAAATAGAAATTAGGTTTTATTATTGTTGTTATATATATTAATATGAATATACGACTCACAAATCTGCTAACGAGCAAGTTGATAGGCTTACTTCCGAGCCTATCCACAAGTCTGAATAAGCCTTTCATGAGCTGTCTCATGAGCTTGAATCAAAGCACAGGCTCCGCTGATTGTTTAGATAAATAAGCTTTACTTTAAAGTTCAAATTCAACTCTTTTACTATCTAATTATTATTGAGTGTTTACAAACTCTTCGATCAATAATATTTATTAGATTAATTTAGCGATTAATGGATAAAGTATACTTATGGTTATGGAATGCTAGATTGGCAGTTACGTATAAATTTCACTCTTGATGTTTTGTTACCAGTGGTAAACTCAATATGAGAATATCGGCAATGTTGGATGCTAGTTTGAATGTTGTTATGGGACTTTATGTAAAAGTTGCATGTAGACCATGCTCTAATGGTACGATAAAGTTAGTAAACTCAATATGAGGTTGTTAATTGGTGTTATTGTGAGTCAAACCTAGACATGGACACAAGCCAAGTTTAACATGTGACTTGGCCTGAACCGCCATCAATAGGGTCAGACTCGATAGCCTAAACAAGCCGTACAGGTTATGATTGATCTAGTGACTCGACGATTAGCTGGGTTTTTGAGTAAACTCTCTTGACTCATAAACCCACCAAATAAGGTGGGTCATTGCAAAAAATAATTAAAAATAAAATAAAATAAAACTTGATGCTAAAATAGGGAAATGACTAAACAATATGTTCAGTGTGTTGATAAGTGTTTTGAAATTGTGTGTATGTGAATACGTGTGTTGAATAGTGTGACTGTAAGAGTACATGAAAGTGTTCTTGTTATGTCATGTGGACAAAGAGCAAGATGAATACCAACATACTTACAAGATTATGTTACATCTTAGGATACAATAAGGCAAATATAACATAAAATACATGTAGTATTTGTTTTCTTTTTGCTTGTAAGTAGTAAAATAGCTAGCAAGTTGTAAACAAATACAGATAGGCTTTGTAACTGATTACAAGTTGAGATTTTCACAACTGATATAAATAGTAATACATAGGAGAGAACAAGGCATGAAAAGTTTACCCAAAATAACAAAACACTACAAGAGCCTCTAGAAGCTCGCATTCCAGAAATCTTTCCCAACTTTCCTTCTTTCATTTTCCTCGTATACAAAACATCATAGATAGTTAGAGAGAAAGAAATCAATGGATTAAAAACAAAACAGTAAACTTAGAGAGATCTAGTTGTTGAGATTTTGAAAACCCTTGTTCCTGAGAAGAATATTCGACAGGAAGAGAGAACCTTACTTTCATTGAGTCATTTCTAATCGAGAGAGAGAGAGAGAGAGCGAGAGAGAAGTACTGCTAGGGTTGTTGTAAACCCCTAAAGTTTACGATCGATTAAGCTTAAACCATAATCGAAAGGTCAACCGGAAACCTTAAAGTCAATAAAACCTTAGTTAGACGTAACAAGTTTAAGTCCGGCAATCTCATGTTCGCAACCGTAAGTGAGTAAATAAAAGGTTAGTATGTAGAATAGTTCGTAATAACATAAGAAAGCTTAAAAAATATCAAATCAGAAAAACTGCAATTTGTTTTGAACCCAAACGGATGCAGTTTTCGAAAAAACGTGTCATGAGGCTTAGAATAGTAAATACATTCCGGATAGACCGTAGATTCATAAAAATATAAGGTTTTCAAAATATCAGTTTTATAATTTTTTGGTAAGTAAAAATATCATATATCATATTTATACGCGTATTTTTTTACCGGTACTTTATTAGTCACATCTACTTTACATTATACTATTTATTACTATTCTACACTATTCATTTATCTCTACTTTTTCTAATACATACTATTACACTCTATACACCTATTATCTTTACTATTTACCTTTCCCATAACTTTATATCATATCTACCTTACATATTATTTCTTTTAATTAACAAAAATACAAAAAAATCACATCTCTCCCTCTCTCACTCCCCATGGTTGGCGCCTCCCTCCCAATTTCGCTCATATATTTTCTCTTTTTCAATTATTTTTACTCACACAAATTTACTCCTCATTTTCTTATAAATACCTCCCCTCCTCTTTCATTTCTTTCACACTTCATGTACCCACAAATTCACTACCAAATCTCTTCAAAACTCCTCTATATATATACTTTCAAAACTCTCTCAAAATACTCTCAAACCCCCTTCTACATATACAAAACCCATTCACACATATTACTCCAAAATCCTCTTAAGGTAAAATTTTCTTTCTATGTTTCTTCCTACCATGTCATGTAACTTTACATGACTATAGTGTGAGTTTCCTAAACTTATTGTTATGGAAGCTACACTCTGTTCATGTATTGTTCTTGTTCATGAAAATCTATTTCTCTAATTTTTATGTTGTTATCATGTTTTGCACATATTATTGTTGATATTATGTTAACTTCTTATATAAGTAGTTAACTAAATATAATTACGTATCTACATATATATATATATATATATTCTTTAGAGCATATAAGCTCACTTGCAATTTATTTACTTTCATGAAAAGTAATTTATTTATTTTTTTCTTTGCAATTTATTTATTTCATGTTGTTTTAAGATTAGTTTCTAGTCTTAAACTTGTCCTCATCAAGTCAAAATAATTTTTTTTTTAGAACTAGTCTATTTTTTATTCCCGGGAGCCTTGAAGAGGTTAAGACTCCCAATACTTGATTTTATTTATTATTTATTATGATTTGCTTGCTATTATGCTCATAATCATGCACCTAAAGATTGTTGTCTAAATTTTAAAGCTTCAAATATACTTTTTGCAAAAAGGAGATTTTATCACCTGAGAATGGTTCTATATGAAATTTAGAATTTATGATTTAATAAAAAGTAAATCCATTCTTTTCAAAACTTTAGGAAGAACTCACTATAATTTTGAAGCTACCTTTGTTAAATTATTTTCCAAAAGAAGATGACTTTTGATAATAAAATGTTTTCCATAAAAACATAATGTAAAGGAAACCCCTTAAAAAGGGAAATGAGAGTTTTCAAACCAAGATTTTCCAAGTAATGGTCAAAGAAAAATTGTATAGAAAACTAATAGGAAAAGTGACACTAATATTGAAAGTTTCGAAGAGGAAAAAAGAGAAATTTATTTTTAAAAAATGAAATATGCTTTGAAAACAAAAGAATCAAAATATTCATTTTTTAGGATTTACAAAAAGGATTTCTTGTAAACTATGGTTTTCTAAACTTTTAACTAGCATTATTTTTACTAAAGAAATTTGATTGGACAACAAACACTTGAGCATCTATAAAAAGAAATTTCTCAACTATATAGATAACTAAGTATTTATCAAAGCAATTTTTGGATGATTTGATGTTTGAAACAAATGCTTTTGGGATGGGAAAGTTCGTGGTGAATCTGATCACCACTGTTTCGGAGCTTAAATGACCTAGTTTGATGAAAATAGTTTTAGAAATGGATAGATCTTTTCAAATAGGTAGAAATCGGTATATTATATACGCAATTCCGAATTAAAATGACCAAGTTATGACCATTTTGAGTTGAAATTATCTTCTATACGAACTTTGACGTTCTTATGACATAGTTTTGTCAAATTTCAAGAAAGTTATCAAGATTTACTCATTTCAGGTATTTTTCTTGACTCGGTGATCCCAAGGAAGAATACCCGTATCCCCGAGGATTATTTCGACTAAGTGGATTGTTTGATTGACTCATCCATTTAAAAGAAGTATCGTCATGGCAACGTGAGTTTATTTCCTTGAATACTTTACTTGATTGTACTTGTAGTTTAGTTGTACTAGAATTAAGGAAAGACAAATTGATATGTATGTAAAAATTGTTGAAAGAATTCTAAGAATATTGAGATGGGAATTGATTGTAAGTAATCATTTGTTTTAGCATAGAACTTGATATGTATGAGATTCTATGATCATCTTAAAATTAATAATAATGATGCTATAATATCTTAAATAAATTGATTCATGCAAACCATGAAGTAAGTCACATTGCATGAGGTTATTATCCTTGGGTAAAAACGATAATAGCACAGTCAAAAGCAACACTTGGCGGCTATGATCGAAAGCGATTGCTTGGCGACATGGAATTAAACCAATGCTTGGCGGTAAACCGAAAGCATGGCTCAACCTAAGTAGACTTAATATGCTTGGCAGTAATGATAAAAAACATAACTTAACTAAAACTACTCGTTTTGAGATTACTTATCACCAAACCCCGAATGAAGAGCAAAAATCAATTCAATATATAGTTCCCGGAAAACAGTATGCCTTGCCTGCTCACGCGTATGTTATATTTCACTTGAATACTTAAATAACTTGTTTGAATTTTGCTACACAAGAGTTTGCTTATGGAAATAATTCTCACTAAGCCATTAGCTTATACTCCTATAGATATCTTTTGCAGTTTAGCTATTTGTGGTTGAGGCCATGTAGACCTTGCAGCCAGGTATTTTCCCTTTTTGGTTAAGGAATTTTTAGATGAAGTTTAGCATTAGTTCAGATGTAGACTTCATAGAAAATTTCTTGTAATAGATTATAGTTATTTTGGCGGAAAATGCCCCTAAGACTTGTAATACAATATTATGAATAAATGAATATTATGATTTCCTTTCCTTAATTTGTTATTGTATCTTCTTAAGCTTCAAATTTTAAAGTATGGTCCTCTAAATTTATGAGAGCACTCCTTACACTTAATATCGAAGTTTTGGAAATGACTAAGGTTGTCATACTTAAGCTTTAATATTGAGTGTGGCGGACTGTTACATTTAGGATACCCTTTGGGACGTGACAGTTTGTCTACTTGAAGATTCGAGTATTATTTGTTTCGTGGGCTTGGGCCTTGAACTCGGGCTTATCAGTTCTCTGTGTGTGAAGTGTGTTAGCCTGATATTCTATGGAATAAAAATAAATTAAAAAAAATGTAAAGTAAAAGAAAATAGGGAAGTTGATTGAAAAAAAAAAAAGTTTTATCATGGGTTTCCCCACTATAAACTGGCCTGTGACCTATTGAGTTGGCTCGATACGACCCTTCAAGTCTGAGTTGGCTTTAAGTCAAGCATATATCGACCCATGAATTGGTGGTTCAAAGCTTGGTTGATCCATTGTTGATGTCTAGGCAAACAATCGTATATTATCCTTATCATTTATGTTTGAACAATGTAATGGTGAGTAATAAGCTACTATAAGTCTTGGGCACTAGGACTATGCTATATACTTTATGTTTCCTTTTGCTTTAGATGTTAGTAGGTTTATACCGTTGATAATGTGTGATACTCATGTGTCTTTTGTGCAGTATAGTTATTCGTAGGGCATTTGTTAATCCTATTTAGGATGTCGTTTTTCAAGTGACCATAGTTTTGTATTTGAAGGATCAAGACAATATAATGTGTCACGATAAGGTACAAGGATATGGTGAACTAGCCATGTCTTTGAATTTTACACATGACCCTCCAACTTAAATATCTCGTGATAAAACGTAACGCTCTCACGTCTTGAACTGCCATTAAGATGAAAAGCAAAAATTAAGCAAATTAGTAAATAAATCATTATTTCCTCACATCAATCATCAAGATAGATATTAATTAAAAAATTGCCTCCATTGCTCTATCTTAAATTTTCTTTTGGCTAAAATTTAGTGGTCAGCGGATGAGGATTAAGAGAACGCTATACATTCCATGATTATTAATCTCCTAAAAATAAACAACTTAATGGTGCACTTTTTTAATCTTGTACCTTATGCCCACGGGAATATTTGGAAAGTTATGACTGAATAAATGTCTCCATAATGAAAATGGTAAATAATTCTTCATTTCATTTAATTATGGTCAAATTTAAATTTTTGAAATTTCTTTATAAAAAGTGGAATGCTATTCATGACTAGTCAAATTTTCAGTGTTCTTGAAGTGCATATTATAGTTTACTTTGCTCTACATATCAACCCAAAGAGATTCCTTTTTTCCTAAATCTTCCTTTTCCATCAATGGCAATTCAAGGAATTTCCCCTTCTCCATTTGATCCACAGGCAGCTTGCAAATGTTGCCATCAACCTGAATGGCTGCAAAACATTCTAACAGGTCAGGACTAAGAGATTTTTAGTATATGATACTAATTTCCAAAATGTGTAATGAATTATGGTTTTGAATCTTGGCTTTATATAGATAAATTTTGATGTGAAAATTCATATTGATAGTTTACTCAAATTATATTCTATGGTTTTCATGATGTAACTGATGTAGAAGTGAGCACGGTTTGGCATAATTATCACTTCCCAGAGATAAAATCATAGTTTAGATCATTAAATCCTAGAATTTAATCATAAAATCCATAGTCTAAATGCCAACAACCTCATAAAACATGATTTCTTGAAAATATTCATTAGCCAGACACTACTTTAGTGTTAACTTGTATATAAATTTCCATTTTGTGTGAATTATTCTGCATCAAATGTTCCATTGCAGATGTGGACAGGAATATAGAGAGTATCCTGAAACTTGTATCCCACTGCAGTAAGAAACCAGAAGTTATGCGCATGCTTGGAGAGCTAAAGTTCTCTTTCATTTCTTTAGTAGCGGATCATGACCAACTAGTGATCAGATATCTAGAACTAACTTCTTCCTCCCACAATGAATCAACAGAACAGAAATGCAATAAGGAAAATGAAATCTTGGAAGATCGTAGATCGGAAAAGATATATTCGCCCCCAGAATCTGCTATGGAAGACACTGAAAGCGAATTTGGCAGTGAGAACTCTGATTTTGAGCGCATGGAAAAGTCGGTTGAGGAATTTTTGCAGACTGAACCAAACAATGAGAAACTATATCAAAAGAGGGGAGATGTTGAGAACGACAAAGGACTCATTATTCCATCAACTATGGAAGAAATCACCACCGAAGTGATGGTTTCGGTTTTGGACTGCGTTGTGGATTACGCGAGGATCCCTTGAGGGGTGCATTTAAGTGGGAAGAGAGGCGGGATGGGCTCAACATGCAGGGGATCAATCTGTTGGAAGAGAATCTACAAAAGCCGGCAGAGTTGGTAAGAAGAGATGAAGAAAAGAGGGAAACCATTGGCAAGCTTCAATCCAAGATTGATGAACAGAAGGAAATCATACGTAAGCTTGAATTCGAGCTTGATGAACTGAAGGCAGTGAAAGGACCAGTCCAGGATATCTTCTCTTGCTCCAGGGCAATTGTAAGGACCAACCAGTCCCCAGTCGCAAGGCTGACAGAGGCGCTTTTTGGTCCATTTTTTACAAGAACTTTTTGGTGCCATTAAGCTATCTTGCAATTGATGAAGCTGTGTTGGGAATATTCTTTGGCCTGATCAAATGCTATACATTCAAGAATGAAATCTAGGGGTTTCCATGGTTCAGGTTGATTTGTTTTTTCCCAAAGCATGATCCATAGATATGTTTCTTTCTGCTATACCCTTCAAATAGCATACAAAGAATCATTGAAATTGTTTGTTTTTTTTTTTTTTTTTCCGAATCGAACACTAAATATCTAGTTGAACAACTGATCAATATATTAGGTACAATCACATTGAAGACATGAACACTGCAAGAAAGTACTTCAAACTGAATTTTTCATAAGTTAATGGAACATGGTAAATCAAGGCTGTTCAAAGCGGAAATGAAATGATGCAATAACTATACACAATAGCTAATTGCAAAATCCACCATGACTTAATCTGCTAGAAGGCAGGGATTTGTTCATGATGTTCATAATTGTTTCTTGCTCTCAGTGAACTATGAACTGAACAGCATGCAAGTGAAACCTACTAATAACTAGGCCTTCCTACTTCCATTTTCATGCAATTAGAACACTTAACAATTACATTACAAAAGCTAGAATCGCAGTGCCAGTTTCATTCCTCAGTTTTCCAAGACTGGATGATTTCTTCCCCATGAACTCACCAGATGCCGGTATCAGGACAAATGGTTATGAAATTGGAGCAATTGGAGCTGGAGCCCTTTGATCACTTGCATTTGGAGTTGGGAAAAATGTAGATATGTTAGGGGAGTTTGCATATGGTACAACAACCGAAGATGCTAAAATTTTGGTAGGCTTTTCCAGTTAATAAAGTGGATGAAGGTTCCCAATAAGTATAGTCATTGTGAAATAGAACTGAAATTTGGCAAACATGAACACTGACACTTGATTTGAAGATGGAGATAGTTGTGATGACAAAGTGTTGAATGAATTTGGAAGTGAAAGTACAAAAGTTAGGTGGAAATTCTTAGGTTAAGTCGCCACTTTTTTATGTACGGCGACTTATGCACAAGTGGCGACCTGATCATCCGATAAAAATCAACCTAGGAAAAACAAATACACCAAGAACATATTATACAAACCTAGAACATTAAGCGACCTAAGGTAAATACTCAAATCTAAAACATAATAGAGGAACCTAAGACATCCGTTAACCTGGAACATAAGAGAAAACCTAGATATATTAAAATAACCTAGGGCATTCCTTCAGCTAGCACAAAATAAAGAACCTGATACATTTAGAACATGTGATACTACTGTTTATCTAAGTATTAGCAAATGTTCTAGGTCACGAGTCTCAGGTACTAGGTTTCGAGTTACATCATATCTCCTAGATAAGAGTGGAAGTTCCAGGTCATAGAACACCTAGAACAAATGCGAATACTTAGAACATATTAAAATAACCTAGACATTCCTTCACCCAGCACAAAATAAAGAATCTGGTACATTTCAAACATGTGTTACTACTATTTGTCCTAGGTATTAGCAAATGTTCTGGGTCACGAGTCCCAGGTATTAGGTCTCAGGTTACCTCATATCTCCTAGGTAAGAGTGTAAGTTCCAGATCATAGAACACCTAGAACAAATGTGAATACCTAGAACATATTAAAATAACCTAAGATATTCCTTCACCTAGCACAAAATAAAGAACCCGGTATATTTCAAACGTGTGCTACCACTGTTTATCCTAAGTATTAGCAAATGTTCTAGGTCAAGAGTCCCGGGCACTAGGTTTTAGGTTACGTCATATGTCCCAAGTAAGAGTCGAAGTTCCAAGTCATGGACACCTAAAAAAAATGCAAATACCTATAACATATTAAAATAAATTGGGATTTTCCTTCACCCAACACAAAATAAAGAATTCGGTACATTTCTAATATGTGCTACCACTGTTTATCCTAGGTATTAGCAAATATATTAAGTCAAGAGTCCTAGGTACTAGGTCCTAGGTTAAGTCATATGTCCCAGGTAAGAGTGGAAGTTCCAGGTCATAGACACTTAGAACAATGCGAATACCTAAAACATATTAAAATAACTTAGGACATTCCTTCAACCACATAAAATAAAGAACCCGGCACATTTCGAACATGTGCAACTACTGTTTGTCCTAGGTATAAGAAAATGTTCCAGGTCACAAGTCTCAGGTTACGTCATACCTCCTAGGTAAGAGTAGAAGTTCCAGGTCATAGAACACCTAGAACAAATGCGAATACCTAAAACATATTAAAATAACCTAGGACATTCCTTCAACTAGGTCGCTTGAAATACGCCACATTGTAAGTATTCTAGGTCATTTGTCTAGGTCCCTTCTAACTATTCTAGGCTATTTGTTTTAGGAGTTAACAAGATGCTAAGTTTTTATCAAAGGTCACTTTTAAATGTTTTAGGATCTTACACATGTCTTAGGTCCCTTTTAACTATTCTAGGTCCTTACACATGTCTTAGGTCCCCTATAATGATGAAGGTAGTTTGTCCTAGGTCAATCTAAATTGTTCTAGTCCTTACACATCCCAGGTCGCTTTTAGATTTCTAGGTCATCGTCCTAGGTCACCATAAAATGTTCTAGGTCCATAACACAAGTCCTAGGTTGCTTTTAGATTTATAGGTCATTTGTTCTAGGTCACTAGAAAATGTTTTAGGTCCTTAACAACAGCTGGGGTACCTTTTAATGTTCTAGGTCATTTGTTCCTAGGTCACTTATAAATGTTCTAGGTCGTTACATATGCCAGAGGTCCTTTTAATGTTCTATGTCATTTGTCCAGGTTATTATAAAATGTTCTAGGTCCTCAACAAAAGCCAGGGTACCTTTTAATGTCTAAGTCATTATAAATGTTCTAGGTCTTACACATGTCTTGGGTCCCTTTTAATGTATAGGTCATCTGTCCTAGGTAAATTTAAAATGTTTTAGGTCCTTACACATATCCTATTTCGCTTTAAGATTTCTATATCGTTCGATCTAGGTCACCATAAAATGTTTTAGGTCTGTAACACAAGTCTTAGGTACCTTTTAGTGTTTTAGGTAATTTGTTCCTTGGTCACTTGTAAATGTTCTAGGTTGTTACACATGTCTTAGGTCCCTTTTAATGTTCTATGTCGTTTCTTAGGTCCCTTTTAATGTTCTATGTCGTTTATCCTAGAAAATTTAAAATGTTCTAGGTCCTTATACATGTCCTAGTCACTTTTAGAATTCTAGGTCATTCGTCCTGGTTACTATAAAATGTTATAGGTCCTCAACACAAGTCTTAGGTACCTTCTAACGTTCTAGGTCATTCTTCCTAGGTCACATACAAATGTTTTAGGTCGTTACCTATGTCTTAGGTCCCTTTTAATGTTCTATGTCATTTTTCCTAGGTAAATTTAAAACGTTCTAAGTCTTTACACATACCCTAGGTTGCTTTTAGATTTCTAGGTCATTCGTCCTAGGTGATTATAAAATGTTCCAGGTCCTTAACGAAAGCTGGGATACCTTTTAATGTTCTAGGTCATTTTCTTAGGTTACTTATAAATATTCTAGTCATTACACATGTCTTAGGTCTCTTTTAATGTTATAGGTCATTTAACCTCGGTAAATTTAAAATGTTCTACATCCTTATACATGTCCTAGGCCACTTTTATATTTCTAGGTCATTCGTCCTAGGTACCATAAAATGTTCTAGGTCCTCAACACAAGTCTTAGGTACCTTTTAATGTTCTAGTTCATTTGTTCCTTGGTCACTATAAATGTTCTAGGTTGTTATACATGTCCTAGGTCTCTTTTTGTGTTCTAGGTCATTTGTCCCAAGTAAATTTAAAATGTTCTAGGCATGACATGCCCTAGGTGGCTTTTAGTTTTCCAGGTCGACCTAGGTTACTATAAAATGTTGTAGGTGCTTAACATAAGTCTTAGGTCCTTTTAACGTTCTAGTCATTTGTTTCTAGGTCACTTATAAATGTTCAAGGTCATTACACATGTATTAGCTCCCTTTTAATGTTATATGTCATTTGTCCTAGTAAATTTAAAATGTCCTAGGTCCTTACACATGTGCTAGGTCGCTTTTAGATTTCTAAGTCATTCGTCCTTGGTCACCATAAAATGTTCTAGTTCTTGACAAATTCCTAGGTACCTTTTAATGTTCTAGGTCATTTGTTCCTAGGTCACTTATAAATGTTTTAGGTTGTTATATATGTCATAGGTCATGTTTGTGTCTAAGTCATTTGTTCTAGGTCAGTTTAAAATGTCCTAGGTCAATTGTCCTAGGCCACTTTAAAATGTTCTAGTCCTTACATAAGTCCTAGGCCACATTTAAATGTTCTAGGACATTTGTTTGAGGTCACTTTTAATGTTCTAGGTCATTGTCCTAGTCACTTTTAAATGTTCTAGGTCCATGCATATGTCCTAAGCTACTTTTAGTGTTCTAGCTCTTTTTATATGTTCTAGGTCATTGGATTTGCTCTAAGTGTATGATGACATGGAACATATGAAGTAACCTAGGACCTAGTAGAATTAAAGACTCACGATGCATTTCGAATAGGTGCTTAGGTCCCTGGAAATACATATGTCCGCAGTAAGTGAGGCAATTCTAGGTCATCGTCCACCTAAACAAATGCGAATACCTATAACATATAAAAGATCTTGGGACATTTTTTTCACCTAGCATAAAACAAAGAACCCGATACACTTGCTCTAGGTCTTAGGCTAAATGTAATGGGTATTTATTTTTTGCTATGTGAAGGAATGTCCCAGGATCTTTTAAATGTTCTAGGTATTTGCATTTACTATAGATGCAAGATGACCTGGAATTCCTCCTCCTACCGTGAACGTATGTATTATCCTGGGACCTCATACTAAGGTAACGTGAACTAGATCACATGCGAATACCTAGGACAAATAGCAGTAGCACATGTTCGAAATGTACCGGTTTCCTTATTATGTTCTAGGAGAATGAATTTCCTTTCCTAGGTTCTTTGATTACGTTCAAGGTCTTTGGATTTGCTCTAGGTGTACGATGACCTAGAACATATGAAGTAACCTAAGACCTAGTAGAAATTAAAGACCTTGGTACATTTCGAATGGTGCTGGATCCCTAGATGATACATATGTCCGTGGTGAGAGAAAATTCAGGTCATCATCTACCTCGCATACCTATAACATATTAAAAGAACCTAGGATATTCTTTCACCTAGTATAAAATAAAGAACATGATGTACTATTCTAGGTTCTAGAAGCCAAATGTAACGGGTTATTTATTTTTTTCTATGTGAAGGAATGTCCCAGGATCTTTTAATATGTTCTAATATCTACATTTGCTCCAGGTGCAAAATGACCTGGGATTCCCTCTCTTACCACGAACATATGTATTATCCTGAGACCTCGTAACTAGGTAACATGAACTAGAACACATGCAACTACTCAGGATAAATAGCAGTAGCACATATTCAAAATCTATCGGGTTTGTTATTCTATTCAGAAAGAATTTACTTTCCTACGTTCTTTTAATATTCTGGGTCATCGGATTTGGTCTAGGTGTACGATGACGTGGACATATGAAGTAACCTATGACCTAGTAGAAATTAAGGATGCCAGTACATTTCAAACGTGTGCTTTGGTCCTAGGATAATAAATATGTTCGAGGTAGGAGAGGGAATTCCAAGTCATCTTTTGCCAAGAATAAAGGCGAATGCCTATAATATATTAAAAGAGCCTAAGATATTCCTTCACTTAGTACAAAATAAAAAACCGGTACACTTGTTCTAGGTTCTAGGCGCCGATTAATGGGTTATTTATTTTTTGCTATGTGAAGGAATGTCCCAGGATCTTTTAATATATTCTAGTTATTCGCATTTGCTGTGTAAGATGACCTGGAATTCCATCTCCTACCTTAAACATATGTATTATCCTAGGACCTTGTACCTGGGTAACGTGAACTAGAACACATGCAAATACCCAAGACAAATAGCTGTAGCATACGTTCGAAATGTACCGAGTTTCTATTTGTTCTAGCGACGAAATTTCCTAGTCTCTTTATTATGTTCTCAATACTCATATTTGTTAAAGGTTTAGGACATATATGTTGACAGGGGTATTCTGAAATCTATAATATAGGAAGATGTGCTACCTAGAACAAATGGAACAACCTTAAACATCCACAATGACCAAGAAGATGTGCAACCTAGATTTTTTAAAAGGACCTGGAACATTCTGCAACCTGGAAGATAGGATGACCTAATACCTTGGACCAGCCTATAACATTAACGAGGAACAAGAACAAATGGTAACCTAGAACTTTCGAAAGCACATGGGGCATTATGTCGACCTGTACATTCTAAAACTTGTAACATAAACCTAATACCTTCTAATAAATGGACAAACATGGAACATTCATAATGACCTAGAATATGTGGCAACTAAGAACTTTTCAAAGGACCTGGACATTTTGAAACCTATAAAATTGCAAGACCCGAACCAACATCATTTACGACGACCTAGAACTTTTGAAAGGACCTGGGACAATATGTCGACCCGGGACATTCTGGAAACTATAACTTTAGAAGACCTGATATAGAACAAATGGACAAACCTAAACATTTACGAGGAGCTAGAACATGTGGCAACCCAGAACTTTCTAAAGGACCGAAGACAATTTGTCGATCTGGGACATGCTTGAAACTAGAACATAAGAAGACCTGGTACCTAGAACAATAGACAAACCCAGAACATTGAGAAGGACCTAGAACATGTGGCAACCTGGAGCTTTCTAAAGGACCTAGGACAATATGTCAACTTGGGACATTTGGAAACTAGACCGCATGTAGACTTGATACCTAGAACAAATGGACAATCCTAGAACATTTCCAAGGACCTGGAACATGGGGCATCCAGGAACTTTCGACAGGACCTGGGACATCCTTGAAACTAGAACGTAAGAAGACCTGATACCTAGAGCGAATGGACAAACCTGGAACCTTTACGATGACCTAAAACCTGTGGAAACCCATAACTTTTGAAAGGACCTGGGACAAATATGTCTACTCGAGACATTTTGGAAACTACATTGTTAGAAGACCTGATACCTAGAACAAATGGACCATCCTGGAACATTTGCGAGGACCAAGTACATATGTCAAGTTTTGAAAGGACATGGGATAAATATCTCTACCTAGGTCCAATGGACCAACATGAAACATTTACACGGACCTAGAACTTTCAAAAGACCTAAGACATTTACAACCTTAGAACATATGAGTCCAGATGGAACGATACAAAGACCTGGAGACCTATAACATATGGCAACTTAGAGCATTTACAAAAATGATGACCTAGGACATTTACAAAGGCCACATGACATTATAAACCTAGAGCATTTATCCATCAAGCAACTGTAAGCAAATGTATAAGATTGCTTGCCTGAAGTATCATAGAACAATGTACTTTACAAATGGTGTTGGATTGAATGTTTCATACAAACGATGGATAAGCAGAAATGGATTTGGTTTTCTTTCCTTCCCTCCAGCCAGGAATCAGTACATGATAAAAATGATATTGGAGTGAACATCTCTCAAATGTATTTGGTTTTCTCTTCATTCCCTTCACTTATATAACATAAAAACAGTCCACCGAACAGTTAATGTCAAACCTAACCACCAGTCAACTTTACAAACAATTATGTTTACAGTAACTTTTTTAATACATCAGTCAATTCGATAAATTACAGTAAACTACAAACTACTTACGTCAGACAATTCCAAAACCTAAAGTGTCAATAATATGATGTTGTTGTCCTCATTTCCCCTTATGGGTAGTATGGTGGGTTAGCCTCATCTTCCATTCCAAATGATATCAGTATACCAAAAGTGACATTAGTGATTGACTAATAAAATAAAGTATATTCATTATAGAGTTATTTTAATGAATTAGCCATGGATATAGGGCATGTAACCATAATAGACGACCCAATAATTCAAATCTCATCGAATCATCTCAAGTTAACAACTAAACTCCAACACTTATCCATTTATATGAAAACTCATGGCTATACTGTTGCAAGGTTTAACCCAAATTCTTGTGAGGCTAATTAGGCATTACATTCTCTAATTGACCAAAATTCTTTTAACAAAGTCAAAGGTTTTTATGCATTTAATAAGCCCTTGATAGGTGCTATAATTACCTACGACATTACATATTTTACGCACTATAGAGTTACTACACTATTGTTAAGGTTATAAACAAGTCAAGTTAAGTCGACCCAACCTAAACTTTTCAAGACTCAGATTCAGTTCTTTTAAAAGTTATCGAGCTTGAATGCTTTTTATCAAGCTTGAAATTCAAGTTCGAGCTCAACTCGTTTAGTAAAATGAGCTTTATATTGAGCTCGAGCTCGACTCATTTATTGATCAAGCTCGAGCCAAGTCGATTTTTTTATCAAGCCTACCAAGTTTTTATCGAGTATGAAATTTAAGTTGGGGTTTGGGTCGTTTAGATAGCCTGTTTTCTATTTTTTCGAACCTAAAAATAATATATGAGTCGTTAAATATATATAAATGTATATTAAATATAAATTAGTTTTTATTTTTTAATTATATACAAATATATCATGAATATATAACTCACAAATCTGCTAACGAGTAGGTTAATGGGCTTGCTCGTAAGCCTATCCACAAGTATGAATTAGCCTTTTCATGAGCTGGCTCATGAGTTTGAATCAAAGCTTAGGCTCGATTTATTTATATAAATAAGCTTTATTTTAAGTTTGAACTCAACTCTTTTACTATTCGAATTATTAGTGAGTGTTTAAAACTCTTGGATTCAATAATATTTATTAGATTAATTTAGCGATTAATGGATGAGATAAAGTATACTTATTTCGAGATTATATGATGGCTTTATATCATCAACTTAAGACTTGTAACCTTTTTTACTAAATGCATGAGAGAAGCTAAAACAACGTGAATTGATGGTTATGGAATGTTATATTGGAAGTTGCATATAAAATTCACTCTTGATGATTTGTTACCAGTGGTAAACTCAATATACGAGATTATCGGTAATATTGGATGCTTAGTTTGAATGTTGTTGTGGGACTTTGGCATAAAATTCTCATATAGACCATGCTATAATGGTACGATAAAGGTAGTAAACTCAATATGAGGCTATTGATTGGTGTTATTGTCAGTCAAACCTAAACATAAGCATAAGCCAGGTCTAACATGTGATTCGGCCTAAGTCACCACCGACGGAGTTAGACCTGAGAGCTCGAACCAGTCACGTGGGTCATGACCGATCTAGTGACCTGGTGGTTTAGCTAGGTCGTTTGCGAGTTAGCTCCTTGACTCATAAACCCACCAGGTAAGGTGGTTCATTGCAAAAAATAATTGAAAAAACAATAAAACAAAACTTGATGTAAAATAGGGAAATGACTAAACAATATGTTCAGTGTGCATGATAAGTGTTTTGAAATTTGTCTGTATGTGGATAATGTGTGTGTTGAATAGTGTGACTATGTGAGGGTACATGAAAGTGTTCTCTATGTGTGAAGTGTGTCAGCCAAGCATTTTATGCAATATAAATGTAAATTAAAAAAAATGCAAAGTAAAAGAAAATATGGAAGTGTATTGGAAAAAAAAAGTTTTATCATGGGTCACTCCGCTATGAACCGGCCCATGACCCATTGAATTGGCTAGACATAACCCTTTTAAGTCCGAGCTAACTTCAAGTCAAGCATACACCAACTAGTGAATTGACTGCTCAAGGTGCGATTGACCCATTGCTAATGTCTACTTAAACACTCGTGTATTATCCTTATCATTTATGTTTGACCAAAGTAATGGTGAGTAATAAGCTACTTCAAGCCTTGGACATTAGGACCATGCTACAGACTTTATGCTTCTTTTTTCATTAGATTTTAGTATGTTTATAACATTGATAATGTGTGATACTCGTGTCTTTTGTGCAGATAGTTATTCGTAGGGCATTTGTTAATCCTATTTAGGATGTCGTTTTTCAAGCGACCATAGTTTTGTATTTGAAGGATCAAGACCATAGGATGTGTCACAATATGGTATGAGAATATGGGAACTGGCCATGTCTTCGAATTCTGCGCATGACCATCCAACTTAAATATCTCGTGATAAAACATAACGCTCTCACATCTCATATTGCCATTAAGATGAAAAGCAAAAATTAAGCAAATTAGTAAATAAATCATTATTTCCTCCACATCAATCATCAAGATAGAAATTAATTAAAAAATTACCTCCATTGCTCTATATAAAATTTTCTTTTTGCTAAAATTTTGTGGTCAGCGAATGATGATTAAGAGAAAGTTGTATATTCCATAATTATTAATCTCTTAAAAATAAACAAATTAATGGTACACGTTTTAATCTTGTACCTTATGCCTATGAAAATATTTGGAATGTTATGACTGAATAAACATTTCCATAACGAAAATGGTAAATAATTCTTAATTTCATTTAATTACGTCTAATTTAAAATTGGGTTAACTATAAAAACATGACATGTGTTTTGGTCAATTTACAAATATACGATTTGTGTTAATTTTTTCACAAATAGGTGGCCCGGGTTTCATATAAAAGTGTTATTATTATTTAATAACTTAATAATAACACATGTTAATATTCTATTGGTCATAAAAATTAATTTTACATTTTTTTTTCAATTTTCTCATTTTTAAAAATAATTTGTAATATTTTATTTATTCAATTTTATTTAATAATATGTTTTACTAACTTAATTTTTTAAGACCAATAAGACTCTAACATATCCTTTAATATTAATTAATTATATTGACACTTTAATATGAAACTCAGGTGACCTATTTATTAAAAAAATGATTAAGGATCATGTGTTTGTAAATTGATCAAAACGCGTCATATTTTTATTATTAACTCTTTAAAATTTTAAAATTTCTTTATAAAAAGTGGAATGCTATTCATAACTAGTCAAATTTTCAGAGTTGTTGAAGTGCATATTATAGTTTACTTTGCTCTACATATCAACCCAAAGAGATTCTTCTCCTCCCAAATCTTCCTCTTGCATCAATGGCAATTCAAGGAATTTCCCCTGCTCCATTTGACCCACAGGCAGCTTGCAAATGTAGCCACCAGTCTGAATGGCTTCAAAACATTCTAACAGGTCAGGACTAAGAGATTTTTAGTATATGATACTAATTTTTAAAATGTGTAATGAATTATGGTTTTGAATCTTGGCTTGATATAGATAAATTTTGATGTGAAAATTTGATAGTTTACTCAAATTATATTCTATGGTTTTCATGATGTGATTGATGTAGAAGTAAGCACGGTTTGGCATAATTAACATCACTTCCCAGAGATATAAATCATAGTTTAGATCATTAAATCCTAGAATCGAATCATAAAATCCATAGTCTAAATGCCAACAACCTCATAAAACTTGATTCCTTGAAAATATTCATTAGCCAGACACTACTTTAGTGTTTCACTGTTTGATAAAATACATTCCATCAACCTGTATATAAATTTCGATTTTGTGTAACTTAATCTGCATCAAAGGTTCCATTGCAGATGTGGACAGGAATATAAAGAGTATCCTGAAACTTGTATCCGACTGCAGTAAGAAATCAGAAGTCATGCACATGCTTGGAGAGCTAAAGAACTCTTTCATTTCTTTAGCAGCGGATCATGACCAACTCGTGAATCTAGTACTATCTTCTTCCTCCTACAATGAATCAACGGAGCAGAAATGCAATAAGGAAAATGAAATCTTGGAAGATCCTAGATCGGAAAACATGTATTTGCCCTCAGAATCTGCTGTGGAAGACCCTGAAACAGAATTTGGCAGTGAGAACTATGATTTTGAACGCATGGAAAAGTCGGTTGAGGAATTTTTGCAGACTGAACCAGACAACGAGAAACTATATCAAAAGAGGGGAGATGTGGAGAATGACAAAGGACTCATTATTCCATCAACTATGGAAGAAATCACCACAGAAGTTGATGGTTTCGGTTTTGCACTGGGTTGTGGATTACGCGAGGATCCCTTGAGGGGTGCATTTAAGTGGGAAGAGAGGTGGGATGGGCTCAACATGCAGGTGATGAATCTGTTGGAAGAGAATCTACAAAAGCAGGCAGAGCTGGTAAGAAGAAATGAAGAAAAGAGGGAAACCATTAGCAAGCTTCAATCAGAGATTGATGAACAGAAGGAAATCATAATAAGCTTGAATTTGAGCTTGATGAACTGAAGGCAGTGAAAAAACCAGTCCAGGATATCTTCCCTTGCTCCAGGGCAATTGTAAAGACCAACCAGTCCCCAGTCTCAAGGCTGACAGAGGTGCTTTTTGGTCGATTGTTTAGAAGAAGTTTTTCATGCCATTAAGCTCGTTTCCTATGGAAGAAGTTATGTTAGGAATAATCCTTTGGCTGATCAATGCTATATATGCAAGACTAAAATCTAGGGGGTTCCATGGTTCAGATTGATATATTTGTTCCAAAGTATGATCCATAGATATGTTTCTTTCTGCTATACCCTTCATTTAGCATACAAAGAATCATTGAAATTGTGTTTTTTCGAATCGAACACTGAATAACTAGTTAAACAACAGATCAATCTATTAGGTACAATAATAACAATGAAGACATGAAAACTACAAGAAAGTACTTTAAACTGAATTTTTCATTGGTTAATGGAACATGGTAAATCAGGCTGTTCAAAGCGGAAATGAAATGATGCAATAACTATACACAATAGCAAATTGCAAAATCCACCATGACTTAATCTGCTAGAAGGCAGGGATTTCTTCATGATGTTCATAATTATTTTCTGGGGCATGCAAGTGAAACTTACTAATAGCTAGGCCTTCCTACTTCTGATTTCATGCAATTAGAACACTTAACAACATTACAAAAGCTAGAATCACAGTGCCAGCTCCATTCCTTAGTTTTCCTGGACTGGATGATTTCTTCCCCACGAACTCACCCGATGGCGGTATCAGGAAAGATGGTTCTGAAACTGGAGCAACTGGAGCTGGAGCCCACTGATCACTTGCATTTGGAGTTGGGAAAAATGTAGATATGTTGGGGGAGTTTGCATATGGTACAACGGCCGGAGAGCTGAAAATTTAGTAGGCTTTTCCAGTGAGTAAAATGGATGAAGGTCCCAATAAGTATAATCATTGTGAAATAGAACTGAAATTTGGCAGCCATGAACACTGAGGCTAGATTTGAAAATGGAGATAGCTGTGATGACAAAGTGTTGAATGAATTTGGAATTGAAAGTGGAAAAGTTAGGTAGTTGTAGGGACAAAGTATTTGTTGCTGATCACAAGATAGAAAATGACAGATTTAATACTGTTGTTATTTTCATGTGAATTCATCACAGCCTTACATTTTTCTTTGTCTGTTTTATATTTTTCAGAATTTGATATTATGCCCCTTTATGTGTTTTACAATTTTATTTTACTACAAATTAAGATGGATAAGATCCGTTAGTAGCCAAATTATCCGGTATCATCTATCACATTTTATGAAAAAGAAGGTAGTTGCAACTGGCTATATCTATCTTTTTATCCAATATCATTTACCTTATACGTTGGGCATGATATTTTGTTAAAAAGAAGGCAGATACAACTAGCTATACCCATTTTCTTACATATCTTTTTTTGGATTTATTAATATAGATTTTGAGATATGTAACTAGAAAAACAAGGTACTATGTGGGTCATGATTTTATATATATATTATAAAATTAATGGCAGATGCATCTATTTTTACATATAATCCATTTTATCTATTTTTTCAGTAAAAAAGGAACTTCTTGTATCTACAAATATTAGCTCATGAAGTCTAATATACATAGATTTTTACCATGGTTTAGTAGATGAAGTAAAATAAATCAATACTACTAATCTGTAGTAAAAATCAGCGATATGCGGTAATTTCTTGTACTAGAGTAACTAAGAAGTTAGTAATTTTCGTTAGTAGATCCAAACATGGAATGTGGCCAAGGGCACAAATTATTTTATTGGTCCTAGAGACCACGTTAACAACCATAAAGTATTACCCCTCTCACATGGGTTATATTTGGAAATTCAGATGAGCAGACAACCTTCCAGTCACAATTCATACATGTCGACTGTCCTTTTCGGAATTTATGAACCCCGTTACCTCTCTTATTTCCTTTTACCCAAGTGCTATCTCCAGCTGTCTTTATTTTGGCATTACCATCTCCCCTTTTTATCTTCTTTATTTTCCCATTTCAGATGCATTTGTAGCCCACTTTATCACGGTCATCTGCCCATTTTTTTTCTTATTCAAGACAGGGAATGGAAGAGGGGGAACCGAACCGGACCGGTTCGAGTGGAAAGACAATATGAATATCAGACCAAACATGAAAATGACAACTTTGGCCACATTCTTCATGAACATGAAAATTATAAATTGACAATGGTGAAATTTTTCGTCTTATAGCTGTGGCATCCTAGAAATCCCATTTTTTTCAGAATCCAATGACAAGAAAATTACTCTCATCATATAAAATCTTCATCATTAGCCTGATATAGCTGTCTATCACCTTTTGGTAAATAGTGGTCAAGAAACTAGTTTTCATAATACCCATCCTTTTTGTCAATACTATTTTTCTTCCTTTTCCATTGCATGATAGGAGAATCGTGTAATAAAATTTTGGAATTTGAGATGGAAATAGTATCTAGAAAGAATAATAATTGGTGATCCTTGTACAATTACTAATATAAATATACATGTTAGAATTTATCTTATAGATCATGTACACTATTTGAATTTTGCTTTTTTTTTTTTTTTTATAATTAACCATCTAAAGTTTAAAAGTATCATTTATATCTAGCTATTAGATGATTAATTATTTAAAAAAAAAAAAAAGCAAAATTCAAGTAGTGTACATGATCTATAAGATAAATTCTAGCTGTTAGATAACTAATTGTAAAAATAAGTTGATTTTAGATGGTTAAATCCAAAACAAAAGCAAGTTTAGGTACTAAATTAATACTCTCAAACTTTAGGTACGAAATTATAAAAATCAGTAAAATTCAAGTAGCAATCGTGATATCTTCCCTTTACCCAAATCTAATCAAATTTTAATGCAATAAGAGCATTAAAGAGTAGAATGACAGATCTTCATGTTCAAGGGAAATCAATATGTATTAGGACAGGTGAACATTAATATATTATGACCAATGAAAAGAGAAAAAAGATGAAGCATCTTGACTACAGATGCAAAAAACACCAAACAATGCTCATTTAAGAAGCCAAGCTCTCAAATTAGAAGCAAAACTTTTCATCCCAAAATCGGTAGTACCTTTGTTTCTTTGTATAACAACAAAAACCTGTAAAAAGCTTCAAAGTAAGAATGACCACAATACAAAAGATGCAACCCCATCAGCTTTCAGTTTCTTAAGAGGTCGTAAACCTTGAAAATAAATATATAATCAATACTATGTGATTCGGTAACATCCCCAGAAATGAGAAATTGATTTTACATACAAAATGAATCCATAAGTTTGTAGCCATGCCAGATTTCACCAAAAACTGAGCTTCTAATTTTCCACAATGTCTTGAACTGATATACCTCTTTTCCACCTAAAGAAGTCTCAAGTGCGCCGTATCATTTAGACATTTTATCTGCCAACCTGTTTTCCAAGAATGCTGCAGGACAGTAACTGAAGAATCTGCTATGCAGATTTTCTGTGACATCAGTGGGCTGGTACCTAGGAGTCCTGTGATGAGACACCTTATTGGCGTGGAATGAGTAAACAGACCAATGCATGAGGAAATGCTGGATGAGGCCCTGATACTGGAATCATGGATGCCATTCTGATGATGATTGGGTTCACGAGGAGTAATCTCATCCTCAGCATCATGATCTTCGGTCGTTGTCATAAACTGCAGCCTGCTTTTACCAGATTTTTTCCTAGAAAGACCCTGCCTATGCCTTTGAAGCAAATCCCAACGAGAGGATGAGTTAGAAGGCCCCTCCCGCTCATCAATGGAGTTGGTCAAAGGATGTTGGTTTTGGTGGGAAAACCGGTGGCTCTCACTTGGACTTTGAAAGGATATTTCCGATCTCAACTTTTCTGGTAAACCCAGTATTGTTATGTTTAAGAACTGAACCATCCGAAATTCCACTTCTCTAAGAGATTCTCCACCTGGTGCTGAAAAATCAGGTTGTAATCTATCCATTAAGGCCAAAATCTCGGGTGTGTATATCTCAGAAAAGGGTAAACCCTCCCAATGACCCTGACTCATGTCTGCAAGTGCATCTGAGGATTGTATTTGTTCCTCTGAGAAATTCATTTCCTGAATGGATTAATAGGAAAGTATATGTTAGATCAGGCTATCAGATAAATAAAGAAGCATGATCCAAAACCTTACAGAATACAGCTCATCACGTGGCTACTGATCAGTCCCTGCCTAAAATTGTGGTTTTATGAGATTAATAAATTAGTGATAAGCAAAAAAATAAGAAAAAGGAAAACTACAACGGATATACCAACAATAAAATGGCTAATACTTTTTCATCATATGCTTTTTAATGGATTCTGCCTACTCGATTTTTCTGTCTTAAACCAGAATGACAATTCACAGATCTTTTGTGCACAATACATGGGCTTGCTTTGTGTTTAGTCCCCTTCACCAACTATAAATAATTTCCTTGCTATTAAACAGATATTAGTAATCAACTGGAATATCACACCAAAACAATTGAATATTAATCCGTCTTCCCATGGCCATTTATTAAGTAAAAAGGCTTAACAACATCCATTGAAATTCCCACAGCTCACTAACATATGACCATTCAATACCTCACTACCTGCTTTTCATCGATTACTATCTTAGAACTCTATTGTCAATCCTTTCCATCATGACAAATAATGGGAGAAGAAAATGTTTAGGACTTGTGACATCCAAGGTCTGTATGACACCATGGCCAACGTGTTGGTGATTTATCCCAAATTGCAAAAACCAGAGAGTACACATGCAGATCAATGACCTCACTAATTTTGAAATTTTATAACTCTCCTACCAGGAGCATGTCCTAAAAGTTGAAAAAACACAAGCAATATCAAATTCAAATTTCATTACAATTCCTTTTTTTATATCCTAGAAAGGCACCTTTAACTTTATGATTTCATATAGAACACAAATCATATCAAATTGAAAATTCATTACAGTTCCTTTTCTTATATGATAGAAAGGCACCTTGAATTCTATGGTTCCATATGGATCCTAGTAATAAGAAGATAGAGGACACCACATGAAAAAGAGAAATGTTTGCTACTTTGTTTTTTGCAATAGTTGCTTTTGATCTCTAAGTTTAATGCATAGATTTAACTTTTGTGGCTATACTCTAGCTGCAAAATAATTAAGGATGTCTGTCTTTTGTTGAACACGTTTTCAGGCCATCTTAGAAATCTACTGTAATGAGAATTTCTAACCGTTAACAGATATTATCATAGTAATCTCATGAAGTTGCAATTAGTGGCTTTTAACATAAGTAGTGATGATTAGCAGCCATGAAAATTACTAATGGAAAAAGGGACACGATTTCCTTTTCTTAAAATTACAAATCATGCTCCTTAATTTTTCATTGACACTTTCCTTAATGTTTGACCACCACCATCACCACTACCGGACATTAGCTACTACCTTTATCTCTAATAGAGCTGAAAACGAGCCAAGTTGAGCAAAGTTTTTTAAGGCTCGGGCTCAGCTCATTTGAAAATTATCGAGCTCAAACTCAAGTTGAGCTTTTTATTGAGCCCAAGACAAGATTTATTCAGAGCTCAAGCTTCGCTTGTTTTTCATTTAAGTTTTTCATATTTTAAGTATTTTAACTTAAAAATAAAGGGTAGGAGCTGCGAAATACACATATATATCGAAAAGAAATTAGTTTTTAATTTTAATTATATATAAAATAATATAACATATCATATGTATGACTCGCAAACCTATTAGGGAGTGTTTTTCAGCCTAAAAATGTCCGTTCACGAGCCGGCTCACTAACTTAAATTGAAACTTGAGCTCCATTCATCTAGTTAAACGAGTTTTCTTTTGAGTTCGAGCTAAGCTTGTCTACTAATGAGGCTTAAGCCGAGCTCAAAGCTAGTCAAGCAACTCAGCCTATTTGCAACCCTAATCTCTAGTCGTGAATTGCTACTAAAAATCAATAATGACCACAACCTATTAAGAAAATTACTATAATATTTAGTGCCTCTAGGGCATTTGATCACAAGAAATGTTGAAAGAAGACCAGAAAAACATTTTTGGCAAAACGATCGCACTCTAAATGTCCAAATCAATGAAGCACATGGATATCAGCTCTTCAGATTTGGAATACTAATAAAATTATATTGTAAGCATTTGATGTAGAATCAAATGCAACTAAAAACAAGCTGCCTTGATACAGGGCGCTTTTGAAAGAGGGACCAAATTTTTGGTAAAGGGCCCTACATACACTTGTAAAGCATATAGAACCACCGTCGAGGGAAACCAGCCAAATAATGAAGATAAATGAAGGTCAGTTAATTCCAGTTGGTCCCAATTAATCATATCCCTTATTGCACAAATAAATTTCTTCAAATGGCACTAGTTTCGGCATTTCATGACACAAAGAAGCTAGAGAAAAGGATCTGAACAATACGCCAAACATGAACAAAGACATAGGGAGATATTATCCTATGAAATAGCAAGCAAAATGCTAATCCACATCACATCTTTCATGCATCCACAACAAAAGCCGACATTGAAAATCTACAAGCTCCATCAACATTTGCCTTCAACAAATGACTAAGAGGTGCAGTTGACGATATTGCACCATGGGGTCTATGCACGCATATTAAGCAACCCTTTTAAAAACAACTCACTTTACACACGTGACAGTACGGCATCATGCAGAAGCCTCAGCCTTCTCTTTGTACACAAATTCACCATTCACCCATGGTATGCAGGAGAGGGGGTGCACATGGGGTTTCCCTATCCTCCAACAGTACACTCAATTACTAACTCCTTTGCCCCATTCCTAATATAGAAGCAATAACTTTCCAATTCCTCAACTTTAAACAAAATTACCAATCTCAAATTCAGCAAACAACAATAAAATTAAACAACAGCTTTATCCAATAAAGCTTATAACTGAACTGCTATAATCCCAAATGTGAACAAAACCTTTTCGATCCAACACATCAATATTAAGCAAAATTACCAAAGTATAGAAAGCAAATAAGAACGAAATTGCACAGACTTATTATAATGACAAATCAAATCAATCCAATCCAATCCAATTCTATCCATATTACCTGACAAACCAAACTAGCCATGGTCCTAGCCCGTTCCAAGGGGGACGAAAACACAGCACTAAACCTCACACCATGAGAATTCAACAACACAGCCAAAGCCCTGGCCTGCCTCTTCCCATTCCCTGTAAGCCCGGCATCCGGACACCTCCCGCCAACCAAATCAGGCCTCAAGCCCAACTCACTTTCCCCATGACTAATCAAAAACACCTCAACAACCCCTCCACCACCTCCTCTATCCTCCTCCATACCTGAATTCGACGAAAATGTCCTCGAAAACACGGGGGAGGCGGCGGGAGCGGTGGTGGCGGTGCAAGGACATTGTAAGGGTCCCAGACCTTAATAGAAGGCCCCAAACGTGGTGTCCCTAAAGAGGAAAGCTGAGGAGAGAGAGGGGATGCTGATGCGTAACAAGGTAACATCTCAGGTTCTTGCTCTAGGACTTTTTTAACTAAATGGGTGTTGTTGCCTATGTCTACTAACTGGGTTATTCTATTGGGTTCGCCTTCTTCTTCTTCATTATCTCCATCATGGCTTTCTTCATCATCATCATCTTCTTCTTCTTCCCCCCCTTCATCTTCTTCTTCATCTTCAGGGACTTGCTCAGTGGAATGGGAAGAACCCATTATTTAGTTAGATCAAAGGAATGTAAAGATTGAATCTTTTTGGGAAATTTCCAGAGGGATCTTGTCTTGTCTTTGTCTTGTAATTGTCTTTATCTTGAATGCGGATATGAACAGGAACAGAACCCACAGCACCTAATAAGTTTTCTTTCTAATGATGTAGGTTGGAATGATTTAGGGGAGATCTGATGAGGTAAAAAGGAAGTTAATGCTATTGTCTGCTGTTAATGTTGTTGGTGTTGGTGTTGTTGCCTTGTTGGTCTTGAAAGTAAGACTAGATCTAAATGAGTGTCGTGATTTGTGATTTAGTCGTCTGACGAATATAGTGTTGTGTGGTGTCAGATGTGAGGGTTCATACGTAACTTAATGTAATGTAATATGTGAATTGGGTTCGGGATTTTTACCGTAATAGGAAATGATAGTAGTAAGGTTACCACTGGGGGATCTGAAAGAGGAACAAGTACTGTTGTGTTTTTACCAAGTTGTTGGAGGGAATTACGGACATGCTCATTTTCTCAAAATTTGGCAGTATCCAATCTGAATAGTTTATTTATAAATAAAAAAATATATTTTTCATTCGTATTTATTTTTAATAAATATTCGAAACAGGTATCGATTTTATATACACCTTATAATATTGGTAAGTAAATATTTTATAAAAGTTAATATAATAGCTATCGACTGTGATGGTACGTGAATTTTAATTTTTTTCATCACTTATGGATTGTGTTTGTAAATATCAGGATTAAATTATAGATCTTTTCAAAAAATTTGGGGTGAAAATAACTGGAAGTTTAATTTCCACTTCCCATGTTGGACTTGAACTGTATTTACTGAATTTGCAAAGTCGCAGTAGGACAGTGTGCAAAGTAACAACACTAGTTGTAATGCAAGCAGGAGATATCATACTGAGAGTCCTAGCGATTCCTTCGAGGCACAATCAGGTATTGTTATATTTTCAAGAGTCGAATCTAGACTCATGCCTTTTGTTGGCATGCAAGCCATGCCTCTTACTAATCAAGCTGATGATTTTTTGATATTTAAAGACTAGTACAAACCTATTTGATAACTTAAGAAATATAAAATAAACCTTTAAAAACACTTTCCATAAAATAAGTACACTAATCTATATTTATTTTATCTATTTGTTCACTTATATGTTATATCTTTATTTTTCAAAGTTAAAAAGGATGATGTCACAAATAATATCTAAACTTTAGTAAAATATGCAACTATATACCTAAACTTTAAAATTATATATTTCATCAAACCTGACATTAACCCAAATTAAAACTATATTAAATGAAAGAAACCCTTAATGGAAGACTTATTATGCAACTGCATACATATAAGCCCAAAACTCCTCACTGTATTGGTCCATTGGGATTTTTAATTTTTTTTCAGTAAAGGTGAAATTGCACCAACTAAAATAATCAATATGAGAAAAATGATAAACAAAGAATTGAGTGTACAATGACCTATCATATAAATAGAAACATCTCTTTTATAGTTAAAATATTCAATATATACATACGGGATAGATTATTTCTTGAGAGAATAAAATCTAGCGAACTAATGTTTAAGATAGTAAATTTTTATTGGTAGACCTACAAGTAAAGTAAAGCTTTTGGTTGGTCATGTTCTTATCTTCTCTAGTTACTCCAATACTTAAGTTAGTGAAGGATTTATTACATCCAATTAGCTTAATTTAGACAGTTCATTATATATCTTGAGTGGAAATAACTATCATAAGCAAGTAAAACATACTAGACTTATTTGATTAAATTAATTTATTGACAACCATCAAGGGGACACCAACATACGGAAATTAACTAGTATGAAGAATTACGTTTCTTTTTTTAATTACATAGGAAAAGTTAATACAAATGATTATAAGTATGAATTCTACATTCGTTCCCACATAATCCCCATTCTTTTCATGTTTAGGCCTATCAATACTTTTCTTGTGATCAATCCTTTTTCCTAAATTTCCAAAGCCTGCCAAATGTCAAAGAGGGTACAAGTAAATAACCACAACTCGTTTATTGGACTTAAAAAGTAAAACGCTTATAAAATAAATCATAAATCATTATTAATATTTAAAGTGAAATGTATATACAAGTAATATCCCTTGATATTGATTCGTTATCTTGAGATTAGAAAAATTAAATACACTCTAATTTAGATTTTGAGGAGTATTTTGATTAGAAAAATTAAATATATATATATATATATATGCTTTGTATTTGTTCTGCTGTTATTTAAGTTTTAATAGAACAAAAAGTTGAAGAAAAGTTAAGACAAAACTATCGAGCCCAGTAGAAGAAAGGTGGAGACATTATTCATCATATAAAGACAAAAGACTAAGTTTTGAACAAAACTATAAAGTGAAGAGTTAGTGTTTTAGGCAAAATCGTAAAGTCAAGTGCTGAAGTTTTGGGCAAAATCGAAAAGTCAAGGGATTGAATTTTAGGCAAAATGTATAAAGTCAATGGCTGAAGCTTAGGCCTCAACCTCAAACCTCGACTTCAGAAAGTTTGCCCTCAACTTTAGAAAGAAAAGAGTTGTTGGAATGTATTTAATGCATATGTCAGACACATTTGATGCTCTTTCATTGCTTTTGACTTTTATACGTTATTAAAACGTTAAGTATATTAAACACAAGTATAGGTTGTTAGAAACTTTTTGATAACGAACAAATTTTTATCAAGAGCTATAAATAGAATTTTCCTCTTCTCTTTGAAAGAGAAGAAAGTATACTAGAATTTTTGAACGCACAGTAAAAACAAAAACAATGTTTTGTAAAGTTTTTTTATTTGTGTTTTTGCTCTCGTTCTCTTTCTCGTTAATTTGTAAATTTTTTTTAAGAACAATTAATGCTCTGTTTCAAAATTTGTTGATACACTCTAAACGATAGTTTTTGAGCACTGTTTAAGATTTACAAAAGTTGTTTATCTACTCGTTTAAGGAGCTCAGTTTGTAAAAGGAATTTGTAAAATTCCTAAAGTATTTTTTGTTGTAAATCTGCTCAAGTAAGAGCGTTTCTTTATAAAGAAAATTTGTATATTTCCTTAAGAGCTTTTCAGTTTGTAAATCTGCTCATATAGGAGCTGTTTGTAAAAAAAAAAAAAAAATCCTCAAATAAAACATTTGTAAAAGAAGTCCCCGTAGAGGGAAAGTTAAAAGTCCTTAGTAGAGGCAAAGAGAAGTCCTTGTGTGAAGCATTGAAAAAATTTCTCATTAAGGTAAAGTGAAATCCTTCGTGGAAGATAAAGAGAAGTCTTCAGTGGGAGGCATTTGAAGTCTGGTCTGGAGTTACCAGCATTGTTCTAATTGCGATTAGGCGGGAAATCCTCAGTGGGAGGCATTTGAAGTCTGGTCTGGAGTTACCAGCATTGTTCTAATTGCGATTAGGCGGGAAGTCCTCAGTGGGAGGCATTTGAAGCCTAGTCGTGTGTTACCAGCATAATACTTGATTTATCAAGTGGAAGTCCTTTATAAAAGGTAATTATAAAAGTCTTATTGTGATAGACATTATTATAAATCATCATCTAAGAGGTGTATTGATTTTAGAATAATCAATATAGTGGTAAAAGTCCTCTTTAAGACATTTGCACCATGGAGAGTAGGCAATGGGCCGAACTCCATGTTAAATCTTTGTGTTGCTTCTATTTCTCTCTCTATGTGCTTCTTTATATCTGCTTATTTGTTAATTAGTTATAATTAGTTTATTCTGTTGCATCTGTTTATTTAAGTTGTCTCTTGTCTTATCTTAGTTAATTAATCTGGTTTGATAAAATAGAAAAATTTGTAATACCTAATTCACACCCCCCCCCCCCCCCCCCCCCCCCCGGCCCAACACCTCCTAAAGTATTCATTGTGTATTATTATTTCTAACAATTGGTATCAGAGCCTGATCTCTTGTAGTTGATTGCTTAAATGCAAAAAAGAAAAGATCATGGCTTCTAATACACTAGGATTCTTGGAGGGTCAGGCTACAAATAGGCCATCGCTTCTTAGTAGGGGTAATTACCTTTATTGGAAGTGTAGAATGAATATATTTTTTAAAGCTCAACATAGATTAATATGGAGAGTATTGAAAAAAGACCTTTTACAATTGAAAATTAAAAATGAAGACCAATATTCACATGATGATTGGAAAAAACTAGATTATAATGAAGCCACCATGAATATTCTTCATGTGGATTAAATGAAAGTGATTTCAATAGAGTTTATACCTGTAAATCTGCTAAAGAAATCTGGAGTGAACTTGAAGTAACTTATGAAGGAACTTCAAGGATCAAAGATACTAAAATAAGCTTGTTAGTTGGTCAATTTGAAAGTTTTAAGATGATGCCTGGTGAAACAATTGATCAAATGAATGATAGATTCATTAATATCATTAATCCTTTGATTGTTTTGGGCAAGAGCTTTACTAATATTGAAATAAGTTCAAAATTGCTCAGATCTTTGCCAAAGGTATGGGAAGCAAAACGGACAACAATAGAGGAAGCTAGGGATCTTAGCACACTAACAAAAGAAGAGCTCTTGATGTACTCAAGACTCATGAGCTCGTCAAGAATCAAAGTGAAGAATCCTAAAAGAAGGCTATTACTCTGAAGGCAACCAACGATGTTCTGATAAGGAGGAGATAAACGAGGATGTTGTATTGTTTGCAAAGAATTTCAACAAATTTATTAAGGCTGGCAGCTCCTCAAAGTTTAGAAAGGAAAGGAAGAATATTGTGTGCTATAAGTGCCGGAAACCAAGACACATCTAATCAAACTGTCCTCTCCTCAAGCAAGCACAAAAAAGATCCAAGAGAGAAACACTTATTACTACTTTGAGTGATGAAGAGTCATCAGATTATGATAAAAAAGAGTTATGCTTTATGGCAATCCATGATGAGATAAACAATCGTTCAACTTCCTGCTCTAATGATGAATTCCTTGACATGTATAAAAAATTTTGTAAAAAGCTTAAAAAATCTGAAGAAGATAATAAACAACTTAAAAATCCGATGCAAAATACTTTAATTAGATTAAAAGAGTTTCAAGATAAAATTGATGAGCTTAAAATTGAAAATGAAGAAAAAGACAAAATAATAACAACTATAGGTTCTAAAAGAGACAGCTTGCATGAAAATCTTAGTAGCATGAATTTGAAAATTATTGAAATTAGAAATAAAAATAGGAAACTAAAAACCAAAAATAAAATTCTGGTTGAACAGAATGATAAATTAAAAATTGAAAATGATCTTTTAGATTGAGAAATTAACAATATAAAAGATGATAATAAACCTGCATCTACTAGCAACAACATCAATAACAATGAACTTCTGAAAGCTAGACGAGCTAAGAACAGAAAATATAAATCTGAAATCTAGCTTAGATGATTCGAAAGCTGTCATAGCTAAATTCACACAAAGAGAGAAAAATTTAAATACTCTCCTTGGTAAGCAAAAATTTGATCATAACAAATATGGAATTAGCTATGATAGACACAGAAATTATAAGTCTCATAAGACTCGGTTTGTAAAAGCTACTTATGGCACTTGTAATTATTGCAGCAAGTCTAGCCATATTGCACACAAGTGTGCAATAAGGAAGGCTTTGCTCTCGGATCATAAAAGCAAGTAAGTTTGGGTGGCTAAGAAAGAAGTTTTATCTGTTTCTAACCCAAGAGGACCCAAACAGAAATGGGTACCAAAAAAATAATAACTTACTTTACAGGGATACTCAAGTGGCAGTAACAAATGGTACTTGGACAGCGAATGCTCTAGGTATATGATTGGAATTGCTTCCAAATTTTAAAAGTTGGACTTGATAGATCAAAAGAGTGTTACCTTTGGTGATGATAGAAAATCGACTGTTTTTGGTAAAGGTAGCATTATCCTTAATAAAGATCTTGTTATTAATAATGTGTTGTTGGTAGATAATCTAAAAAATAATTTGCTTAGTATAAATCAACTTTGTAATAATGGTTTTTAAAGTAACATTTTATGCCAAAAGATGTACTATAGAAAGAATTGATAATAACCAAGTATGCTTTGAAGGATATAGACATAAAAATATTTACAAAATTAATTTATATGATTTTAAATCATCAAATCAAACATGTCTATATTCTCAAAATGATAATAGTTGGTTATGGCGTAGAAAATTGGGACATGCTACATTAAATTAATTTCAAAACTTGAAAAGAAAAATCTTGTCAAAGGTCTATCGAGTTTAAATTTTCAAAATGATAAGATTTGTCAAGCATGTCAATAAGGAAAGCAACCTAAGACTTCTTTTAAGGCTAAGGATGCAGTTTCCACTTCTAGACCATTGCAACTGTTATATATGGATCTTTTTGGTCTTACTCAAACTTTGAGTTTATGAGGAAAACAATACACTTTGGTAATTGTTGATGACTTCTCTAGATTTTCATAGACTTTCTTTCTTGCCTTTAAAGATGAAACCAATGATGTCTTTTTTAGATTTGGTAAGAAAGTCCAAAATAAATAATGTCTTAATATAACTTCAATAGGAAGTGATCATGGGGAGAGTTTGAAAATCTTGAAATGAATAATTTTTGTGAAAAATATGGTACTGAATACACTTTTTCAATACGTATAAGCCAACAACAGAATGATGTAGTTGAAAGAAAGAATAAAACTTTAATAGAAATGGCTAAAACCATATTGTGTGAAAATAATTTGCCAAAATATTTTTAGGCCGAAGCTGTTAATACCACTTACTATATTTCAAATAGAATTTTTATTAGACTAATCATAAAGAAAACCGCCTATGAGATATGGAAAGGAAAAAGACCAAACATTTCTTATTTTCATCCCTTAATAAATGGAAAAGAATATCTAGGAAAATTTGATGCTAAATTTGATATAGGAGTCTTTTTAGGATATTCTTCATCTAGTAAAGCATATAGAGTATATAATAAAAGAACTTCTGTTGTAGAAGAATCTATACATGTTGTTTTTTATGATTATTTGACTCCTATAAATGTTAATAATGATGTTGATGATGTTTGTGATAGAATAAATGATCTTTCATGTTCTGATGATGAAAATTCTGATATTGTTTCTATTGTTGAAAAATTTGCTAATGATGTGTATGAGCATGTTAGTAAGCTACCTAGGGAATAGAAATATGCTAGTTCACATCCAAAAGACTTAATGATAGATGAAACTTCAAATAGGGTACACATTAAATCATCTCTTAGAAACACAACCAATCTAATTTTTCTATCAAAACTTGAACCTAAAACCTTGGAAGAAGCTTTAAAAGATGAGTTTTGGATTCAATCTATGCAAGAATAACTAAACTAATTCACTAGAAGTGAGGTTTGGAATCTTGTTGCAAGGCTTGAAAATAAAACTATCATAGGGACAAAATGGGTTTTTATAAACAAAATGGATGAATCTGGAATAGTAACTAGGAATAAAGCTAGGTTTGTTGCTAAAGGCTATACACAAGAAGAGGGGATAGATTTTGATGAGACTTTTGCCCCGATTGCAAGACTAGAATCTATAAGAATGCTTTTGGCATATGCTACTCACAAAGATTTTATCCTTTATCAAATAGATGTCAAAAGTACTTTTCTAAATGGTTTCATAAAAGAAGAGGTCTATGTCGAGCAACCACCTGGTTTTGAAAATAATAAATTTCCCAATCATGTTTTTAAATTGAACAAAGCTCTTTATGGTTTCAAGCAAGCTCCTAGAGCTTGGTATGAAGGACTTAGTAGCTTTTTGATAAATAATGAATTTTCAAGAGGAAAATTAATACAACTATATTTTTCAAAAATCACAATTCTGATACATTAATCGTACATATTTATGTAAATGACATTGTGTTTGGTGCTACTAATTCTTCACTTATAAAAATTTTTGTTGAGTCCATGCAAAAAAAATTTGAAATGAGTATGATGGGAGAACTCACTTATTTTCTTGGGCTACAAATTAAGCAATCAAGATCTGGAATCTTTATTAATCAATTTAAATACACTAGACATTTGTTAAAAAAGTTTAAAATGGATAGTTGTAAGTCTAAACCTACACCTATGAGCACTAGTGTAAAATTAGACAAAGATGAAAAGGTAAAAATGTTTGTAAAAAGATATATAGATGCATGATAGATAGTTTGTTATATTTAATAGCTTCTAAACCTGATATCATGTTTTCTGCATGTGTATGTGTACGATTTCAATATTGCCTAAAAGAATCTCACTTGGGTGCAGTTAAACGTATCTTCAAGTACTTTGCGGGCACTATTGGCATTGGCTTGTGGTATCCCAAACATACTCCTTTTGAACTTGTTGAGTACTCTGATGTTGACTTTACTGATAGCAAAGTAGATTGGAAAAGCATAAGTGGCACATACCATTTTCTTGGTAATTCTTTAATATCTTGGCATTCAAAGAAGCAAAATTCTATTGCATTATCAACTATTGAAGTTGAATATATAGCCGCTGTCAGTTGTTGTGCACAAATTTTATGGATAAAACAAACTTTATTAGACTTTAGTTTAAAATTTAAAATTTGAAAGTGTACCAATTCAGTGTGATAATACAAGTGCTATAAATTTGACTAAAAATCCCATTTAACACTCAAGAACCAAGCATATTGAGATTAGACATCATTTCATTCGTGATTATGTTCTAAACAAGGACATTTGCTTGGAATTTGTTGTTACAAACCATCAGTTTGCTGATATTTTTACTAAACCCTTGAGTGAAGAACAGTTTTGCACTTTAAGAGGAGAATTGGGCATATTAAAGGTTAATGAGTGCTAAAATATTTTTGAACCAGGGACTTCCTTGAAAATCCGATATTAATTCTCTTAGCTGATAAATATTGCAGACTTTAGACTAAAGTGTGTATTTGCATGCATATTTATGTTTGTGCTTGTATGCCAATGTTTGTTTTTTGTAATTTTCTGTTATTATGAATTTGTTTATATCATTTTGTGCTTTGTTTTAATTTTTTTTAAAATAATAAAATAAAGGTTGTTTGAACCATGGGAAGACATTTTTTGTAGAAAATTTCCTTTTCTCTGTCTCGATTTTTCATAAAAAAAAAAGAGATGCAAAGTTTGTTTTAAAAATGGAAAGAAATTTTTTTTGGAAAAGTGCTTTTGGTAGGAGGAGAAAATTGATTTTGTTTTAGTTTTTTTTTTTTAACAAAATCTGTGTTCTTTTCTTTATTTTTTTTCTTTTTGATGAGAAAGGGGAAGAAGTATTTGCACAATTAAGAATTATTTTAGAATTGATTGTACATATTCATTCTCATTAAAAAGGGAGAGATTGTTTAACTTTATGTTCATGAATGATTTTGATGAGAATAATTATTACATAATTAATTATTTAAATATCCTAATTGTTTAAATACTTAAAATATTTATATATATATGCTTTGTATTTGTTCTGCTGTTATTTAAGTTTCAACAGAATAAAAAGTTGAAGAAAAGTCAAGACAAAGCTATCAATCCCAATAGAAGAAAGGTGGAGGCACAATTCATTAGATAAAGATAAAAGACTAAGTTTTTGGCAAAACTTGTAAAGTCAAGTGTTGAAGTTTTGAGCAAAACTATGAAGTCAAGAGCTGGAGTTTTGGGCAAAATCATAAAGTCAAGGACTGGAGTTTTAAGCAAAATCGTAAAGTCAAAAACTAAAATTTTGGGCAAAATCAAAAAGTCAAAGGCTGAAGTTTTTGGCAAAATTTATAAAGTTAAGGGCTGAAGTTTAGGCCTCGACCTCAAATCTTGACTTCAGAAGTTTGCCATTGGGCAAAATTTATAAAGTCAAAGGGCTGGGGCTTAGGCCTGTACCTCAGATCTCGACTTTAGAAAGTTTGCCTCGACATTAGAAAGAAAAGAGCTGTTGGAATGCATTTAATGCATGTGTCAGACACATTTAGTGCTCTTTCATTGCTTTTAACTTTTACACGTTATTAAAACGTTAGATATATTAAACACAACTATAGGTTGTCAGAAACTTTTTGATAATGGATAAATTTTTATCAAGAGCTATAAATAGAATTTTCCTCTTCTCTTTGAAAGAGAAGAAAATATACTAGAATTTTTGAATACACAATAAAACGAAAACAATGTTCTGTAAAGTTTTTTTACTTATATTTTTGTTCTCATTCTCGTTAATTTGTAAATTTTTTTAAGAGAACAATTAGTATTATGTTTCGAAATTTACTGATACACTCTAAACCAGAGTTTTTTAGCACTGTTTAAGATTTACAAAAGTTGTTTATATGCTCGTTTAATGAGCTCAGTTTCTAAAAAGAATTTGTAAAATTCTTAAAGTATTTTTTGTTATGAATCTGCTCAAGTAGGAGCGTTTCTTTGTAAAAGAAATTTGTATATTTCCCTAAGAGCTTTTCAGTTTGTAAATCTGCTCATATAGGAGCTGTTTGTAAAAAAAAAAAAAAAAAAAAAAAACTCCTCAAAGAAGGCATTTATAAAAGAAGTCCTCGTAGAGGCAAAGTTAAAAGTCCTCACTGGAGGCAAAGAGAAGTCCTCGTATGAGGCATTGAATTAAGTCCTCGTAGAGGTAAAGTGAAGTCCTTCGTGTAAGGCAAAGAGAAGTCCTCAGTGGGAGGTATTTGAAGTCTGGTATAGAGTTACCAACATTGTTCTAATTGCAATTAGGCGGAAAGTCCTCAGTAGGAGGTATTTGAAGTCTGGTTGTGTGTTACCAGCACAACACTTGATTTATCGAGTGAAAGTCCTTTGTGAAAGGCAATTGTAAAAGTCCTATTGTGATAGTCATTATTGTAATTCCTCGTCTAAGAGATGTATTGATTTTGGAATAATCAATATAGTGGTAAAAGTCCTCTTTGAGGCATTTGTATCGTGGAGAGTAGGTAGTGGGCCGAATTCCATGTTAAATTCTTGTGTTGCTTCTCTTTCTCTCTCTCTATGCTTCTTTATCTCTGCTTATTTGTTAATTAGTTTTAATTAGTTTTTTCCATTGCATCTGTTTGTTTAAGTTTTCTCTTGTCTTATCTTAGTTAATTAATCTAGTTTGATAAAACATAAAAATTTGTAATACTTAATTCGCCCCTTTTTTTAAGTATTCATTGTGTATTATTATTTCTAACACATATTAGAATCAAGCACCTTATACTTATAATGATTTCTATTTATTTAGCTTGATTCTATATTATTGTCTATTAACTCTTAATTCTGAGTAATCCATTATTATGTTAATTATTAGTTATATAATTTCATTATTTTTAGGTCCCATGCATGTAGTGTAATTACTTAAGTGTTTGGCTTTTACAAGTGTTGCACAAGCTGATTTCGTCGGTAGAGATAGGCTTCTATGAACACAGAAAAAACAGTCAGAGGTGTACTGGGATTACTCGGCACGGCCACTCTGATGCTTAAGTTAGTCTATAGGTCCTTCCTTATCCAAAGAATATTCTCTTATGTAAAGAAAAGTGGGCTCTCTTTTCTTAAGGGGGAAGGGTTATTTATAATTCTTAGGTCATACCATAATGGGTTTACAAAAATTTTTTGGTTAAGATGAGTTTCTATCTGGTAGTTGGCACCCGAGGTGATGGGGTGCCCGAGCTAAGGAGTTATGACTGCATGGAGTGTGGTCAAGCTAGTTATGTCCTCCCGGGACTTGAGGTAGGACTAGAGTGTTTTGTAATTGTTGTGTCTAGAGGTCACTCATCTACTGAGCTTGATCTTGCGGAGCAATTCAAGATGACCTCGATGAAGTATCTAGAGGGAACTTCCCAGAGAGTCGTGCACTGTCTTCTGTGATTGGCAGCTTTGATGGTAACTTAGGTTTCCTTATTGGGTCGGAACCCAAGGCGTCATCTAGACCAGGCCCTTATTAGGCCAATGAGACTAGTTTGTCCTTGGGCCTCAAGGTCTATGGGACCGAGTTGTTGTGGCATATATTCCATTGTCAACAACAAGATTTGACAGTGTAATTAGGGAAGTGTAAGCGATGAGGTGCAAGATCACTTTATTAAGGCCCCTTGGGGGCCATATATAAGGGAGTGCTAGAGCGGTTCGTAAGAGTGGTTGCCTTCCGTTGTGAAATATTATGAGCATTTGTCTCAGATGTTAGAGGTTATTATGGGAGATTGTCTTGATTGAGATATCCATTTTCTAGATTATTAGGAATTCCCACAATGCACATTCTAAGACTATTATGAATGTGCTAAAAGATATTTGGAAATTATTTTTTTTTTTTAGGTAAATAGCGACTTATTAAGAGAGGTTAGAGACATCAAAATGTTGTTTACACAATTGTTCTGGGCTCTTCCAAATGTTTCAAAAGATTGGACACGAGCCTTAATAGGTTGATCATGATCTATAGAGATCAAGATGGGCTTAGAAAGCCCTTTATTGCTAAAATTATCTCTCCAAACTTTGAAATGTTGAAAAGGTTGGAAAAGGAGACCTCTATTTATAGATTTTTGGGTCAATTTCAACCATTAGGTGACTCTAGAGAATGGTGAATGAGATAATCTATTGGATCACTTCTAGCAATTAGTTATAAGATGAAGCCTTTGTAAATCTCTTTAAACTTCCATGGGATTTTAGTACTAGATTAGTCTTACAAATCTAGTGTTTTATATAGAAGTTTAGTTGCTTTATAAAAGAAGCCTATGAAGGCTTATAAAGATAAAGGACTTGTTGAAAGGCTTATATTTAAGCATGAGATAACCGATAAAGTTAAGAGTATATTCATTATTCCGATGAATTCTATTTCGAGTCCACTATATTGAATTTCTCTAAAATGATCTTAAAAAATTGGACTTGACTCATTAAACCTTACTATTAGCCCAAGTATCAAGTTCATGGCATTGAATTTGATCAAACCCTATTTAACAAAATAATCCTTTTCAAATTATTTCCAAAAGATATACTATTTCATTTGAATGTAGGAAAAAAAATATCGACACGTTAGGTACACCATGTTTAAAACAAAATTTTTAATCAAACTCTACAAACATATTAGTTATAATAGTCCTATAAGTAAATCTATTATTTTGTAAATATAAAAATATATTTTAGGTCCCAATCCAGGCCTAATTCGTGGGCCTTTAATGAGAAAAGAAACAATCAGAAAGTCTTGAGTCCCACCATTCATATCGTGCCAAAATAAATAAATAAAACATAGAGGTGTTGTGATGAAATAATCTTTATCATGAAGTCAGCAAGACCCACTCAGGGTTCATGGTCCTTTTACGCGTAGGTCTTGATTAAAACAATCTTTACGGTCTCTTTGCACGGTTTGGTTTTTGTTAGTATATTGTTTGTATATGTATCTTATTTATATTCGATTACTTTTATAAATAAAGATATTTATTTTTATTATATATGTTT
The DNA here is from genome assembly GCA_024138025.1 of Combretum micranthum. Classification (NCBI taxonomy): domain Eukaryota; kingdom Viridiplantae; phylum Streptophyta; class Magnoliopsida; order Myrtales; family Combretaceae; genus Combretum; species Combretum micranthum. Next base: position 272,998 of record JAMXBD010001391.1, read on the forward strand.
TTAATAAATAATCTATTTAAAAATAACAAAAATAAGATAACAAATAGACAAGAAAACAACTAACCAAGCAGAACCTGTGAGGTGGGCAATGGGGGATGGGGTGAAGGGCTGAGTCTGGATCCTCATAACGTGGACCTGGAATTATCCCGTCAAGATGATGGGATGGTTCAAACCTATGGACTCAACAGTTTACAAAGAGAGTTCAAACAGGTCTAACTTTTTTTTTTTTTTTTTAAGTTTCCATCTTTTAAAAAGCAAAAAAGAAAAAAAAAAATCTTTGGTTGGTCCTATGTAGAACCAGCCAACCCAGCGAGTCTCCCTGACTGTTTTAGACCGCTTCAGTAAAGTGGGTCCAATGTTGGACCTACTATAGTCGGTTCGGGCTGGGTCTTGGTTTCGAACTTGACCCAGAAAAATGTCTAGTTTTACCATTAGTTTTTTTAAAGGCTATGCAGACTATATCTATAATAAGGTAAGTATGTTGCTTATTCTATAAACTGTTACTTAGATCAATTTCAATAAATAAAATGAATAGAGTTATAATTTATATCTTGATTTTACCATTGGACTAATAATTGATGAGAAGACACAAAATACTATGAAAAAGAAGATGAACACTTATATATTTTATTATTTTTAGTGGTTAGAAGGTGAGAATTTGAACCTAGTATCTCATAATTAAATACTAGAACTTAGTTGCCACTAGGTTAGATGGCCATTAGTCATAACTTTCCAAATTCCAAGTAAATGACACTTATTCCAGTTTATTTTAACTTGACCAATTATGATGTAAATTTCTATATATTTTTATTATCTAGATCAATTATCTCCATTCGTATTAGAACCCAAATTAGTCTTAAAAAAAAGAAAAAAAAATCTCTTTCAACGAGTAATAATGTCCAAAAAGAGGGAAAAAAACTAGTATTTGGACTAGCATTAGAGGGGACTTGCCTATTGTTAGGGGTGTTTAGGGACCGGTTAACCGGTCCGTGATCTTATTTTTTGAACCTAACCGTAATTATCGGTTTTTAAATATCCCGATCCTTAACCGGTCCATTATAAACGGTTAACCACCTTAACGGTTAACCGTTTTATTCGGTTAATTTATTCGGTTTTCGGTTTTTAACCATTTAACGTAATGGTTTCAACAAATCAAATTGATAATTTCAAAAGACCTTTTTTTTAAGCCTTTGTCATAAATTTTTTCTTTAAATTATTATATATATTACTAGAGCTAAAAAAAAAGAAAATGAAACTAAGGAAAAGGGGAAAAACGAATCTTTAAATGTATCATTATCAATAAAATCAAACTAAATCAATTACCATATTAACTCCATCAATCATAGGACAATAGTATTTTAATCGAAATTCAATGAATATTAACATAGGTAAATTATATGTATATGAAAATCATATATATATATAAATAATTATTTGTATATGTAAATTATATATATAATATATTTATAAATACTAAAACGGTTAACCGTTAACCATCGGTTTTTTATGGTTACAAACCGAAACCGAAACCGAAAACCGGAAAAAATAAAAATCGTAATCCTAAACCGAAACCAATGGACCGGTTAACCATATTTTTCGGATTGGTTTTACGGTTTCGGTTCGATTTCTCGTTTTCATCGGTTATTTTGCACACCCCTAACTATTGTGGCAAAATATTAGAAAAAATTATACCCGATTTTTTTTTCCCTGGCCAACAAATAATACTCAAGTTTTCTAGTATGAAAACTATACTTTATGGCGACTCATTAACAACCATGCGAGTCGCATGGAAACCTTGGTGGCTGCATGATTAGTCAAGATGAGCATGCAACTGTCGAATCGTTGATAAAGGGACATTTATCCAAATGCCATAGGCCTATGGAGCCACCCACAGATCACATCTTCAATTGATATCTTAGAAAAACAATAGTCCTAGCCATAAAAAAGTTAGCCCATAGTATCGTCAGCTTTCAAAGCCTAATTGTCATGCACTTCCAACACCATCGATTAGATGGGACATGCTATTAACAAGGAAAATGAAACGTATTCCGGATATCATTAATCTTTGATGATCAGATAATGCATACATTGACACCTATAAATCTTGATAGGCAGGATAGAATTGGATTTGCTGAGTCACGGATCAAAATTTAGTCGAACTAACTTAACCTATTAGGGTCAGGCCAATTCTACTAAAACAAAGATCCATTGATTCTAAAACCAAAATTCAATTGTTCAAGGCCAGTAATGTAAAGACCCAACCCACTAAATCCCGAGATTTAGAGTACCGAGTTCCCAACTACATATAACATTTTCATATTATATGTAAGGTTGTCCTAAAACTAACAGTTTATGAGAATTGCTTGATCAAATCTACTAAAACTTTATAAACAACCTTTAACAAAACAAGATTGCTAATAAAAGCAGTCTGTACATATATATACATCATATGTACAAAGTTAGTGCCAATACAAGACACTACAAAAATTACAAGTTTTTCTTAGTACAAAAAGTAACCCTAAGAGATCTTAAGGTCTTTACATCTTAGGCTTATCTATCAAGCCTTCTATACAAAGATTTTTGCTTTTAAACAAAAGCTTCTCCAAAATCCAGGGACATTCGAGTCCTATTCGTCCACTAATTCATGAATCTCTCAAAGTCTGACCCGTAACCCAGATCATCATATAACTCATCCCCATTACCTGCAAAGTAGCAAAAGTGAGCTAAAGGCCTAGTACGCAATAACAAAATACAAGAACAATTTATCAAACAAACTTTAATCAAATGGAATGCATCAATGAATCGAGTTATTATCTTATTAAGTTTTCTTTTAGAGAACAACTGGAAGGTATTCAAACCCCGGGATCACGCTCTGGGAATTTAGGGGTCCTGAGTAATAGCAGTTGCTCAGGGGTTGATATAAGCAGTCCGAATACTTATATCTCCTATATCTATTCCATAAAGAAATAGCTTCATTTAGGGTTCAAAAGTCATTGTCCGACTCTACTTAAACTCAGTCCACAACATGAGCCTAGTTCACAAGTTTTCATAAACTTTGAACTAAACCATGGTATTTCCCTCTAAGTTTAAGCAAATGATACTCGGATACTATTCCCCCCATCGGCTACCCACTTAACCAAAATGAATCACTATTGCATCATAGCGTACCATTGCATCATGGTAAAGTCATTGCATCATGACTTAGGTTAAATGCCTAATTAATATGTCATTGCATCATGACAGGTTTGCTGCTCCTCGGACCAGATTAAACAGCGTAATAGACATCCAGTTCATCAAAACATTAAGTCGAATTAAAGTAAAAATTTAAGAATGCCTAGTCCTAGCACACAACAAACAAGTTATTGTGTACCTGAACTCGATAGTATATTACTATATTCACTCGGAGGAAAAACAACCGAAGAACCTTTAACTGAAATAAGAATATAAAAACAATCAATAATTGAATGTATAATTCACACACACACACACACACACATATATATATATATATATATATCACAATCCTAGGTTAACTATATAAGGAGATTTAATAAGCTTAGCATATAGTTTTAACATCTAATTCATACATAAAACATGTTTATTTAGCTTATATATTCATTAGAAAATCATATATGAAGTAAAGAATGACAATTGAAAAAGATTGAATTTGTAAAACTCAGGGGATACGCCACCTTTCTACATAGGCAAAATTTGACTGAATGCCAACATCATTAAAATTATACGCCTATGGCCTTGAGCTCGGTTAAATATTTTGATTATGTTCGCATCCAACACCGCCCATACGTCGGCGGCGTTGAGACCCTAATGGCCGGCGTACACTTTGAAAAATAAAACGCTGGTAAATTTCCTTGCAAAAGCCGCGACGTTTGAAGTGGCTTTAAAAAATTCGGTTCTGATCACATTTAATACTGTCTCTACGTCGGTGGCGTTGAAGTACCAGATGTCGGCGTACACTCAAAAATAGACTATTCGAAAAGAATTTATTTCCCCTGTTTTGCACTTTGCAAATTCATAACCTACAACACTTTTAATCCTTCTTCAAGCTCATATTTAGCTTCATATACTATCTTCTATCCATACTAATCAATCCTAGCAACTTTGAATATTAAAACAACATATTAAACCACTTCATTCACATCAAATTCTATCCTACTCTTCACCCCAACTTCAACTACTCAAATCAACTTTACTTCTCATAACTCCCATCACACAAACACGTTCACATGTCCATAAAATACAACTTAACATATATCCATGCATAAAACCACTCAACTCAAAAGATATTAAACTCATTCTACCATAGATTTTACATCTAAATTACAAGAAAAGAAATAAAACAAAAGTTTATACTTGCATTAACTTATATGAATAGACCTTAGCTTGGAGAGATTTTTGATTCCATGAGCTTGATGTTGGTCTTTGGTTTAGGGCTTGTAGTTTGAAGAAAAGGAAAAGAGAAAGGAGAGAAAGAAGAGGGAAATTCGCATGGAAAATGAGGGCTGCCAAAAGAGGCAATATTTGATCAAATTTGTGACTCAAAAGTATCTTGAGTTTGACTTTTGAGGCATATAAGACTTTGGGTTAAATTTGGCTTAATTTGGAGCTCATTTTGATCTATTTTAGGCTTGAAAATGGGTTATGCTTTTGGAAAATTTCTGCCAACTAATTCTTAAGAAATTCAAAAGTTGTTTTGATAATTTTAAATATAACACACACATATTAATTACACAAATATTAATTATACTATACACACATTAATATATATAAAACAATAACATTTATTTCATTACACATACAAAATAACACATATGTAATATTCAAGGTATACTAACTTAAACACATTTAGCCTATTACCAAATCATCTACTTCAATATTAATATTATCACACATGACTCTCATCAATTAATATGCTTATAAAGTTCAATAATTAAAACAAATAAAACATATACATGAAAATTAAATAAAAATTAAAGTTATGTCATTTTAAGTAATATATAACAAAAGTTTAAAATATAAAATTTTAAAGCTCAAAATAAAAATTAGGCTTAAAAATATTACAATCTCTAGTCTGTTTTCATATGAAATAATTAAGGACGTGTATTTATTTATATAGTAGGATATCTCATTGCTCTTCACTTCGCTGTAATTAAAATTTTATTACAGTCTTATTCCTTATAAATGGCTATTACATATTTCACTTGATTGTATGTAATAACGATTCTATAAGGAATCCCTATTATAAAAAAAAAAACATTGAATAACTATTACTTTCTAAAACATATTAATGATAATTTAATATTAGAATTGTCTTTTTTCAAAACACCCCAATTAAAATAAAAAATTAAGAAAGAAAAATCGTATTGCAACTCTACTCCATTCCGCAGCAATAGAAATTTCATTACAATTTTATTTATTCAGTGAAATGAATGGACATGTTTTTAATATATTTTTTTTTTTATCATTTACATATTAAATATAGTGAATTGATAATGATTTATTTCTATTAACATGGAAAATATTCTATTATAGGTCTATTTGAATAGTATGTTTTTTATAGGTATTTTTATTGATATTTATATCATATTTATATCAAATTTATTTCATATCAGTATCTAGTCTGTTTGATTGATTTATAAGTTATAGTACTTATTTTTCATTGGTATTTATTTTTTACAAATAGTCTATTTGAAAATGATAAAAAATAAAATTCAAAACGATCGAAAGTTGAAGAAACAACTGGATCGAATGTTATTTACTTTTTTTTTTTATTTTTATTAGTATTTATTTTATATTTGTTTATATTTCCTTTGAAATTTAAATCTTTCTCTTCACTTTTTTTTTTTTTTACTTAAACTATTGGATGTGTCGGATCCACAGTTTATGGCTGGAGGCCTGGCCTAAAACTAGGGACCTGTACAAGTTCCTGCGCGGTTTAACCTCAGCCATCCGGGTCAGAGCTGGTTTCTGCTTTGCGTGTTTGTTTATTGGCACTAAAATTTCAAAAGAGGATCAACTTGAATTTGTATGGACACTACGTTAACTTCTTTTTACCAAAGACAAATCTTGGAGAGAAATGACAGAGCCATGGATGGCAGCATATGCAATAGTAATTTTACTGCATAATGACATTATCATGTCTTTTTATTTTTAGGGTTCAGCTGCCAATTCACTATAATATTAATTTAGATAAAGCATACTATATTTATTATTACTTTTTGTTTACAAAAATAGATTTAATATTGGAAAAATCACCTTCTCGTAGTACTGAACAAATTTTATTAAATTTTTGTCTCATTAATCTATTGGCACATGCATGGAAAGATGTATGAGAATAAGTACATTTAAAATATCAATATTTCGAATAGTTATAAAAGGAATCAACGTTGAAAGCAAAATTCATTTTTAGTATTAACGTTTCAAGTGGTTAAAAAAAAGAATCAATGTTGAGACAAATAAAGTATTAGTAATTGGATATTTAATTGAAAACTAAGGAATCAACATTGATACCTTATTTAATTTAATTTTTGAAACGTTCATTTTTTTTTGAGAAATTCTATAGTCCTACTATTAATTTTGATGGGATTATTCTCATTACTATTCAACAGTTCACACTATGCACTGATATGGATATGGGATTTAGAGGCGGATTTAATCACTTAGTAGGATAAAAATTAGCTTGAATAAGTATACTGAGGTGATACAATGACCTCAATTTTTTCGCTTAAAATAAGGTGACATTTTTCGAAAATAGAGGTGAAATTCGCCTTATATAATAGATTAGAGGCGACTTTCGCATCAAAATAAATTGAGGCGATAGTTGCCTCTCAATTCCATTTGAGGTGAGCATTGCCTACCCAATTGGAAAAATAATTTTCTTGCCATTTGTTTTTTCATTTTTTCATCTCTGAGGCGATTATGGCCTTAAAGGAAAATTTTTTATTTTCCCCATTGAGGCAAAAGTGGCCTAAAAGGGAATTCTTTTCTTCTTTTTTTTTTTTAAATAATTCAATATTTTTTTACCAATTTGGCATGTAATATTTTGCTACATTTTAATTTTTTTTAATATTGATTCTGTTGCTAATTTTTAGTGATTTATTTTTAATTTATTTTATTAAATTAAAATTTCAAATTTTAATGGTTAATCTTTTAAATTTGTATGAAATAATCATTTTTAAAATAAAATATTTAAGATAATTAATAGTCATAGACACATATAAATATATAGTCATTCTAGTTTTAGTTCCAATACCTGTCAAAATAATATCAAATAATAAACATTAGTGATAGAAATTACTATAAATACAAATTACAATAAAAATAATATATTTTTACCAATAAGATATTGATTATATGTCATTTAATACCTGAAAAATCACATAAAATAACATTAATATACATCATTAACTTAAATAATAATAATAAGGAAAACAACGAAACGAATCTTGTAGATGGAAAAATTCTCACTTGAGATGAAGAAAGATCTTCTAAAGAGGAAGAAAAATGGAAAATTGAAAGGGGTAAAATGAAACAAGATGAGACTTAAATAGGGAAGAATGGAGGCGAAGGTGGCCTGATAGTTGGAAGGCGAATTTGTCACACCCTGCCCCCGCAGGCGACGGCAACGTGATGCCAGGGCAGGCAAACCACCACTGGCCCCCTAGTGGTAATGGCAGACACCACCATTGCATCGTGGTGACCCCAACCAACGCTTGCCCAAAGGGTACCACGTGCACTATAGGTATTGTTACCCTTAGGCAGAGTTGAATCCAGTCTGCAGACTGGGTTCAACTCTGCCTAAGGGTAACAATATCTATAGTGCCCGTGGTACCGTTGAAGCATGCGTTGGTTGGTGTCTCACCTAAGGGTGGATGTCGGCCATTATTACTAGGGGGCCTGTGGCAGTTGTCTGCCCTGGCATCACATCGCCGTCGCCTGAAGGGGCGGGGTGTGACATAAAAAGGCGCCTTTTTATGTCATACCCCGCCCCCGCAGGCGACGGCGTTGCGATATCAGGGCAGACAACCACCGCTGGCCCCCTAGTGGTAATGGCCGACAGCACCATTGCATCATGGTGACCCCAACTAACGCATGCCCCAACTGGTACCACAGGCACTATAAGTATTGTTACCCTTAGGCAGAGTTGAATCTAGTCTGCAGACTCTAGGATTTGAACCCCTGACCTAAGGCTTTTGCCTGTCCCAAAGGCAGCACCTTTCACCAGTTGAGCTGCAACTTAACTGGTGAAAGGTGCTGCCTTTGGGACAGGCAAAAGCCTTAGGTCTGGGGTTCGAATCCTAGAGTCTGCAGACTGGATTCAACTCTGCCTAAGGGTAACAATACCTATAGTACCACAATACCTATAGTGCCCGTGGTACCCGTTGGGGCATGCATTGGTTGGGGTCACCATGATGCAATGGTGGTGTCTGCCATTACCACTAGGGGGCCAGTGGTGGGTTTGCCTGCCCTGGCATCACGCGCCTTTTTATGTCACGCCCCGCCCCCGCAGGCGACAGCAACGTGATGCCAGGGCAGGCAAACCCACCAGTGGCCCCCTAGTGGTAATGGCAGACACTACCATTGCATCATGGTGACCCCAACCAACGCATGCCCAAAGGGTACCATGGGCACTATAGGTATTGTTACCCTTAGGCAGAGTTGAATCCAGTCTGCAGACTCTAGGATTCGAACCCCAGACATAAGGCTTTTGCCTGCCCCAAAGGCAGCACCTTTCACCAGTTGAGCTGATTCAACTCTGCCTAAGGATAACGATACCTATAGTGCCCGTGGTACCCGTTGGGGCATGCGTTGGTTGGGGTCTCACCTAAGAGTGGATGTCGGCCATTATCACTAGAGGGCCTGTGGCAGTTGTCTGCCCTGGCATCACATCCAGAACCTCGGTAGTGGGGGGCGATTGTGACATAAAAAGGCGCCTTTTTATGTCACATCCCGCCCCCTCAGGCGACAGCGATGCGATGCCAGGGCAGGCAAACCTACCGCTGGCCCCCTAGTGGTAATGACAGACACCACCATTGCATCATGGTGACCCCAACCAACGCATGCCCCAACGGGCACTCTAGGTATTGTTACCCTTAGGCAGAGTTGAATCTAGTCTGCAGACTCTAGGGTTCGAACCCCAGACCTAAGGCTTTTGCCTGCCCCAAAGGCAGCACCTTTCACCAATTGAGTTATCACACATTACACAAAAACATATATCATGCCTTTCTTAAGTCATCAATCAATTTATATTATCACTTTTATTATCTCAGTTTGTCAAACTACTCATATCACAAACTAAACAGACTTTCACATCAACCATATTATTATTTTTGCATTACATATGCCACTAGTTATAAATACAAACATTATATTTGATTTGAGTTGCTCATTTGCTCATGTTGATGAGTCATAATAGTCCTCATGAAGATTCACGTACTGATCAGTATCACCTATTGGATGAATAATAATTACTAATCAGATATATGTATATTTGTGTAAACAAATCCTATTAGTTGTTTAAGTATCCTAAAATCATTCTTTATCTTTTCTAGATCTATATTACCTTGTCTAAGTTATTATTTACCGATAAATAATAGTTTTAAAATATTTTATTTTTATCGCATGATTATAGAGTTTGTATTTAACAAGTTATTATTATCATCGTAATTATTTTTTTATATCGTTCTTTAGTCTGATCGTCTTATGGTAACTGATATTTATTTTTTATCATTTCATTTTCATCGTGTTTCTCTTAATCTCATTTCATGTTATTACCTATTATTTCTGGGAATCACATTATTCTTAATTATGACTTATTTACATTTTCCATTCTTATATATTTACCTAAACAAAATATGACAAGATAATTATTATAATCTAATCATAGTAGTAGTGTGTGTGTGTCTGTAACAGTTACTGGAGTTTAACACTTAATAAGTATGTAAATATACTAATCTAAAAATATATATATTTATTTATTAAGTTTAATGTCCTGTTTCTCTCCTTTTATACACACACACACACACACAACTACTACTGTTACAGACAAAATAGATTTTGTCCAGGAAAAATTTCGCACGTACGTCGGCTTCAACGCCACCAGCATTGAATCTTAGGTTGCTAGCCTTTGTGCAATTTTACGTATCTTTGTCACACTGTAAGCTTCCTTGAAAACTGTTGGCTTGAGAATTGCTAGCTTTTACCTAATATGTTGCCGACCTTGGAAAAGTAAGCCATCAGTGTTCGTGTATTTTTTACACATAACAAATTTTACATAGTGAAAGCTGGCTCAAACGCTGTCAGCCTATCCTCATATGCCACTAGCCTTAGTGATTAACGCCTTTGACGTAGAGCTGGTGTAGGCATTGTTCATCATTTTCTTTGTTTTTTACTGGTTCAAACTTCATTTTTATCATTCCATATGTGTCAGCTACTTTTAAGTGTTTTTCCATGATTATTAGCTATTATTCATGATATATGTATACCTATAACATCTAAGAATCACTACATATATGATTTTCATAGTTTCTATGCATGTAAAGACTATAGTTAGGGTTTAAAGTAAATTTTACCTTATTTGAGTTGATGTGGTGATATTATACTCCTTCCTTTGGTTTGACCTTATACTAGGATTAACAAAAACATTAATTAAGCTAATGTTTTATGTGTATACTAACTAAAAACAAATTTACTTACCTTAACTTGATGGTTTCCTAAGCTTGTATTTGTCTTGTTGAAGTTGATTAATGGAGTTGGGTTTTGTGTGCGTTTTTGTTGCTATTTTGGTGTGTTTGTGTTGTTGTTTTTCGACTGATTTTATGTTCTTTGATGACTTTGTTTTGTAGTTAGTCAAGAGTTCTTTCTATAGACAAGAAGAAGACAACTTGCAAGGGATGTTTTCACCCAAGAAGAAGGAAATGTGCTCTACCGAACCCACCTTGTTTGCATGATAATTTGATGCATTAAATGGAATGTAAATTTAGGTGCTTTTGATTGGTTTATTATATCCTTATCTTCACTTTGTTGATTCCTTTTGATCCATTTGTTTTACAAATTTTGGCTGGGGGAAATTTTAGGCAATTCCATCCACAAATCCTATACCATTTGCACTTAATTGTATGATTAGAATTTATAATTTTATTTAATTAGTTATTAACTTAGTTTTAAAATAATTTATTAAGATAAACGATATATCAGTTATCTAGGATTTTTATCTCTACAAATTTATTTAATGCTTCTATAGATTTTCTAGATTACCTTTCAGTTCAACTTTAAGTTTAAAGTTTACGTTTTAATTATTTTTAAAGTTTTATCTCACGCGATTAGGGTTTTCTAAGCTTAATAAGTGAATTTTAGTTTCAATCTCTAAGAGCTTCAGAATTCTCTAACTAGAACAATGATGTAATTCAAATATTTATTTGGAGTTTAGATTGTTAGATATGGATATGTTTTTATTCCCATTGTGTATTTATTACTATAACAGCTCATCCTTAAATTATTATTTTCTAACTATAAGCTTTATTATTTATTTGCTTTTTAATACACTTGAAATCTTATTTTAATTACTTCTACAATTTAAGTTTTCAATACTCACTACGAAATCTTGTCTTTAGTATCTGTTATTATCTATGGTACTTCATTTTAAGGTTTAAATATATATATATATATAGGTTTATTACTACTCGTAGTTTTATTTTAAGGTCTTTGTTTAGTCATATACGGACCTTCTAGTTGCTATAGTTGTATTTCTATTTATTTTTACTCGTATGACAATTTTCAAGGTTGACAACATATGAATAAAGTCTCAGCCTCGAAAGGGTCAAGCTATAATAATCATTTGCCCCTCTCCACAAGCGCCATCATATAGTCAACAACAATGTTGTATTTAGAAAGATCAAATATAATGGGAATTTCACCTGAACTTGAAAAAGGAGAAAGGTATAAGTCGAAGCCTAATACGGTATTATCACAAGTACAAGTGCATGAGTAATCATCAGTATATTAAACTAACAAACATATAACTAATGCAACAACAAATCATTTGTTGTCTTTGGATTTAAACCCATCAAACAACACATGGATAACTCAATATCCCGATCATACTTATATATAATATACAAACACATTGTTAGGTACCCTCCAATATCCATGGGTCCAAAATCTAGATTTGCTTCTAATTTTCTTAAACTAAGACCCTACACAAGGACAACGTCACATAGAGATCATTGGAGTTGCCGTGTTAGCAACACCGATACTCTTGATCCACTAACCACAGCCAAAGACATGCAACAAATAATTTTATGGTTGAGTATTCATTTAGTCATTTTAAGTTTCTATCATGAACAAGCACTAATACAAACAAGGTAATGCACATACCTGGAAAGCTAATTTGTCATGAACACTATGAAATATCCCAAAATCCTCACTTAACTTAGAAAATGAAATTAGATAGATTAAATAAATTAACCAATTATAGGACATAATTAGATAAGCTGACACAATTAAATTAGTAATAAATTTAGCTGAAATTTGAGATTTTGAATCCTTAAACCCCTAGGCATGCTATTTAAATGTTTAGTAGAATCCTAAATTCTTAAGCTTTAGCCTAAAATTTCATGCCCTTAACCTATATCAATTTTGAAATCATCTACTAATCTAAAAATATTAGTTCTTGAACCTAAGCTCAAGTTAAATGTCAATTTGATACAAATCAAAGTCTTAAACTAAACCCCTATTTCAAGTTATTTATTTCTAACTAATAGATTCTCAAATTATTTCCCAAACACTTTTAGAACTAAAGATATTGATCTGAAAGGTTTAAACCTAATATCCTTACCCTAAAATATCTTAAAAGCGCCTATCCTTTCCTTTTCCTTTTCTTTTCCTCTACCTTTCTTTTCTTTTCCTTTTCTTCTACATTTCCCTTTTCTTTCTTTCTTCTCCTACATTTTCTCTTCTCTTTCTTTCAATTCATCTTCATCACTTCAAATCTTAATTTTAAGAGGATCAAAAGAAATTGAAGCTAGAAAAGAAGACATGAAGTGGAAATCACGTTAGAAGTAACTTCAACATCTAAAAGGTGGTGGTGGAAAAGAAGCTCAAGTAACTAGGATTAGCTAAATATGTAAGTTATGTTGAATTGAGATAAAACTTATAATCTTGACATATATGAACTTATAGGCTAAAACTTAAATGAGATCATGCATGTTAAAACTAAGGTTAAGATGATATATGAAGTGAAAATATGAATATAGATGTTAGAAATTATGATTTTAGGTTTGTGTGCTGTTTATAAGATGTTAGGTAATGAAGAATGATGTAAAACAAGTGGTAAAATGGGTTAAACCTTACATGCTCTATTTTCACAAAAGAGCATGAGGGGTACATGATGAATTGTATTTGGTCACGATCCTTACTTTTACTTGAAAACTTTTGAATCTAGCTTATCAAAGAAGAAACATAGCTGGAACATGACTCAACCTATCCAATCGTGCTTTTCTCTGATTTGTTTTACAAATATATTTCTAGAACAACACGGCTAAAACACAACTTCCCTATTTCATCATGTTTTCCTTTGTTAAGGAACACAACTAGTACATAGGCTCACCTATCTCCATGTGTTTCTTTCTGATCATCGTGTGTTTAATATGTCCAGTGAAATATAGAAAGAACACGACCCACTGTATCTCACCGTGTTTCTCTCTGACCGTTTTGTGCTTGGCTTTTTAATAAAATACGGGCGAAGCACGACTTGTTCATCATGTCCTGTTTCTTATATGTTACATTGTGTTTCTCAATTATCTCAACTCAAAGAGAAGCATGATTGAAACATGACCAAATGTATTACGTCATGCTTCTCTCTAAGCTTCAAAACACGAACAAGTATGATGAAAACACGATTGAGTGTATCTAATCATGCTTCCTCTTATGCATGTACATTGGATGAAACACAACTACTCTATCTAACTATCTTCTTCATAAAAATAAAATAAAATAAAATAAAATAGATAAATAATAGTTAATATGTTATATAAGTTAAATGATATAATTAAGAATGATTTAAGTAAATTAGTGGGTTTAGCAACAAATTAGATTAACATAGATTTAAGCATAAGATGAATCTAAAGTATAAAATGATCTTAGTTAAAAAATCTAAGTTTAACTTGACTAAATAGAATTGAATGAACTAAAATAAATTAGATTGATTAAGTTTAATCAACTTGGCTTAGTAATTGAATTAATGATTAATTCTAATCAATTTAGCTAGGATTAAGTAAGAATATGATTTATAACTATTAATTGACTTTGGCTCGCATATTAGGATAAAACATAAATAATATAGAAAATATGTTGTTTCAAATGGTTGCTTGCTTGGAATATGAGTATTTTTTAATATGGATAATATGATGATGTTTTTATAATAAATGATTATAAACAAAGAGAAAAAAAATAATTTAACAAACAATAAAGAACTGTTTGTATCTTGGTGGGGCGATCTTTGCTGCTATGGTGGAGCTCCTACTTAGTTTTTTTATCAATTAGGGCTTTAAAATAAATTTGATATAAGTGGATAATTGATTTAAATGCTTATATGAGTTTAATTCTTAAACAAATATGGATACCTAATTTATCTTTTGAGTTGGATTCTAATCTACCCTCTGTTTCTGTTTGGGCTTTGAATAATATAAGGTACGTAGTGGCGTGCTTGTTGTTTGTTAGGAGAGACATTTCTAATAAACTAAAACTTAAAGATGGCTTAATAATTAATAAGCATTGCTTGTGCTTGTTTTGTTTAATCTAATCCGAGAAGTGACAACGTTGTCCAGACTCAGGCATAGTAATTAGGCGTTTAACCACCTCCTACCATGATGCAATGGCAAATTCATAAGTGGCTTAGTGGGTAGATGATAGGGCAAATGGTATTAGTATAATGTATATCTTGATCGATGAGAAGTAATATAATAGGACTCACGTTTACGGGACCGAATGAGTCTTACTATATTATGGACTGAGATGGATAAAGTGTATGTAATGATTGTAAACCCTAGATGAGGTTATTTTCTCTTTGTTAGTTAGATATTGGAGATATAAGTATCTACGATACTTATATCAATCCTTTGAGTTGCTGCTATTGCTTAGAACCCCTAGATTCCCAAAGACTTGTTCTAAAGTATGAGTGCTCTTGTGTTATTTGTTTTACTTTAATTTAAAGGTAACAACCTGTTATTGCTGCATTGTTTTAGCTTAAGCATGTGTGACATCTTGATTGTTGTTTTCTTTCCAAGTATTACTGATGATATGATGATGATTTTGATGATTTGACGATGATGGTTTGGATGATGATGATGTTTGACTCGGGTATGGACAATTCTGAAGGTTTTGGAGGAGGAGTGAAGTGAAGTAGGGTTGTTGGATTGTTTGTATTTGTTTTTATTTTATTTAAAGAACTAAATTTATATCTTTTTTAAGTCTGTTGTTTTCTTTAAGGGCCTAGTGGAGCTCATATGTTTTGTAATAACCTTTTAAAGCTCTGTTTACCATCATGATAGGTATATAAGTTACTTAATGGTATGGTTTTGTTTTAAAAGTTAATCTACTCATGAGTAGAAGCTAAAAATATTTTTATAAAGTTTGTTTTCCTGTTATAAATATAGTTATCTCCAAAATCTAATTAAATGATCCATAATTTAAAATTTGGTCAGCAAATATTCGACATAAACAGTTTCTTTAAGGAAGCATGTGCATTAGTACGTAGGGTATTATGCATGGCTGGGGACTAGGCTTGCTTGAACTTCTAATGTAGGGCAGGTCGGGTCCTTACATACTAAAACCCTTTATCACAAACTACAAAACAATTAAAATATTTAAAAGCATTTATGTTTTCCAAACCTACCTATAGTTTACTCTACTATAGTTCTTGCCTATACCCCACAATTGGTGTTTTAAGGAAAAGTAAAGTATGAAAATATTAGAATTTAGTAATTAATTTTATAATATATAGATTTCAAAATCTTAGAATGAAATTAAATCTTAGAGGATGGAGTTAAATGGGTTGCAAATACTTTTAAGAAGTAAAAGAGTAAATTTGAAGAATTTATATTGTATGCTAATAGGTACATGACCATGTTGAAGGTCGGGTGGGTTGTAGAATCTAAACACAACCTATACATAGGCTTGTGCAATTGATCGTGTGATTCACATAACTTATAAACAACCTATACATGGATTTATGCAAATGGTCATATGGTTCACAAAAGTTTTAAATGACTTAAAATATGAGCTTATGCGAGTCATAAAATTATGCATAAGCTTGTTCATGGGCTTAAGCACTAGTTTTGCTTGCCCAAAACCATTACGATCATGAATTCGTGATTCTCAAGGGTTGGACATGACCTATCCATGGTTTGTGCATTTGGTTGTGTTCTCTAAGAGTTTCCATATTCTTAAGTTTTCTTTTATTTTATACCTAAAAAGATTTTTAATGCTTTAATATTATCATTTAACATTCTAACACCATACTAAACACATTTTCCACACATTTATAACAAAACCAACACTCAAGAGATCAAATTTATATCAAAACCATAGGAGCTTCTACGATCCCGTTGACGGGACCATTATATCATTAATCTAACCGTTAAAATAAATATATTAAATGGAATATTAACTATTTTAGTGATTCCATCACGGTTAGGTATGGTGTGGGCCATTGGATAGTGACGGGATCGGTCCCGTCAAAAATGAATGGCGAGACTAGAATTTTTCCAAAACCACATTACCTTCTTCTAATATTTCATTCTTCTTTCTTATAAAATCCCTTAAGTTCTTGTTTTATTAGATTTCTTAAGAAATCTCTCCAAAATTCATTGTTTTTACTATGAAACATCACTATTAACATCAAAACGCCAAGACTTTGTCATTATGTATTTATCTTGATGAAAATGATAAGAAAACAAAAAAAGAAATATTACCTTTTGCAAAATTATGTTTACACACTTCAACGATTTGAAAGTATTTGTTCAAAGGAAGAGGAAAAAACTATAGAATGTAAAGGAGAGAAAAAAAAAAAAAGAGAGATAGTTACTTTCTTAAAGTTTTAAATACATTTTCCCTTAATCAAGGTATCTTTTCAATTTTATGGTAGGACCCCTACTTTAAAAATTAAAATTAAATTTCTACCCCACTTTATAAATATATTTATTTCTTATTTCAAGAACACTTAATGGTATTTTATTTTTCAATATAACAATTCTAATATGGTGGAACTATTGATGGATTGAAATTAATCCATTAGGTGTTTAAAGCGTTTATGGGTTCTATTAAAATGAAAGTCAAAGAACATACTTCTTTGTTTTCAACTTTTTTTTTATAAAAACTAATTTTCTTACGTTATATTTTAATCAAACAATTCTAATATGGTGGGTACTATAAATGGTTGAAAGATTTAATCCATTGGGCCTCTAAGCCATTTATGGAATCTATTGACATGAAGGCTAGAGTAAATATCTATTTTTTTTTAAGACATATTTCTAGAATAACCAACTATGTGGCTGATTATATTGCTTCTATAAATAGGAAGGGGATGTGTCCTCATGATTGGTTTTGGAATTTTACGGAGTTACATATATATATATATATTGATAATTATATTTCATGGGTTACTTAAGGTTTGACTTAAAATTAAAAGTGATCACTTAATTCATGATGGGTAAATTAAGATAAGGCACACATAATAGCAAGTTATAGTCCCCACGAGAACATATAGTTTTCTTTTCTCAGTCTTTATTATCAGAAAAAATCTAAAAGACTATACATATCTCTTGATGGGTAAATTAGGATGGGCAAGAGAATATGTAGTTTTCTTTTCTCACTCCCAATTATCATAAAAGACAGACTATACATATTTCTTGCAAGACACAAAAAATTAAAGATTAAAGAAAATCAATAACATATGCACCAATGGATTCATGTATGCTTCTGTAATTAATTTAATTTCCTTGGGTCTCAATTTCATACATGAACCTAATATGTAAAATCTAGATTTTATTCTAACAAGCGGAATCAAAGACATCATGTGTGAAATTAGAGCCATGATTCGGTAATGAATTTTTTGATATATATTGTTAGTGATTCTAAAGTTTTATCGATCACGATTGAAAGCAATTTATCTAAGGGTTAATTACAAAAACCTTACCTGTGTTTTGACCAATTTGCAAACAAATGACCTATGTTAATTTTTTTGACAAATAAATGACTCAAGTTTCATACAAAAATGTCAATATTATTTAATAATTTTAGAAGGATACATGTCAATATTTTTATTGGTCATGAAAATTAATTTTACATTTTTTTCAATTTTTTCATTTTTAAAAAGTAAAATTTTAATATTTTATTTATTTAATTTTATTTGTAATATGTTTATTAAATTAATTTTTTTAGATCAATAAGACTCTAACACATATCTTTTTAATATTACTTAATTATATTGATATTTTTGTATGAAACTTGGGTCACCTACTTGTCAAAAAATTAACACAAGTTTTATGTTTGTAAATTCAATAAAATATAGGCGATGCTTTGTAATTAACCTTTTATTTAAGATGTTATTTTTCCTTAATTTCAAAGATTAGGGTTTTAAAGGAGTATGTCATGAAGTCATTGTAAATTTAAATCCTATAGACATGTAAAGTGAGATCATATAAAACATAGGATTTTTGTGAAAGTGGTGACATAAAGCATACTTCAACCCAATATATGTTTTCATCCTCACCGTCTTTTAATTTTGCTATTGACCATGTTCATGTAAATTGAGCCACCACCTAACCATCCCATTATGGTTGGCAATCATACATGTTTTTGTTTTGAAATAATTTAGTGGGACATTGCAATTACCTTTTTGACAAGATTTATTGCCAATATTTGATCATTACAATAAGAGTATCACTTACATATTGATACTTTTTTCCAAAGACTAAATTCCATTGGTGTACGAGGTATCTTGTGATGGGGTTACTATTATCTATATTTGCTAAAGTATTTTTAGTTTTTGATTGTGAGTATGTTGTTTTGTTTTCTTTGTTCTCTATTCAATGAATGATGCTGGTTCAATATCTACCATTACAACAAAAATGGTCTTTTGTCACATCATTTAAACATGGCTATATGTAAATTAAAGCCAAATACAATCTATCACGTTTTAATAAACGTCTACATTTAAAAGGTAGACATTGCCTAAAAGGCTCAAGGTGTCGATTGTATGTATTGTGCCACATTTAAACGTGACCAATCATATGATATAAGTGCATAAATGTGGCTAAATGTAATTTACTATATTACACAATAATAAACATGGCAAAAGGTGCTAATTAGCCACATTTGGACGTAGCAATTGCAATTATATTATGACATTTAAAACATGGTGATTGGGTTACCTTGGTGTCTTTTAAACGTGACTATTCATTTTAATTTCCATTACATCATCTAATGAAATTAATTCTTTGATATCTATATATAGAAAGATAACTTATAAAAACTAAGTTTAATTTAAACCTTAGAAAATCAAGCAAACTATTTATATCCACAGCCACAAGATAGTTAAAATTTTCTATTGTAGGATAGAGGTTCACATTATGTATGTTTCGTAAAAATTGTTTGATAATGTTGATACATGCTGGACCAATGGGTTGACTGTTATTACATAATTTCCATTAGTCACACAATCGGATCAAATGAAACACAAAGGCAATTTGAATAGAACTGAAAACCATGGGTGATGGTGAGGTAAATAGGAAAGTTATAATTTTAAAGATTACAAAACAAACCATGAATATAGTGCCATATCATGGGTAAACCATATACTCAAGAGATATCAATTACTTGAATTTTCCAATAAATCCTAGAAAAACCTAATAATGACATGGATATGAAAGGAATGACTACATAATTATGACATTAAGGCACCAATAAGAAGACCCATAAGAAAATGAGTAAAAGCCTCCACACAACAAATGAGGCTACTTTTATACCTTGCCACTGCCTATTGGACCAATAACGAGTTGTGCATAACCCATATTAACTTTACTGAAACTTCAAACAAAATTAAAACTACAAGAGTGTGTGAAAAGCCCAAATGATTCGGCAAGGCTATATATATCATTTCATCTATATTTTCACTGACTTACAATATTCTTGTTGTTAAACTCCTTCGACGTGTGCTTTATTTATTGAAAAGAAAAGGTGAATTCGCTTATTACTTATTGTAAATATTTATTAGCATTACTATATGAACTAGGGCACATCTACTTTGAATTGGCACAATTATTATGGAAGATACATTGCAATCGAGAGCAAACCGTATCAAATTGGAATATATTTCCATTGTACGCTTCAAAGCTTGGGAATGTCATGCTAAATTTAGCCATTAAGTTTTATTAAGAAAAAAAAGAATGAAAAAATTATATAAATCATAGGATATTGGCACGACTACATTGTCCTACCTATCTACTTCATCAAGAATCACAATTTCTTGCGTCTAGGGCCAGAGTTACTTTCTTTTGTCAAACATTTTAATTTTGTTTCTAACAACATTTATTCCTTACATTATTGAGTTCGCTAGTAAGAGAATGACAACCAAAAACATATAAATATAAAACTAAATAAATAAAACACTAATTTCTCTATCTCCCATCCGATGCATTCAATTCTAAAAGTCCCTCCTTATACTTTAGTCCAGGAAGCTCTTGTCTAAGAGTCAGTATACTTGTGGTTTTACCTATTCCAATAATACCTTGAAAGTGCATGGATAAGAAAAGAGTTATCACAGGAATTTCCAGAAATTGTAGTATACCTACAAGATACCAAATCATCTTACTCACACATCAGACCCATTTCACTACACAATACACAACCAAAACTCGACTAAAGCCAATATACATCTCCCTTGAGATACCTATGCCCGTGAACTTTGACCAAATCCTTGAAGGCCTATGCCAAACCAGAACTAAGTCGACCAAGTCTCTTCCATCTTCATCCCATTTTTGTGGTTCCATCGAGCAACATACCTATTGAGTTCTCTTAAATTAGTTTTTATGATAGGAAAAATGTTATAAGATATCTAATGAATTTTTTTTAAGTATGTAGAACAAAAGTATGCATATTTATAGACACTTAATAAGGCGGTTACTAAGACAATCAAATAGACGTATCGGTAGATACTTGAATAGACAATTAGATGAATGTTATTTTGGTTCGCAAACTATGTGCTCATATAATTTTTATCGATCATCAAAATACAAGTTGGATTTAATTGAAGCCCCAGCTGCACTAATTAAGTGTATTTAGATAATGCACTTAATTCATTCCACATAAGAAGGAAAATAATCCATGGAGATTTTCTTTAAGAATATTTCACTAGTTTTTTAATGAAGTTTTTAAGCAACAATAAAAAGGTTTTACAAGTTTTATGAAGATGTTTTATCAAGATGTAGCAAAGATGTCAAAACATGTTCAAACATGTTTTATCTCAGCATAATAGTTCCCACAGATGAAAATAAGGATAAAAATATTATTTATCTTGTTTGTTAAGCTTATCCAAAATTAGAGAGATCTTTAAACTTCAAATTAAAGTTTGTCTAACCAAGTTGTTAAAGATTCAGATAAAAATAAAATATCAAAAGCATCTGAAGAAAACAGACGAAAAAAGATGTGATCAATCAGTTCAAAGTTTGAATACTTAGATAAGATTTCAAATCTTACAAATATGGGGATATCAATCTTATCTGCACAACAAAGAAGACATTGGAAGATTTCATGGGATATTTTGAACGTTTGAAGACTTTTATTAAGAAGCACTATTCAAGAAGAAATATATATATTCTAGCTTTCAGGATTCAAAGATAAAAGAAAAAAGATACACAAGAGAACAACATTTGAAGTTTTTATTCGTACTTGCAAAAGCTTCTTAAACTGATAGATACTTTGATTGACACTATGAGCTTCATCTTTTCATTATAAGCTTAAACTAGAGAATTCATATTTCTCATACTTGCAACATCTCTCTTTTCTTTTCGAGTGAACAATATCATAGAAGTGAGGTTAAAAAAGCCTTATAGTCTTTGCATAGCCGAGTGGTAGGCTAGAAAGACAGAGCAAGAGTTATTAGTGTTTGTAACTTTTCTTTACTATTGAATTAATAGAATGATCGGTGTGGAAAACCAGATCCCTGGCAGTAGAGCTGAAAAAGAGAACTAACTCATAAGAAAGGGACCTCTATAAATCGCCATCTCCTTTATATCGTATCTCATGTCTTATGTGGACCCATTTATTAATTGACAAGACAAATAAAAATATATAGAATATGTCAAAATTTAAATAATTTATATTATCTTCAAAAGTTAAGGTATTAAAATAGTTATTATCCAAAGTATATCTTGTTATATGTTATTTTGCGAACATACACACATTTAACATACCTAATGATGTAACGAATGAATCATAACATACACATATATATTATATGTTTATAACATGCAGATTTATATATGTAAAAATATATTATATACGTACACATAAATATTACTAATATCATTATATATGTTATGAGATATATATGTATAGATATGATATATAATATATATATATATTTGTATGATATATGTTTTACATATTTTATAGTTCATATATACTCTTAAGTTATATATTTATTTATATAATTTTTACAAACTATAAATGTTATATATAAAATATATAGTTTAATATAGATATATAATATGTATATTAATATATTATGCAATATATGATCTATATTTTATATATAAATATATTATATATAGCATATTCATTTCATGTAATAAATGAATTATAACACATATATACAAATATATAACATATAAAATTATATATTTATAGCATATAATCTTGTATATAAATAAGTATACATATATATATGCACATATGATCATAAATGTTTGTTATATATTTTATATATATTTAAGCATATACGTTATATGTAATTCATTCTCTATATGTACTCTACAAGATACTTATATGTATTGTATACAATCTATTCACTTTATAAATGTTTATATGCAATCTTTACTTTAATATAGATATTTATATAATATGTTATATTCATAATCTTGATATAACATATAGATCATGTATTTATAACATATAGATTTGATTATGTGTACGTTATATCTAAATAAATAATAGTTATAAATAATTGAATTACATACTATCTGGTATATATTTGTGTATATATGTGTATATATATTGTATATGTAGCAAATAAATCAACTATATATTAATATATAAATTATATTATTTTATTGGTTAAATAAGATCTATATTTATATATGTTCTATTTATAATAGTAATATGATATACATATATATGATTTTTTTCTTATATGGATAGCTTTATCATTTTATAATTTAGTTAGATATAATAATATTGTATTATGGTAAAATAAGAATACAAAAGATATTTATATTTTTTAACAAATTCGTGAGTTTGTAAATGTATTTGGTTACTAAACTCAAATCCGACCACGTTTAAATTTATGTCGTTTTTAGGTTTGACTCCTTTATTGTTCGTACTAATTTTTATTTATCCAAATCCTTTTATAATCATGTCCTATAGTGAGCGGGTTAATTTACCATTAAGTCATTCACTATTAATGGAGATAATGTGATCCAATTACATTTAAAACACAATTTAGTAATTTGCCAATCTTAAAAATGCTTGTAAAAAATGCCAAATGAGGCAATTGTTAAACAATTTTTAAGAGATTTTAAGGATAATATTGATAGATAATGTACAATTATTTTTGTAAGTGGTATGTAAAATTTTAAAGGTATATCCTAGTTATGATACTAGTTGAAACCAAAGCCACCAAACTTTTTCTTTTTTTTTTTTTTTTGTGATGAAAAGTTATAGAATTTATTAATTATAAATAAATTTCTTATTAATACTTTTCTCAAAAAATTTTCCCAATTAATCTGTTATGCCATGATTAAAACTTAATGGCTACAAAAACTAGAGATGGGTTTTAGAAGTTTAAAATCCAAAATTAGAAAAATATTTGGAATTAAAGACCCAAAAATAATTATTTTTAAATAAGGTAATATTAATTAATAAAAGTCAACGTTACAAATTGTATTGATGCTATAAATGTGAAGAAAAATATACACATAATAAGTAACCGCTAATTATATATTAATATATAAATAAGTAATAATAATTAATAAAAGTCAACGATTTGTATATAAGTTTTCTTATCCCATTTTCTAAACGTGATTTAGCAAGTGTATTTTGGTAATTTATTTCATCTAACTTATATATTGGTAAATTTTTTTTTTTTCTAGAAACACTAGACATGTATTAGACTGAATTATCTAGAGACTTTTAATACTCATATTAAATTTTAAAACCCATCCTTCTATGCATGCTTGACATATCCAAGTCTAAAAAGTTTCTACCCTAACCCTAGACTAAGTCATGGTATATAGGAGTATCATTAAGTTAAAATCTTACGAATAAGAGAGCATGATCTAATCCAGTTCTAGGTAAGTAAATGAATAAAAATAATGAGGACGGTCTACCAAACTTATTTAAAAAAAAAGGAGGAGGAAAAAAAAAACACCAATTCGCATCAATATCAAGCATTTGTTTTTTCTTTTTGTCTTTATTTCTTTATTTGTGGATCCAAAAGATTCAAACCTAAAAATGGAATGTTAGTGAATCCCGAAATTTTCAACAAAGTGGTAGTTGCCAATTGTATTGATACTATAAATGTGAAGACACATATACATATAATAAGTAACTGCCACTTATATATTAATATATAAATGAGGTAATATTAATTAATAAAAGTAACTACCATATGACGTGCATATAATATCCATCAAAATCTTCCTCTGAGATCTATTTCCAACAAAGGTGGACTTTTTCTATTTAAAAAAATAAAAAAAAAACAATAAAGACATCCTTTGAGAGTTCAAAGTTGTCTTTTTGTGGCTTTTGAGTTGGTAGTCTAGAGTTTAAGTTTAACATTGTAGAAGGTCATGGGAGAACCAACCTTTGTCATGCAACCTCTCTCTTACACTTCTATACTACCTAATGGATCTGTTAAGGTACATGTTTTCTTTTTCTAGATTATCGTGTTTCCATCTCATGGAAGGCTGCAAAATTGTGCAAAGTTTAAGACTTTGCATGATAAGTTTTGTTATTATTCATAAGTTCAGCATTAAGCAGCTTCCTTTTGTGTTTTTTATTTCATCCTCTCCTTGTAGAAGGGAGAAATAAGAAGAAGGAAAAATAAATTTTTGAATTCTAGTCATTCCTAACAATTTTAGGTACACCAACTTGATTGAAAACATAGATTTTTTTTTTTAATTATTTGAACTTTACACTGACTTGCTTTTGTTTTGTTATGTTTCATCTATAATGGAAAGGAACTTTCTAATATGGGTTTATCTGTTTATATGCATTGTTGTTATGATGTAATAATTTTGGACTTTTACATAAGTAGTTTCTCCTTTGTTTCGTAAGAAAGGGAAAAAAGGAATTGAATAGCTTGGTTTTTCAATGACAAAAAAAAAAATGATGATGATGTTTGAAAAATCAACCAAAGTTTGAATTTAACAAGATTGAGGAATACATTAATTACTAAGAATTCGTGTTGTGGGAAAACCCTCTTCATGGTCTTGGGCAATCAATCTCTGTTGGGAGGTTCATGATTGAATCCTTGTCTTGGGAAAAGTGGTCTAATTTATCTCACAAACGTTATGTTGAAGAAGCCAAAAGATACTCAATGCCTGGTTCAGTTGTTGAGAATATAACTTTTTTTTTAAACTTACTACAATAGAAAGGCTACAAAGAAGACTGCAACTTCAATAAAACAAGTCAATTCTGATTCAACTTCTGAGGATAATCTCATGGAGTCACAAGGTGGTGATGGAAACAATATTGAGGAATTTGCAATGTTAGACTCTCAAAGCAAATCAATTCAATAACAGCAGGTTCAATTGCCAAATAATGCACCGGATTCTACCTCTGTGGCATGTGCTTTTATTTCTAGCTTTGGAATGGAAATAGGTGCTAATTTAGAAGATGGACAAACTGTTTCGATAATCCCAAACAATGCGTTGAGTTGAACATTCAAACCAGATTAAAGGTGTTGATAAACCTGAGAGCATTAAAGAAAGTAGAATAATTTATTTAGGAAAACCACTTACTAAGGCAAAAGCTATTGTTACGCATAAATATAGTAACATTTGTATTTCATTAAACGTAATGTCTTGTTTTCGCAACATAATTGGGACTTCAATAAAGAAAATCTAGTGTCTCTATTCCAAAAGTCATTGTCTTCATCTGTTTATGTGTTGCTACTATAATGTAATAATTTTGGATTTTTACATAAGGAGTTTCTTCTTCTTTTTCATAGGAGAGAAGAAAAAGGAATTGAATTGCTTGGTTTTAAAAAAAGATGACAATGATGTTTAAAAAATAAGCAAAAGATTGAATTTAACAAGATCGAGGAATAAATTAATTACTAAGAAGTGGTTTTGTAGGAAAACCCTGTTCGTGCTATTGGGTAGTCAATCTCCTTTGGGAGGTTCGCGACTAAATCCTTCTCTTGGGAAAAGTGGTCCACTTTCTCTCACAAACCTTATGTTCAAGAAGCTAAAAGATACCCAAGGCATGGTTCTATTGCTGAGAAGATAGCTTTTTTTTTTTTTTTTTTTTTTTTTTTTTTTTTTAACATTGCAAGAGAAGGGCTACTAAAAAGGCTGCAGCTTTGCTAGAACAAGCCAATTCAACTTTTGAAGATAATCTCATAGAGTCACAAGGTGGTGATGGAAACAGTATTGAGGGATCTGTGATGTTGGACTCTTAGAGCAAATCAAACCTATAGCAGCAGGTTCAGTTGCAAAATAATGCACCAAATTTTGCCTTTGTGGCATGTGCTTTTGTTTCTAGCTTTGGAATAGAAATAGGTGCTAATTTAGAAGATGGAAAAATTGTTTCAACAATCCTAAACAATGCATTGAAGGTTGAATTGAACAATCAAAGTAGATTGAAGGTGTTGATAAACCCAAAGGCATAGAAAAAGTAGAATAATTAATTTAGGGAAACCACTTATTAAGGTAAAAGCTATAGTTGCAAGTGAATTTGGTAATATCAATATTTCATCGCACTTAATGTCTTGTTTATGCAGTAGAATTGAGACTTCAATAAAGAAAACGGAATGTTAGTGAATCTAGTAATTTTCAACAAAGTAGTAGCTATCAATTGTATTGATACTATAAATGTGAAGAGAAATATACACATAATAAGTAACTGCCATATGACGTGCATATAATATATGTCAAAATCTTCCTCTGAGATCTATTTCCATAAAGGTGGACTTTTTCTATTTAAAAAAATAAAAGAAAAACAATAAAAGGCATCCTTAGAGAGTTTGAAGTTGTCTTTTTGTGGCTTTTGAGTTGGTAGTCTAGAGTTTAAGTTGAACATTATAAAAGGTTATGGGGACATCAACCTTTGCCATGCAACCTCTCTCTTACACTTCTATACTACCTAATGAATCCATTAAGATATATGTTTTCTTTTTCCTAGTTTATTGTGTTTCCATCTCACAAAAGGCTACAGAGTTGTGCAAAGTTCAAGACTTTGCATGATAAGTTTTGTTATTATTCATAGGTTCAATATTAAGCAACTCCCTTTTGTGTTTTCTACTTCACCATCTCGTTATAGAAGGGCGAAATAAGAAGAAGGGAGAAAAAAGTTTTGAATTCTAGTAATTTCTTACAATTTTAGTCACACCAACTTGCTTAAAAACATATATATTTTTTGTAATGATTCAAAATTTTCATGACTTGCTTTTGTTTTGTTATGTTTCATATAGAAAGGAAAGGAACTTTCTAATATGGGTTCATTCGTTTATATGGAGGTTGCTGCTGTGATGTAATAATTCTGCATTTTTACATAAGTAGTTTCTCCCCTATTTTCATAAAAGAGGGGGGAAAATGGAATTGAATTGCTTGGTTTTTCAGATAAAAAAAAAATGATGATGATGTTTATAAAATCATCAAAAGTTTGAATTTAACAAGATTGAGGAATACATTAATTACTAAGAATTGGTGTTGTAGGAAAACCCTCTTCATGCTCTTGTGTAGCCAGTCTCCTTTGGAAGATTTATGACTGAATCCTTGGCTTGGGAAAAGTGGCCCACTTTCTCTCATTAACGTTACGTTGAAGAAGCCAAAAGATACTCAAGGCCCAATTCTATTGCTGAGAAGATAGCTTTTTTCGAAGCTCACTGTAAGAGAAAGGCTAAAGAAGCTAAAAGATAATTGTTGAGAAGATAGCTTTTTTCAAAGCTCACTACAAGAGAAGGGTTGCTAAGAAGCTTTGTTAGAACAAGCCAATTCTAGTTCAACTTCTATGGATAATCTCATGGAGTCACAAGGTGGTGATGGAAACAATATTGAGGGATCCGCAATGTTAAACTCTCAGAGCAAATCAAATCAACAGCAACAAGTTCAGTTGCAAAATAATGCACTAGATTCTACTTTTGTGGAGAGTGCTTTTGTTTCTGGTGTTAGAATGGAAAAATGTGCTATTTTGGAAGATGATCAGACTATTACAACAGTCCTAAATAATGCATTGAAGGTTGAACAATCAAAGCAGTTGAAGGTGTTGATGAACTAATTGCATAAAAAAAAAGCAGAATAATTGATGTAAGGAAACCATTTGCTAAGGTAAAAGCTATTGTTACGATGAATATAGTAATATCTGTATTTCAATAAACTTATATGTCTTGTTTATTGGGACTTCATTAAAGTAAATATGGGTCTCTATCCAATAAGTCATTGTATTCACCCTAATTATGCTACTCCTATGCAACCAAAGAAAGAAGGCTACATTACTCCAATCAACAAGAATTTCATAGCATATTTTTTTACTGGAAAGGGGTCGTACCCAAACAGCTTTTGGAAATAAAGAAACACCTCTTACTGAAGTTGATCCTCCATTACTTTTAGATAAATAAGAAAAGTTGAGGGAGAGCAAGAATTCTTCAAGAGCATTGAAAGATTTATCTACCCTTTTGAGGAGTCAAGCAGAGGTGCCTTTTCTTATTAATTTTCCCTCGAGAAAATTCCAATTGTTTATTTAATTGAAATGTGGTGAATTTAACTTTACTTACATGATTTTATAATGGAGTTAATGATTTGACTATAGGAAACTGGAACTAGTGCATCTATGTCCCTGGTGGTCACTTTTGCCTAATTTAAGGTACTTAATTCTATTGTTTTTAAGGGACTTGTATTTTTCCATTCAAGTTTTTCAAGAGCAAGTGTCTTATCAAAACATCACCATGTTTATAGTCATCTAATTCACCAGAATGTTCCTTTTTTGTAGAATACCAAAGGATTGCTCAGCTAATGGAAACAAAGCTAGCCCAAGAAGATGCTCCATTGCCATAGAGTAAGAAATATACTAGAGGCCCGCAACAAACAACTGTTTATGGGATTACTACTTCTTCCTCTCTAACTATAAAGTACTCTTTCATAAGGAATTGATATGAGGACAAATGCATATAGAAAGACAAGTTTCTATGCTATTAAGAAGCCTTAAACTAACATTAAATTACTCATTAAATTCTTTGTATTTGCTCTGATGAAATAATGATTGAATCCATCGTATGGGATGCATTTGAACAAAACAAGAAATGGACCATTTTTCCAGTTTTGTTATCTGCTTAAGTTGACAATATAATGACATTTCTATGATGTTATTGCTCATCTAGAGCAATAAAGGCACTCTTCTAGTTTAGCTAATTGATATAAACTTTATTTGCAGCTTTTCAAAATTTGTGAGGTCATGTAAGAACAAATTGCCATCACCTAGTCTAACGAGTCCCTTCAGATTAAAGACTAAGGAGGGCTTAACTACAAAAAGAAAACATGCAGGTCAACAAGGTCTTATTAACTTATGAATGCAATGCCAAACTTTATAGCTCCATGCTCTTAGATGTCCAATTAAATGATGCCAGTCATATCCCTTTTACTCATTATTGCTTAGGATTGACCAATCCTTCTTTCGTCACAAT
Organism: Combretum micranthum; assembly: GCA_024138025.1. NCBI lineage: Eukaryota > Viridiplantae > Streptophyta > Magnoliopsida > Myrtales > Combretaceae > Combretum > Combretum micranthum. Next base: position 303,134 of record JAMXBD010001391.1, read on the forward strand.
CCTTCTCACTTTCTATACCTTGCATTTATGCTTCAAAAGTTAGAAACAAGTTTGGTACTGCTAGTGTACAAAGTGCTCAAGTTCTAACAAAACTTCATGCTAGCTTATCTAGGCCAAATCTTGACATTTGATAAATTGGTGTATATATTTCAGGTCTATTGAGACATGATGCAAGTTCTGATGCATCGATGAAATCTCAGGAAAAATTTAAGTTTTCTTAGAACCTTAGTTATTTACTTGTTCATTCATGATAGCAAACCTAGCTTTATATGTAGGAGAAAGTAGAAAAGACAAAGTGGCATCACAACTTTCGCTTCACAGCTAGCCAATTTCCAGATATCCATAAAGAAAAAGTAAGAGCAAATGAACAAATGAAAAAGGTATTCACTAATCTTCATGACATAACTTATATTAGCACTAATTTGGTCAACAACATCATGATAGTCTCTCTACCCGCTGTCTAACCATACTCTTTGTTGAATATGAAGTTGATTTGCTTATTCTCAAATGCAACACCTTCCCTCTATATATTTCCAATTTTTCATCCTAGCACTTTATCGAAGCCGATATTTCCTAGACTTGGTCCATTATGTTAATCTTTTTTATGGAAATGCCAATGTTATGAGTTTTATCTCTATTTCTTCTTGATGGCAGCCATCTAAACTAGGAAGGAAAACCGTGACAGCAAAAGTGTAGAATAAATCTTATCCACATACTCATGAATCCTCTAAGAAGGATGATTATTGGAACAATTTTTGTGGGAAAAAGGAAGAGAATTGAAATATCGATCTTCAAAGCCTTTTTAAAGCTTGCTCTTGAGACTAAAGCTTGACGTATTTGACAAGTGCAAAGGCCGCAACAAGAGAAGCTTAATCTTTGTTATTGAAGAAGTCTAATTGTTGCATACCGAAGCAACTTTCTAAATTCCATTTAAATCTAGTTACATAATCAAGTTGTTTGTAAAGAAGTATAGGCATAATATTACAAGAGTGTCTTGATATTCTATGTAGAACAATGCTGTATCTTGCTTTCATTATGCGAGTGAAAATATTAGGTAGGATCCACATTTATTTTATTTAAAACACTCTACTCATGTAGGCTTGAGCTTTCATAAATAAAAACGAAGGAAATGACCATTTTATAGTAACATCTTAGAGGTTTTTAAGATAATATAAGTCTTATCTTCATGGGTTGGTGTTTGATATTACTTCTGCTGCGTACTAAAGAATAAAGATGGTCCAATGATGCTGCACCTTTGTCTTCTAAGTGCCAATGATGAGCATCTACTTTGGTATCTCACGCCCCTAAGGGTGCCCTGTTAATAACAAACATATTATGATACCATCTGATGTCTAAAACTTGAAATTAGAAAAATTGGAGAAACATCATAAAGGATCACATATGCATGTTAATACTAGTTTTACCTTGGAAAATGACATATTTTAACAAAATAGGATCTTTTTTATTGTAGTAATAAGAATGATGGACACATATAGAAATACATCACCATAAATAAAACTTTCTAGATATCCGTCTAAATAATAAGATATTACAGACTACAACTCATAAATAAAGTCCTAAAAAATGATGTTCAACATCATCTAATACATATCACTAGAAATGTTATCCTTGTAACCCATAAATCTTCTAGCTTTAGAGCTTATCAGTGTTAAGCTCCGAGAATGTACTCACCAAGGTCGAAGAATTAACTTATAAGGACTGTAGGAGTATGAGCATAAATCATGCGCTTAGTGAATAACCAGAGCATATCGCAGGTTATTATCAATCATATGCTCTAAATTAATCAAACATTTGCTCAAATATAAGTTTAGATAACCCCGAATGCAAATAGGATGAAGATTTACGCCCTCTCCTCGGGGTTGAAAAAAATCTTTGTCTATGACCCACCTATCAAAAAGAGATTAAGCATATAGGAAAACAACAATCCTCACTTTCTTTATCACTTTAGATTAAGTATATCTTAATGCTCATATCCTATTTCAAGCCTTAGAAAACTCCACGAAGTATTAGTCATTTCAAATCGATATCATAGGCAATGTCTTTCATTTACTGGTTAGTTCCCATGGAATCGAAAAAATAAAGGTAATCTTGCATAGAACTAATAACATTGTCTAGAAAAACTAAGCATTACCAAAGAATCAAAATACTAACACGTAGCAGGTTATCACGCTTTTATAATGCAGTATATGCAAATTATGCAATGCATGTCCATATTTAGGTACCTATAGTTTTTAATCAGGTTTAAGATGATCAAGCATTATACAGACAGTCAACATGCTATACATACAACGAGTTCACAAGAAATTCCATTATCACTGTTATTAGTGTAACTTAGCAACCAACAAACTCATATAACATACAATGCCTGTAAATCCGTACTCATAACAATTCCATTATTATCTTTCCAATATAAATGTAGTTAAGCTATAAGCACAAACAATATAATAAGTCTAAGTTACTCATTTGCTCATACTATCTAGTCATAGTAGTTAACTAGGAAATCCTCAACAGTACTGAAATCACCTATTGAGATGAATAGAAATATTCATCAATAAAATATATAATTAGATAGCTAAACTCCTATTAGTGCCTAAGTATCATATATTCGTACTTGATACAATTTATATTATTTATATTGGTCTTTTAAGATAATGATCCTATAGTAATGGATACTATTATTTAGTATTTGTTTTCATTTTGTTTCTCTTGATTTTAATGGATATTTATTCTTATGCTCAAAGTGAATTTTATTAGATTTCCTAATATAATCTTATTTGGGTTCTATATTCTTTAATGTTAGTATTGATAGTGAATTCTGATTTATTATTTTTTTCGTTTGTCAACCTTATCTATCTTCATTAATTGAAGTTTCTGTCATTTATAGGGTCTCATTTTAGTTTTTATTTACTTATAGAGCTAATTTGATATCATTTGTGTATTATACTTATATTTTATTTAAGCGTATTATTTGAACCATGACTTGTAGTATATGGGTTTACGATTGATCTTCATGCATTTACTTTTATTCTTACATTATATTATGTTTTAAGTCACATAATATATAGTATATTGTATTATCTAACTATAGGGTCGCAAATAACCATAGGGATCCTATGGTTCTTTTAGCTAAATTTTTACTTTATACCTTATGTAATAGATGTATTCTACTAAGTATTGAATTGATTTTATTATAGTGTATGCATGGTAGGATCTACTCTTACATGGACTAAAACTTAGCAATGTGTCTCCTAGGGACATGTTAGTTGAGTTTTACCTCATAAATTAGATTATTGGTGTATTCTATTAAATCTAAACCATGTTTGAACATGGAATATGCATAATAAATCTGTTATAAGACAAACAATGGCAAGAGCAAAGAGATATGATAAAGCACACAAAGATTTACGTGGAAAACCCAAATCGGGAAAAACCACGAGCAGAGGTGAGAGAATTCACTATATGTGATAATGGAGTACAAGAGAGAGAAAGTAACAAATTACAAATCAAAACTCTCTCATTTTCTCACTCAAATACAAACCCTAAACAAAACACATATTTATGTGTATACAGCTAGCCGATAATAAATGCCAAATTTATGTCTCTTAAATGTATAATGAATGAATAATAAATGTGTAGTCAAATATATTTATTCATTATACAAATACCAAAATTATGACTCTTAAATGTATAATGAATGAATAATAAATGTATAGTCAAATATTCATTCATTATACATTGGACTACGAAAAAACGGCTACTGAAAACGGGTCACAAATACCAACAATCTTCACCTTGACGCGGATTCAGGAGCTTCGACATAAAAACAAAACATTCTTCACCTCTTCCACAAAACCCATAAAAGGGCTCAATCGACATAGAACATTCTCCACCTCTTCCAAGAAAATTTGATGCTGCGACCCAAGAACGGAATATCATACTTCAAAGTTGCCATTGTATAAGAGACAAAAAACCAAACCTTTGGCTCTAATACCAGTTTATTATAAAAGACGAACAATGGTAAGAGCAAAAAGATATGGTAAAGCACACATAAGATTTACGTGGAAAACCTAAATCGGGAAAAACCATGGGCAGAGGCGAGAGAATTCACTATATGTCGATAATGGAGTACAAGAGAGAGAAAGTAACAAATTACAAATCAAAACTCTCTCATTTTCTCACTCACATACAAACCTTAAACAAAACACATATTTATATGTGTATACAGCTAGCCGACAATAAATGCCAAATTTATGTCTCTTAAATGTATAATGAATGAATAATAAATGTGTAGTCAAATATTCATTCATTATACAAATACCAAAATTATGACTCTTAAATGTATAATGAATGAATAATAAATGTATAGTCAAATATTCATTCATTATACATTGGACTACGAAAAAACGGCTACTGAAAACGGGTCACAAACGCCAACAAAATCCTATTCCTAGTAGGTACCGATTTTAAGCTTTAATTTAGCCTAATTATATAAATTCTTTCTTATGAAATTTCTACTAATAGAAACATAATCCTAACATAAGGTAGTATGTTTCTATTATAGAGCATGAATTATTTAAGTTTGTTAACTTATGAAAATACCATCTACCTACTCATAGATTAACCGAGCATAATGAGTTCCATAGGCAATACCTGTATTGATCTTCCTAATTTCTAGGTATAATTGGAATATAGGCTAGAGAAGGAAGCAGTTATTAACTTGTTTGATTTAAAACAAAGTGCAAACCCCTTGTTATTAGAGAGGACCGAAACCTATATATAAGAACAAGGAAATAAGTTCTAAATATTCAAAAAACTTACTAACTTAAATGAGACTTTTATACCTTTGTACTTGACTTTTAAAATCTTGAAATTTTGTCTAACCAATTGAGATCTTTGCTATGGAGTCTACGGTTTTGTATTGGATAGAAAAAGTGTTGATTGGTTTTGTATTTTGTTCTTCCTTTGGTGGGGATCACAGTTATGTTTTGTAGAAGAAAAGTAGAGTTTGCTTGTGGTTTTGGTTTCTTTTACTTATGGGATATCACGGTAGGGCTATAGGAAAACATGGTTGTTTCCTCTATTTTTGGTTGCTATTTATGGAGAGAAAAGGTTGTTTGTTTTGTGGTTTTATGTTTCAAACTGATGGGGGTTGAATAAACTTGTTTGTATGTTCATTATTCTCATTCATATAGGTCATTAATAAGCCTTATTTGTAGTCCAAGTTGGATGTATGAGACGGTGAAAATTTATTAGGTGAGGATGCAATTCGTATGGAAGTTGGCCTCTAAAGTCGATTTTTGCGTGCTTAGATTGCAAATTTTTCAAGTAAACATTTATCTATCTATGTGTCTATTTAAGGAGTTCTTATTGGAGCTTGGATGAGTCAACTTGTCAAACTTGTTGACTTAAGCTACACCTAGAATTCCTATGGTCATACATAATGGGAACAAGTGTAACAACTTGAGGAATTGCTATCTCCTTTGCAAATGATAACCCACAGTGATAAGGAGCAATTTGGGACTGGTTTGTTATGTAAAGATTTCTAGCCTCCGAAGCATTCCATGTAGGGGCTTAGTTGATGCATTTGGATTGGCTTAGATGTCTTTTTCAAGTTGAATGTTTGAGACAACTAAGTATTATTTGTGGTGCATGTGGCATTGGATTCTCCAAGAATAGCAATAGGTTACCTTGCTCCCATTTCCATCGTATATTGTATAGTTTCATTAGAATCATAGTTATGTTATTTATCTAAATTTTCAAGTAGTTTATTAGACTATACACATATTTATATATAAGTTATAAATGGGTTTTATCTCTAAAAGTTTATCTAAAGTCTCTATAAAATCTCTAGATTATCTATGAGTTCAAATATTGAGTTTAAATTTTACGCGATTGAGTATTTTTAGAGTTTTACTTTACGCGATTAGGGTTTTCTTGGCCCTATAGGTCAAATTAGGGTTTTAGTACCTATAGGCTCCAAATTTTCTAAATAGAACAATGTTACATTCTAAATCTTTATTTGAAGTCTAGATAATTAGTTATGGATTTGTTTCATTGTCATTGTGCATTTATAATCCTAGCAGTTCATTTTTTAGTCATTGGTTATAACACTAGGCTTTATAAAGGGGTTGTTTTTTATTGTTTTTAAAATTTAGAGCTACTTTAATTATAACTTGAGTTATTGGCTTAAGATACAAAATCTTGTCATTGGTATCAATTAGGGTCAAAGAAATTTCTATTCGGATTTTTAAGATGTAAATGAGTTCATTACTACTCATAGGTCCATTCTAAGATTTTTATTGGGTCTTAAGTTCACTATCTAATTCACATTTTCCATTTTATTATTGTATACTAGTGTGAAAATTTTCAAGATTACATTGACAATTGGTTCAAAAAGTAAAATGACATGCAAAAGTAGACTTGTAAGTCATAAACTTTAAATACGTCAAATATACAAAAAAATAAATAAATAAAGAAAAAAAATAAGCATATTAACTTAAAAAATTTTAAACGATTTTAGTTTGATGTAAAAATCAAATCTGTCATGTCATCCAATCATTATTTCATTAGTCGTTTCATTTGGTGTATTTTTAATAATATATATATACACATATATATATATATGTATTAACTGAATATGATAAAGAGATATATATAGACACACACACTATACTATGCCAATATTCAAATTTAAACTATGAGATCTTATTTTTGTGGAGGTATAACTTATATTATTATCATTTGTTATGTAAAATTCTTTTTCTAGCAGGAAGCCTTTGATTGTAATACATATTACAACATCACGAGCAGACCTATTAAGACTTATAAGATAAACAATATTTTACATTTTAATATCACAATAAAGAGGATTTTTCTTTTAAAAATGTTGAAAATAACCATTGCTCAACCACATATGTTGGATATAATTAATGATCAATGAGCAAAATGAGTCATTCTATTGATGGATTCATACATTCCCATAGAAAGCCACTTCCCGCTCGTGAGCCTTCCTAAACTAGGTTGAAAGCGATGGATTGATCTAGTCTAAGAGTTTCTACTTTAAGCTTGCAATGCTTTTTTATATCCAAACAAGAGGAATATTAATTTTAAATTAATAAAAAGAAAGTATCGATGCATCATTAGAGAGCAGCAATGGAATTCGTGTTATTGTATCATGTCTCGTATCCATGTCTAAATGAGTTTGTGTCTTAAAAGCCTTAACCTAAGACCTGACCCGTTTATTAATCATGTATGAAAACATAAATCCATACCCGACTCATTTATATCGTATCTCATGTCTCATGTGGACTCGTTTATTAATTAACAAGACATATAAAAATATATAGATTATGTCAAAATTTAAATAATTTATATTATCTTGGAAAGTTAAGGTTTTAAAATAATTATTATCCAAGGTAGATCTTGTTATACATTATATTGCGAACATACACACATTTAACATACCCGATTATGTAACAAATGAATTATAACATATATATATTATACATTTATAACATGTAGATTTATACATGTAAAAATATATTATATACGTACACATATTATTATAAATTTCTATTATATATGTTATGTGATATATATATATGTATAGATTATGATATATATTCGTATGATATATGTTTTACATATTTTTATAGTTCATATATACTCTTTAAGTTATATATTTATTTATATAATTTTTACAAACTATAAATGTTATATATAAATATATAATTTAATATAGATAAATAATCTGTATTAATATATATTAATATATTATGTAATATATGATCTATTTTTATAATATAATATAGCATATTCATTTCATGTAACAAATAAATTATAACACATATACAAATATATAACATATAAATTATATATTTATAGCCTATAATCTTATATATAGATAAGTATATATATACGCACATATATCATAGATATTTGTTATATATTATTTATATGTATTTAGCATATACGTTATATGTAATTCATTCTCTATATATACTCTATAAGATACATATATGTATTGTATACAATCTATTCACTTTATAAATGTTTATATGCAATCTTTACTTTAATATAGATATTTATATAATATGACTTATTCATAATCTTGATATAACATATAGATTTGATTATGTGTACATTATATCTAAATATATAATTATTATAAATAATTGAATTATATACTATATGGTACATATGTTGTGCATATATATTGTATATGTAGCAAATACATAACTATAATCAATATATAAATGTTAAATAAGTTCTATATTTTACGTATGTTCTATTTATCTATACTATTAAAGCAAAACCACCCATTTGGTGTCTTTAGTATAAATATTTTTAATGTAAATACTTTTAATATAATTTTTTTAGCATATGGGCATAAAATATATTTTTCATATCCCTGAAATCATGAAAATTAAATAGAGTTTGAATATAATTATATAAGAGTTGAATAGACATGATCTTTTTTTTTAGCATATGGGCGTAAAATATTTTTGGTATCTCTGAAATCATGAAATTAAACAGGGTCTATGGGTTAAATAGACCTAGTTTTTTCCTTTTTAGCCAAAGCATGCAGTTTTATAAACCGATCTAAACTTCTGATACCATATTTATGCATAACAGTTACCAAACATGGAAAAGTTACCTATGCAAAATAAAATTGTAATTATGATTTTGTAGTTAATTTCCTAATTTTTAGGACTAATTAAGGTTGTCTTCTTTCAATCTATCAAAACAATATATCTATTTAATTTATATATGTTGGTTATTTTATTTGTACATGCATCACATATGCGTCGATGCGTCGTCTGCTTGTAATAATAATATGATATACATATATAATTTGTTTCTTATATGGATAGCTTTATTATTTTATAGTTTAGTTAGATATAATGATATTATATTATGGCAAAATAAGAATACAAAAAATATTTATACATTTTAACAAACCCGTGGGTTTGTAAATGTATTTGGTTACTGAACCCAAACTCAAACACGTTTAAATTTGTGTCTCTTTCGGGTTTGACCCCGTTATTATTCATACCAACTTTTTACTTATCTAAAACCTTTTATAATCATGTCGTATCATAGCTGGGTTTATGGATCGGATCATAAATTGATGTTTTTATTAGAGACTAGACGGTGCATCTTGATATTACACACACACACACACACACGGACATACGTAATTGAATAGAACCGCAATGTGACCTTTACTATTAAGTCATTCACTGTTAATGGAGATAATGTGATCCAATTACATTTAAAACGCAATTTAATAATTTGCAAATCTTAAAACTGCTTATCAAAAATGCCAAATTAGGTGGTTCTTAAATAATTTTTTAAGATTTTAAGGATAATATTGATAGATAATGCACAATTATTTTTGTAAGTGATGTATAAAATTTTAAAGGTATATCCTAGTTATGATACTAGCAGAAATTAAAGCCACCCAATTTCTTTTTTTTTTATTATTATTGAAAATTTATAGAATTTATTAGTTTTAATTAATTTTCTTGTTGATATTTTTGTCTCAAAAATTTGTCCCATATAATTTGTCATGTCATTATTAAAACTTAATGGCTGTGACTACAAAAACTAGAGATGGGTTTTGGAAGTTTAAAATCCAAAATTAGAAAATATATTTTATTTAAGATCCTATTTGAAATTGATTATATGAATAAGGTCAAAATAAAATTAATTACCTAAATACAACACCAAAATCGCATTTATTAAACTAGATATGAAAATAATTATCACTGTTTCAACACCTGATTTATTATTGACGATTTCCACTTGTGTATACGATGTAAGATAAAAAAAAAAAGTAAAGAAAGCTAATATCTAGTCAAGATAAAAAAAAAAAAAAGTAATCATGTTCACTTATCAGTAATAAGTCAAACACCTATGTAAAAAGAAAAGGCAGCACATTGCCACTGTATGTATGCGGAAAAAAGGAAAACAAATAATATGGGTCCCATAACTACACATCAAATTTAAAAAAAAAAAAAAGGAATTAGTAAGGTGTTTGAGGAGTGTTGCACATATATCACGGGAATCAACCGTGATATTGTATGGAAAACAATTATTGCTTAAATAAAATGTGATATAGGAAAGGTAGTAAAACTTGATATCACGATTTATACCCATAATTTTATATAAATTTATTTATTCATTTTCTAAATACTATTTAGCAACTGTATATTGATAATTAATTTTATCCAACCTGTATATTGATAATTTTTTTGTCTAGAAATAGTAGACATGTATTATACCAAATTATCTAGAGACTTTAATTTTAATACTCATATAAAAGTTAAAACAATCCTCTGGCTTAACAAATCAAAGTCCAAAAAGTTTCCATCTTCAAACCTAAACTAAGTCATGAGAGATATAATTATCATTAAGCTAAAATCTTTGTTAATAAGGGAGGACAATCGAATATAGGTCCAGGTAAATAAATGAATAAAAATAATGAGGATAGTCTAACAAAATAATTTTTTTTTTTAAAGGAGAGAAAAAAACATCAATTCACATCAACACCAAGTAATTTTTTTCCTTTTTTGTTTTTATTTCTTTATTTGTGGAAACGAAAAATTCAAATCCAAAATGGAATGATAGTAAATCTTGTAATTTTCAACAAAGTGGTAACTATCAATTGTATTGATTCTATAAATGTGAAGAGAAATATACACATAATAAGTAACTACCAATTATATATTGATATATAAATAAGGTAATATTAATTAATAAAAGTCAACGATTTGCATAAATTTCTTTATCCCGTTTTCTAAACACTATTTAGCAACCACGTATTAGTAATTAATTTCATCCAACTTGTATATTGATAATTTTTTTTATCTAGAAACAATAGACATGTATTAGACCAAATTATGTTGAGACTTTTATTTTAGTACTCATATTAAAATTTAAAACCAATCCTCTTATGGAGGCTTAACAAATCTAAGTCCAACAAATTTCCTTCTTCAACCTTAAACTAAGTCATGGCAGATACAAGTATCATTAAGCTAAAATCTTTGTTGATAAGGGAGCACAATCTAATCTAGGTCCAAGTAAGTAAATGAATAAAAATAATGTGGACAGTGTAACAAACTTATTGAAAAAAGGAAAAAAAAAAAACCCATTCACATCAACATCAAGCAATTTTTTCCTTTTTTGCTTTCATTTCTTTGTTTGTGGAACAAAAAAATTCAAACCTAAAAAACCGGAATGATAGTGAATCCCGTAATTTTCAAAAAGTGGTAACTACCAATTGTATTGATACACTAAATGTGAAGAGAAATATACACATAATAAGTAACTACCAATTATATATTAATATATAAATCAGGTGATATTAATTAATAAAAGTCAACAATTTGTATATAAATTTATTTATCTCGCTTTCTAAACATGATTTAACAATTGTTTATTGGTAATTAATTTCATCCAACTTGTATATTGGTAATTTTTTTCTAGAAACAGTAAACATGTATTAGACCAAATTATCTATGGACTTTAATTTTAATACTCATATTAAAAGTTAAAACCTATCCTCCGATGCAAACTTAACAAATCCAAGTCCAAAAAGTTTCCATCTTTAACCTTAAACTAAGTCATGGCAAACACGAGTATCATTAAGCTAAAATCTTTGTTAATAAGGCAGCATGATCTAATCTAGGTCGAGATAAGTAAATGAATAAAAATAATAGGGATGGTGCAACAAAACTTATTAAAAAAAGGGAGGGAAAAAAACACCAATTTGCATCAACATCAAGCAATTTTTTTCCTTTTTTGTTTTTATTTCTTTATTGGTGGAATCGAAAAACTCAAACCTAAAGATGGAATGTTAGTGAATCCCATAATTTTCAACAAAGTGAGAACTACAAATTGTATTGATACTATAAATGTGAAGAGAAATATACACATAATAAGTAACTGCCAAATATATATTAATATATAAATAAGGTAATATTAATTAATAAAAGTCAACATTACCAATTGTATTGATACTGTAAATGTGAAGAGAAATATAACATAATAAGTAACTACCAATTTATATTAATATATAAATAAGGTAATATAAATTAATAAAAGTCAACGTTACCAATTGTATTGATACTATAAATATGAAGAAAAATATAAAATAATAAGTAACTGCCAATTATATATTAATATATAAATAAGTAATATTAATAATAAGTCAACGATTTGTATATAAATTTTCTTATCCTATTTTCTAAACGTGATTTAGCAAGTGTATTTCGGTAATTTATTTCATCAACTTATATAGTGGTAATTTTTTTTTTTTTGGTCTAGAAACAGTAGACATGTATTAGGTCGAATTATCTAAAGACTTTTAATACTCATATTAAATTTTAAAACATATCCTTCCATGTAGGCTTAACATATCTAAGTCCAAAAAGTTTCTATCTTCAACCCTAAACTAAGTCACGGTAGATAGGAATATCATTAAGTTAAAATCTTACCAATAAGAGAGCATGATCTAATCCAGTTCTAGGTAAGCAAATGAATAAAAATAATGAGGACGGTCTAACAAACTTATTTAAAAAAAAAAGGAGGAAAAAAAAACCAATTCGCATCAATATCAAGCATTTGTTTTTCCTTTTTGTCTTTATTTCTTTATTTGTGGGATCCAAAAGATTCAAACCTAAAAATGGAATGTTAGTGAATCCCGTAATTTTCAATAAAGTGGTAGTTACCAATTGTATTGATACTATAAATATGAAGAGAAATATACACATAATAAGTAACTGCCATATGACGTGCATATAATATCCATCAAAATCTTCCTCTGAGATCTATTTCCAACAAAGGTGGACTTTTTCTATTTGAAGAAAAAAAGAAAAGAAAAACAATAAAAGACATCCTTTGAGAGTTCAAAGTTGTCTTTTTGTGGCTTTTGAGTTAGCAGTCTAGAGTTTAAGTTTAACATTGTAGAAGGTCATGGGAGAACCAACCTTTGTCATGCAACCTCTCTCTTACACTTCTATATCACCTAATGGATCTGTTAAGGTACATGTTTTCTTTTTCTAGATTATTGTGTTTCCATCTCATAGAAGGCTGCAAAATTGTGCAAAGTTTAAGATTTTGCATGATAAGTTTTGTTATTATTCATAAGTTCAGCATTAAGCAGCTTCCTTTTGTTTTTTCTATTTCATCCTCTCCTTGTAGAAGGGAGAAATAAGAAAGAAGAATAAAGTTTTTAATTATAGTCATTCCTAACAATTTTAGGCACACCAACTTGATTGAAAACATAGATTTTTTTTTAAGTTATTTGAATTTTGCACTGACTTGCTTTTGTTTTGTTATGTGGGCTTAGGCAATCAATCTCCATTAGGAGGTTCATGATTGAATCCTTATCTTGGGAAAAGTGGTCTAATTTATCTCACAAACCTTATGTGAAGAAGCGAAAAGATAAGCAAGGCGTAGTTCAGTTCTGAGATAAATTTTTTCGAATCTCACTATAAGAAAGGCTGCTAAGAAGACCACAACTTCAATAGAACAAGTCAATTCCAATTCAACTTCTGAGGATAATCTCATGGAATCACAAGGTGGTGATGGAAACAATATTAAGGGATTTGCATGTTAGACTCTCAGAGCAAATTAAATCAATAGTGGCAAGTTTAGTTGCAAAATAATGCACTAGATTCTACCTTTGTGGCATGTGCTTTTGTTTTCTGGCTTTGGAATGGAAATAGGTGTTAATTTAGAAGATGGACAAACTGTTTCGATAATCCCAAACAATGCACTGAGTTGAACATTCAAACTAAATTGAAGGTGTCGATAAACCCGAGGGCATCAAAGAAAGCAAAATAATTTATTTAGGAAAACCAGTTACTAAGATAAAAGCTATTGTTACACATAAATATAGTAACATTTGTATTTCATTAAACTTATGTCTTGTTTTTGCATGGGACTTCAATAAAGAAAATCTAGTGTCTCTATTCCAAAAGTCATTGTCCTCTTTGTTTATATGTGTTGCTACTATAATGTAATAATTTTGATTTTTACATAAGGAGTTTCTTCTTCTTTTTCATAGGAGAGAAGAAAAAGGAACTGAGTTGCTTGGTTTTTCAATGGAAAAGTAAAAAAAAAAATGATGATGATGTTTAAAAAATAAGCAAAAGTTTGAATTTAACAATATCGAGGAATAAATTAATTACCGAGAAGTCTTGTAGGAAAACCCTATTCATGCTATTGGGCACTCAATCTCCTTTGGAGGTTTGTGACTTAATCCTTGTTTAAGGAAAAGTGTTCCACTTTCTCTCACAAACCTTATGTTTAAGAAGCTAAAAGATACTCGAGGCATGGTTCTATTGCTTAGAAGATAGCTTTTTTTTTTTTTTTTTTTTCTGACACTGCAAGAAAAGGGCTACTAAAAAGGCTGCAGCTTTGCTAGAGCAAGCCAATTCAACTTTCGAGGATAATCTCATGGAGTCATAAGGTGGTGATGGAAATGGTATTAAGGGATCTGTGATGTTGGACTCTTAGCGCAAATCAAATCTACAGCAAGAAGTTCAGTTGCAAAATAATGCACCAGACTCTACCTTTGTGGCATGTGCTTTTCTTTCTGGCTTTGGAATAGAAATAGATGCTAATTTAGAAGATGGAAAAATTTTTTCGACAATCCCAAACAATGCATTAAAAGTTGAACAATCAAAGTAGATTGAAGGTGTTGATAAACCCAAAGGCATAAAAAAAGTAGAATAATTAATTCAGGGAAACCACTTATTAAGGTAAAAGCTATAATTACAAGTGAATTCAGTAATATCAGTATTTCATCATACTTAATGTCTTGTTTGTGAAGTAGAATTGAGACTTCAATAAAGAAAATATGTGTCCCTTTTCAATAAGTCATTGTCTTCACCTCCCAATTATGCTATTCCTATACAACCAAAAAAAGAAGGCAAGACTACTCCAACCAACAGGAATTTCATAGGTGATTAACTGAAAAGGGGTCACACCTAAACCACCTTGCTGCAAATAAAGAAACTCTTCTTAATGAAGTTGATCCTCCATTGGTCATGGAGAAGCAGGAAAAGTTAAGGGAGAGTAAGAATTCTTCAAGTGCGTTGAAAGATTTATCCACCCTTTTGAAGAGCTCAACAGAGGTGCCTGTTTTTATTAATTTTCCCTTAGGGAAATTTGAATTGATTATTCAACTAAAAGTGGTGCCTTTCACTTTAATTACAAGATCTTAAATTGGGGTTAATGATTTGACTACAGGAATATGGAATAGGTGCATCTATGTCCCTAGCAGTCACTCTTTTTCCTGACTTAAGGTACTTAATCCTGTTGTTTTTCCAGAAGTTATATTTAATCCTTTCAAGTTTTCCAGATACAATATTCTTGTCTAACTTGTCATCTAATTCATCAGAATTTTCTTTCCTATAGAATGCCAAAGGATTGCTCAGCTAATGGAAATAAAGCTAGCCCAAGAAGACACTCCCTTGCCACACAATAAAAACTACATTAGAGGCCTCAAACAAACTATTGTTTATAAGATTACTACTTTTTCTTCTCTAATTATACAATACCCTCTTATGAGGTATAGATCAAAGGACAAATGCGTATAGAAATTAGAATATATAAGTTTTATGCTATTAAGAAAAATTGAACTAAAATTAAATTGATTATCAAATTCTTTGGATTTGCATCCATCACATGAAATGCATTTAAACAAAACAAGAAGTGGACTATGGCTACAGTTCTGATATCTACTTAAGCTAACAAGATAATGCAAATCTATGAAGGTATTGCTCAACTTGAGCGATAAAGGCACTCTTCCAGTTTTACTTATTGTTATAAACTTTATTGTAGCTTTTCAAATTTGGTGAGGTCATGCAAGAACAAATTGCAGTCACCAAGTCTCATGAGTCCCTTTAGATCAAAGACTAAGGAGAGAACTACAAAAAGAAAATAGGTAAGTCAGCAATATCTTATTAACTTATGAATACAATGCCAGACATGCAGCCTCATGTTCTTATGTCATGTTTGGTACGTAGGAATGATTTGGAATAGAATGGATTGGATTAAAGGGAATGATTTTAGGAATGACAAATCCATTCCTATCTTTGGAAGATTATATGGAATTGAATGGCTAAAAAGTGTAATTGTCGAGAATGTCCTTAGTAATAAATGTAAAATATGAATACATGATAGGATAAAAAAGTAATTACACTACATATAATTAACAAGGGTAGAACAGAATCATGATTTTGCCTTTACAAAGGAGGAATCGAATTCTCCTTTAAAGACGAAATCATCAACTCCAAGGAATCACGATTCAAGCTTTTAAAATGCTTCCAAATATTGAAAAAAGGGAATGGAAGCCAAAATCGTGATTCCATTATGATTCATTCGTGTATACCAAACATGCTATTGGATTAGTAGAACAACTAGTGTGGAAGACTATATCCCTAGCAGTGGAGTTAGAAGAAAGGGCCGACTCATAAGGAGAAACCTCTATAAATCGACATCTCCTTTATTTACTTGCATTTTAAATTCGATCATTTTATTTGCAGCTTATCACTTGCATTCGTATCGTAAAACATCTCAAGTAAAAAGTCTCATAAGTTTGAATATTTTCAAAAAAGTTCTGACAAACAATTCATACACCCCCCTCCCCCACCAATTTGCCATTTGGGGACCTACATTCGGTATTAGAGTGGGTGCTCTTTTGTTTTAAGAGTTTGATCAAAATAGATGATAACACTGATGGAACTAATTTTCCTTATTAGAAATGCAGGATGAAAATATATCAAAGCAACTAACTTTGCTTCATAGGAAATTATATGTTATGGAGATCAACAACTTATTATCACTGATAATTCAATCCTAGCTAATGAAGAAAAGAAAAGGACCGATGTGAATAACTCAGCAAAAATCTACTTTTGATGAGCATCTCTTAGACCATGTTTGCTATGATCTCATCGTGCAAATCTGCTAAGGAAATATAGGAAAAGTTATGTGAAACCTATGAAGGTGCTTCAATGATCAAAGATATTAGAAGAGGAGCACTTATGCAGGACTACTAATTGCTCAGATTCTAAACACGTGAAACCATGTTTGATGGATTTAACATATTTTCTTTTATTATTAATGAACTTGCTTTGCTTTGTAATGTAAAAAGTTTGATGATAGTGACCTTGAGAAAATCTTGCGAATTCTACAAAATTCGTGGGATTCAAAGATGAATGCAATTGAGAAAGCTCATAACTTAGACAAACCGACCCTGAGTCAACTTCATGAAAAACTTCAAGTATATGAATAAAAAATGAAGCATATGAATAATCAAGAGAAAGTTAAAAAGTCTATATCTTTCAAAGCTATTGACACAAATGTTGATACATACAAAGAATTAGATAGTGCCGAAGACAATGATGATGTGAACTCATTAGCAAGGAAGCTTTCAAAGCCAATCAAGAAAAAAAAGTAAATTTACTAACCAAAACAAATGTTTTTTTACTAATGATATTAAATATGCAGGAAAAGTAAAAGAAAAGATAGAAAAGAAGAAAATTGTGTGCTTTAAATGTAAAAAATCCAAACACATCAAATATGAATGTCTAGTACTGTTGAAAAGGATGAAGAAGTATAAGAAAAAGCAAAAAGCCCTCATGGCTATCACGACCCTAATAGGGGCCTAGTACGAATACCTTGAAGTTACCATATCACGTGTACACCAATAATATAAGAACCATCTTGCAAGTTAGAGAATACAAGACTTTATCTTATTTATTTGCTTCACATAATTTAATCATATATATATATATATATATATATATATATCTTGATTTAAATTCACTAAGGAATCCGATTCTCTACAGTCTACCAAGATCGTAGAGAATTAGTATCCCTTACCAAAGAGTAAAATTGGGTTTCAAGCTACAAATTACAAAGTCTCGATTATTTATACAGTTTATTAAACTTGTATTCTAAGTTCACTATAATCTATCTTTCTAACTGCAAGAAAGTCTGATGGAGAAACACTCTTCACACACTATTAACCCAATCCTGATTAGCATCATTCTTGCACAAAAATTGTTGGGGATGAGCAAAACCACAGCTTAGTGAGTTCCTTCCTCACTACTAGTGGTTACGTAAGTTATCAAGCATTAAATTAACATTCATGCAGATCTATCTACACACGATATGAATGTAAGAAACACATCAATGGGAGTCCGGAGCCATAGACGATGCAAATTTGAGCTGTTACACATCAGTTGTCTCCCATACTTACCTGCATGGGACACCCCGCCTTACCCGAACGGGGCTTCCTAGTGGTAGCATCCATCTAGACTCACCCAATGCTTATCCATCATTGGTAAAAATAAATATTCCCCAACGATGCTAGTTAATATTTCAATTTGACCATTATTAAATAATGATAAATCAAGCTGACCATCACCAAATAATGGTGAATCATTTTGTCTATCACTAGGTAATTGTGCATCAAGTAGGTAAACCCCAACTCAGGTAACTTCTATTACCAAAACATTTCTTGGAAATGTCCCATGTTTATTTCACAAACTCATTTGGTAAAATTCATTTAATAGATGAACAAGGAGCAATTGGAGATGCTCCAAGTCATGTTCTTTGAAAATACATCTAAAAAATACTTTCAATTGTAAATTTCGAGACATTTCCTATAAAGGATTTCAATCACCTGCGATGAGTATATCCAATTAGTTTAATGAAGTGATGTTAGTTATCCATTTATTCTGGTAGTCATGCAAAAGATGACATTCATAACAATCAGTTATTCAACAGACAAGTAATACAACTAACCTAACAATAAGCAGTAGCAAACACAAGCAAATAGCATATCATCAGAACTTCCTCACCTGGGCATTATTGTTTACTTGATATGATCTTTGGAAATGACTGAGGCTTGAGAACGTGGACTTAGTATCTCCTATGAAATGAAATAACAATTACTCATTACCATATATATAGCTTTGTAATTAGTCGAATTGGTGCTTAAGTGTCCTAAACCTGAGTTTTATCATCCCTAGTCTAAATTTCATTATTTAAATATGACTTTTAAAGTTCATAAAGACTAGGTGTGTTTGATTGAGCTATAAAATTTGTGTAAACTCACTTTTCTTAGGAAAAGTCCATTAAATGATTTCAAATATCTGTTTTAATCGTGTAATCTTAAACTAGATCTATTGTACCCATTTAACTCTGATTTTAGCATGCAAATAGGTGTTTAGAAAGCTTATTGAATATAGTTTTCAATTATTTATTTTGTATATTCATACCCATGTCTTACCAAGGATCTAAAAGGTGTCTTTGTGATATCCATTATTCTTATTTCGTAATTTTAATTCTTATTTCAAGTCTACTTTGTTTTATGTATCTATCATGGAGTTGTAGTGATTAAATTCATTTTAAGTCTTTTAATCAATGCTTGGCTGCAACTTATGTTACAATTTATTTTCATTTTGCTTCTCTTGATCTTAATCTAGGTATGTGTCTTTAATTAGCTTGTTTATATTAACCAAGATTCCTATGGCTTATATTTATTTAAACTTTATATTCTAAGGTTCTATAAATGCCAATACCCATATTTATATTTATGTGAGTGGTTCTTGGGCTTAATTTTGTTAAGTCTAAACTATATTATAATACTTGAATTATATCAAGTTTGTTCTAGAAGCCTTAATTATATATACATGACGTTATATGCATATATACGAGTATATTCTTCAATTCAATTGCATGATTAACCATCTTAAACTTTCATTAGGTTAAGTACATGTCATTTATCAATTTAAACAGGGTTTTTCCTTAGTTATATAATATGTCCACACAATGCTAGGCTTAGATATCTAGGGTTCCCTAACTCGTTTTATTTTTCAGTTTTATTCCTATTCATGAAAACTGTATTGTATGCATGTGAAATTACTTGAACATAACCTAGGGTATGCATAAACTCTATCATGATTGAAATCTACATAAATGAACGTACATGTTTATATCTCCTTCAAATGACAAATTTTAACATCATAAAGTGGGTCAAATGCTCATATTACTTCATGTAATTAGATTTCTATCATAGGTAACATGTAATATACTTTATCTATTGTAGTGGTGGAATCCTATATAATGTTTTATTTTCATCATGTTTCTCTTGATTCTAATTTATATTTATATTTAGGGTGATTTTTCTATCCTAAGCTCTTGATTTAGCTAGATTTTGTATTCTTTAGTACCCGTGTTGATAGTGAATTTTCATTTATTATTTACTGTGTTGGTTAATCTCATATGTATTGTGCGTTAAAATTTCTATTATTTATAAGGTCATATGTTATAATCTATTCTATTGTTCATCTTTCTAATATATTTATAAATTCATATAGATCCCATTGTTCATTTAATCATATTATGTTCTTATAAGTCCTTATGTGATCAATACTCTAGGGTTTCTTGTTCTTATTGTACAAGTCGATCTTCATAATATTTACTACTAGATGAGTTGTTTAACCTTAATCAAACATGACTCAAATATTGATACAAAGATATATCATGAGTGCTTATAATTCCCATTGTAATCGAACATGATAGACTTCATAGATGATCAACTCATTAATTTTTCCTTTTTTTATATACATGGTCATAATACAAGTTTTAAGATAGTGAAATTTAAACCTTGGTTGGATGGGATAAATGTTACAACCTTCCCCTCCTGTCTAAATCGAACCTAAGATTAGATACAAAGGGATAAGGTCTAGTTGCCTTAAAAAAATTAGCTTGGAAGGAGACTTTTCTTACCTTTGACTTGATTCTCGAAACTTGGATTTATTTTAGAAAAGTGAAGTTCTCATCTAATGATTTATGGTTGGAAGACAAGAAGACAAAGTGGGGTTTTGTTTGTCATATTTAGTCTTGTGGATATGGGAATCTCAGTTTACAAAGTGGGAAAAGTGGTGTTTGTTTTGTTATAAATTGTTGTCTCCTTGATGTGGGCTTATGGTGGGGTGTTTGAAGGAAAGTGAAGTCTTGTTTTGTTATATTTTATTGTCTTAAATGGTTGGTTCACAATGGAATAGGAGGAGAAAGTGAGATTGTTTATACTTTAAGTTTGACTTATATATTTATGAAGAATTGAGGGTCACGGTTCAATGTTTGGAGGAGTAATTACCTTTGTTTGTATGTTCATTAGGAGTTTTAATTGTCAAGTTGTGATGTTGACATGTATATGAAATGGGGAAGCACCACATGGTAATTGGAGCAAGTGTTTAGACTAGTCTATTCTTGAATATTCTATGGAAATTATGGTGATAAAGAGAGAGCGAAATTGTGTTTGTTAATTACTTAATTTATGTCTAAATCCCCTTTTGACCTTCAGTGAAGAAGAGAAGAAATTCACCAATTCTACAAGCAACCATGAGTCATCCACTTCATTAATTCCACATGCTAAATGGGGTCTTGTTATTGGATGGGTTGTCATTTTCAAATTAACGTCAACCTGCCAACTTAATGCATTTGAAACAAGCTAGAGATAGTGGATGTTTTCTAGAAGAGATGGTTGGTTAACAAGCTTCAAATTGTATCTTATATCACTACTGAATTTTAGTTTATTACTTATATGAAAAAATATCTAGGCTTTCATGTGAGTTTTAAAGTCATATGCATATAATTAATCAAGTTATCTCTATTAAATAACTTCTAAATTATGTTTAAGTATCCTATACTTTTCTTAGACAATTGTGAAGTTGAAATTTTAAATTTAAAACTTACATGATTTAATATTTTAGGCTTTTTGCTTACATGATTAACGTTTCTAGGTCCGATGGGTTAAAATAAGATATTATACTCAATAGACTTAGAAAATTCTAAGTTTCATGGGTACACATTCAATATTTGAACTCTAGATTCATAGATTTTTATCTGTTTTTAGTTATATTGCGTATATTTTATCTCTAGCGATTTATCTAAAAATTTCTTTTCACTGACTATTAGACTCTAAAAATTATTCATTTCTTATTTCTCTTGATTTTTAAGGTATACTTTCTTTATTTAGTGAATTATGATCCTTTTACATGTAATCTTATCTTTGGTATCTTTTACTAGTCGGGAAAATTACTTATTCTATTATAAATTATACTAAAGAATATTCTACAAGTGAGTTAGTGCATATTATCTAAATATCTATTTTTCTATTATTTACTTTGTGATTTTAATTCCTAATTACTTAATTCATAATAGAAGATTTGGAAATTACATACCTTAATTGTAAAGGTTTTATGTGATTGGATGGAGTCTAGATATTTGTTTGTGTATGTGCAAAGTGTTATATGGTTTTGGCATGACAAGGAAAAGATAAAAATCCTTTTAAGTGTGAACACATTAAATGCATAAGCTTATGTGTATGTGAACATATTGAATGGATTACCTTACGTGAGTATGAAAGCATTTAATGAAAATGCTTATGTGTGTGTGAATGCATTTGTCTTCAAGTTTCATATGATTTAAGCTTATTTTCAAAGATCTAGCACATGTTGATAAATCTAAGAGTGAATATCTAGAGTTTCTCGTAGAATATTGGGTCACTGCGTATAAATATATCATTTGTAGGAATAAAACATCCTTTAAAATTCATCCAATGTCTCTACATTAATCTTAGATTATTCTTGTGTTGAAATCTTAAATTTAAAGTTTACGCGATTAAGTATTTTTAGGATTTTGTCCTCCGTGATTAAAGTTTAAGGGCTCGATAGGCTAAATTAGGGTTTCAGTCTTTATAGATCAAGAATTCTCTAACTAGCATTATGGTGCAATCCAAATTTTTTATTTGAGATCTAGATTTATAATTATAGATCTGTTTTTCATTCCTGTTGTATATTTATAACCTTAGAAATTCATCTTTTAAGTTAGTGTTTTATAGTCAATAGGTTCTATAAATGAATCATCTCCTAATTTACTTGAAATCTTAGGCTACTTATGATTATATATTAAGTTTTTAACTAAGATCACGAAATTTTGTCTTTAGTATCTGTTAATATCTAGGAAATTTTTATTCAGGATTTTAAGTTATAGACAAGCTCATGACTGTTCCAAATTTCTAACTAGGGTTTTTGTCAAGTCATAAGTTCACTATCTATCATGCATTTACTATTCTATTCTTTTATACTAGAGTGAAAATTCTTAGGGATTACAGGGTCAAATTAAGGTTTTAGTCTCCATAAACTCAAAATTTTCTAACTAGATGTTGCGTAATCTAAATATTTAATTGAGGTCTAGATTCTTAGATATTGATATGTTTTTAGTAATATTGCATATTTTGTAACCCTAGTGATTCATTTTTTAAGTTATTGTTTTATAACCAATAGACTTTATAAATTAATTATCTTCTATTGCCTTTGAAATCGAAAGCTAATTATGATTATTTGTGTAGTCATTGACTCACATCACAAAATAAAGAGAATTTTATTCTTATTATTGATGATAATAAATTTTTCTAGTGTTACTTTAGGGTTTCAATATATTAGCGATAATTCAAAAATCATTATATCATTATTTAACGAGTGTAGAATTTATTTTCTAATCATTGAACTTAAGGTAAAAGGATCTTGAAATTTACAGTGATGATTTATTTATCATCAATCATTGATTATCTAAGGTTATGAAAGTTATATTTTATGTTTTGAAATTTTATTGGTAAGGATTCTAATCTTTCTAAACTATAATCAAATTTGTTCATACTTTAATATTCTTAAATCGCGAAAAATCGAGAATGGTTTTTGCGACTTTTACTAAAGTTATTCAGGATTCTATGTTATATTTTTGTTAATTATCACATTTAGGTTATGGAAAATTAGCAGGATTACAATGGCAACATGGAGTAATCTAGAGGAATCAGATACAATGTCAGATGGAGTTAAAAGATACAAAAGAAGCGAACCTTTGTCTTATGGCTCTTTCGGAGGTAACTTATGAATTTGAGGATAAAATGCATAAAAGTTTGAGTAAATAGATAAAAAGGTTATTTAATGCTCTTACAAAAGCCAATGAGAAATAGAAACTCTAAAAAATGAAAAACAAGCCTTAAGACAAACAAACTTTTGTTTGCTGATGAAAATGACACATTAAGAAGTGAAAATGAAGTTTTCCATATGGATGATAAAAGTTTACGTAAAAATCAAGTTATTTATAAAAAGAAAATAATACTTTGCATAGAGAAATTAAAGATTTCAAAGTTAGAATAGATGAAGTTTCAAAAGATGTAAGTTATACTTTTAATAAGTTTAAAGAAAGTGATCAAAAGTTGCAAAAATCAATTTTATCTCAAAGAATTGGTAATTCTAAAGAAGGATTAAGTTATGATAAGGCTTAATCGTCAAATCAAAATAAGAAAATAGTTTTTGAAAAAGGAAAAGGATTAATAACGAAGGATAATGATAAGGAACATGCCAATAATCAACATGTTGTACAAGATGGAAAGCCTGTAGAAAGGTATCCTAGATAGAATTACAAATTACTACAGAAGTAATTACAGAGGATATACCAAAGGATACTTTAGAACTTTCGCCAGAAGTATGTCAAAGCACTCATATCAATGTCATAGAAGACTGGTAAGATGTAACACTTATGCATATTACTTTTGCAATAAGTACGGACATATAGAAAAACACTATTATTACAAAAATAATAAGCTCAATCAACAAGAAGTAAAAAAGTCATAATAATACAAGCTTGAATTTTGGTGGTCCCAAGCTAATTTAGGTTCCTAAAAATGTTTGATTGTATTTCTATGAATGCAAAAAAACAAAGCTAAGCTAAAGGAAACATGGTACCTAGAAAATGGATGTTCAATGTTAAAAGATGCTTCATAGTTGATAAGTTATGTGCATATGTACTAAGTTTCATAAAATATAATTCTTTTTTATATATCATATAACTAGGCAAAGAAATGTTATACATATATATATATTTTTTGATAAAAAGGGGGAGAAGGAAAACTCAGTGATAAACTTATTCTACAAATGTCTCTATGATAGATCTAACATATATAGAAAAAAAATTGTCTTCGAAAATCCTTAGACTATCAATTTTTTATGTATATAAGTTTATCACTTGAGAAAGGATTTATTATCATCAAAAAGGTAGAGTATGTTGAATTCTCTTAAATGAGTTTTGATGATAACAAAAAGGTTATAATATATGTAATGAATCTGTTTTTAAGTGTGAAGAACAAAGGTATTCGTATTAATAAACACTTAAGAAGACAGTTAATAAGACGGTCAAATAAATGTATCAGTAGACTCTTGAATAGACAATTGGATGAATGTTAATTCGATTCACAGAATATGTGCTCATACAGTTTTTATCGATCATCAAAATATAAGTTGGATTTAATTAAAGCCCCAACTCCATTAATTAAGTTTATTTAGGTAATGCACTTAATTTGTTCTACTAAGGAGGATAATAATCTATGGCGATTTTCTTTAAGAACGTTCCGTCAGTTTTTTAAAGAAGTTTTTAAGTAATGATAAAAAGTTTTTACAAGTTTTATAAAGATGTTTCATCAATATGCAATAAAGATGTTGGAACAAGTTCAAACATCTTTAATCTCGACATAATAGTTCCTATAAATGAAGATGAGGATAAAGACATTATACATCATATTTGTTATTTGTTGAAGCGTATCCAAAATTACAGGGATCTTTGAATTTCAAATTAAAGTTTATCTAACTAAGTTATTAAAGATTCTAATGAAAATAAAATATCAAAAGCATGTTAAGAAAAACAAGTGGAAAAAGATATGATCAATCAATTTAAAGTTCGAATACTTAGATAAGATATTCAAATCCCATAAATCTAAGGATATCAATCTGATCAGCACAACATAGAAGATGTTAGAGAAGAATTCATGGTATATTTTGAATGTTTGAAGATTTCTATCAAGAAAAACCTTTCAAGAAGCAATATATATACTCCAGCTTTCAGGATTCAAAGATAGAAGAAAAAAGATACATAGGAGAGCAACAAGAACAACATTTGAATTTTTCATTCGTACTTGCAAAAGCCTCTTGAGCAAACTGACAGACACTACGAGCCTCATCTTTTCATTATGAGCTTAAACTAGAGAATTCATATTTTCTCATACTTGCAACATCTCTCTTTTCTTTTCATGTGAAGACTAGCATAGAAGTGAGTTTACAAAAGTCTTATAGTCTGTACATAGCAGAGTAATAAGCTAGAAAGACAAAGTAAGAGCTATTAGTATTTGTAACTTTTCTTTACTAATGGATTAGTGGACTGACCTGTATGGAAGATTGGATCCCCAGCAGTGGAGCTGGAAGAGAGGATTGATTCATAAGGAGGAATCTCTATAAATCACTGGCTCCTTTATTTACTTGCACTTTAAATTATGTCATTTTATTTGAAGCTTATCACTTGCATTCATATCATAAAACATCTTAAGTAACAAGTCTCATAAGTTTAAATTTGTTTGAATATTTTCAAAAGGGTTTTGATAAACAATTCACCTCCCTCATGTTTGCCATTTCGAGACCTACAACACCATCTTCATCTTATCATGACACTAAGCTGACTTGTGAATCAAACTTGAAACCAAAGAACTTTTAAGCCACATTAGCCACCATGTAATTGACAAATTTGAAATCCCCTACCGATCTCCAATACCCACTACTCCATCTTCACGAACCCATTTTGACCACCCATGAACTAACCCCAAACCGAGAACGTCCAAATTCTACCTTTATTCTGATTTGCAAAAGAAATTCGATTATGTATGCATCACTTGTTGATATAGTGTTTGAGTGAGTATTAGAGGCTAATATATAGCTCTGGTGGTTGATTGGAGATTGATTAAGGGTTAAAGTGATGCTTAGGGTTTATAATGGAAGATGAATTAGGAATGGGTTCTAAGAAGTGAAAGAGAGAACGTGAGGAAAGAGAGATAAAGGCAGGTTATTTTATTTATTTCCTTTGCTTTCTTTTATTCATTTTTAATTTCAAAAATAAATTATTATATCCTTGTATTATTAAAGCAAAAACAATTACTTAGTGTCTTTAAACTTTTTATTTAAATTTATTTTATTTTTTGAAATTAAAAATACCCCCTCTATAAAAGAAACTTTACATATTCTTTAAAAAATAGCCACACCCTTTTTTCTCACACTCAAAGTTCGAATTGGAATTTATAATAAAAAAAGAGAAAAAACATTTCATATATAAAATACCTTCTATTTAATTGGAAATATGGATTGAACTTTTTATGGTGTAATATTTTATGATAAAAGTTTTAAGATTTTATTGTAATTAAAATTTTATAATTTAGTACTATTAAATTTGCACATGTGACGTAGGTGTGACGTCTGCAGTATAACTAGATTGTATAATAGCAACAGTGATTATTATTATTATTATTATTATTATTATTATTATTATTATTATTGATGCTAGTTTATCCATATGTGGAGTGAATTTTTTTTAAAAAAGTGTTGATTCTCTATAAATGAAATTTTGATGATAACAAAATAGTCAAAGAAATCTAATTATTTTATTAAGTGCACAGGATATTTAAGTTAAGTTCATAAACTAGAATAATAACAAGCTTTAATCAAGGATATTGGAAATCCAGAGGATTATACGGAACATAAGCAGAGCCTTGTTAAAATATAAGAATTTCATTCAGAAGATACTTAGAAAGTCATACAGAAAGACGTTTTTGAGGAAAAACAAAAACAAGAGTTATTATATGGTATACAGAAGGTGTAAAATGGTTTTAGCACATATCCAGAAGATCATCTAGAAGTTGATACAAAACTTGTTTATTACAAAAGATAATGTTTTGAAGCTTTAAGTATTAACCAAAAGAATAACCAGAGGATAGTCCAGAAGTTAAAAGTTGTTTAGAAAAGTATTCAGAAGGTATTCCAGAAGATGTATATGAGGAAAATATAAAAAGAGAACAATCCAAAAGTTAGTCCAAAGGATAGTTTAGAAGGTCAAATGAAGTTTTTGACAGCAAGAGGATTATACAAGAGTTCAGTTCATCGTTTCAAACTTGATCCAATTCATTCAAGTTAAGTACAAATAAGTATATTGAAGACCTAGCTCCGAGATAATAAGTATATTTAGGTAGTATACTTATTTGTTCCACTTAAGTCGAATAATATCCAAAGGGATTCAAGTATACATGTTGCAAAAAAAATTTTCCGACAGTTAATTCAACTTGATTAAATTTAAACATCTTTCTAATATTGTGTTCTAGCAGAGACAAGGGTCTATTCCTTTGACCAAACAAAAAGATAAGAGTTTATCCAAAATATCCAAGTTGTTATATTAATGATTGGCATCTCTTGTATTCCTGAAGCTCACGATCAATAACAACAGATGAGCTATAGAAGCTTTTCAAGCCTTATCTCCATCAAATAAACGGTTTGAAAGAATTCAAATAAGAGTCATCTAGCCAGATTTTTTCCAAAGATCAAGGAAGAATTATCTTCTACTAACCGTGACAAATTTCGAATTGGGCAAATGAATTCAAAGACCAAAACAAGAAGAAGGACATATAAATTTTACCTATTAGAAATTCGGCAAGTTTTTGAATTTTGAAAAAGAAGATAAAGATCAGATATCATTTGAGATACATGCAAGAGAGTTTATCCACTTTGAATTTTTGAACGTTGAAAACTAGGAGTATATCTTGCGAGATAGAGAAGAAGAAAACAGATACAGTACTAAAAAAAAAAAACAACGATCTTCATCTTGCTTTGTCTTTTTTGTTGAGAAAGAGAAAGATACAGTACATTGAGGAAGGAACTTTAACCCACTCACTACATCCTGCTCTGTTTCTTGTTTTTACTTTGGAAAGAAAAACATTTCGTGAGAGAGAGACATCTACTTACGAACATTAACCCACGAGCTGTTTTAAATATTCCTTTTTCTTCTACCATTTCACTTAATCTTTACTGATTATTTATTTGTAATAGAAGGAATGAGTTGTTGCCTTCTTAGTTGATAGTTCAATTACAGGATTAGACTCTGTAGATCGATTATAGCTTGAAGATAGCTAAGAATCGAGTAGAGAGGATTGCACTATCTCTGTAATTTGAAATTATTGGATATAGTGGAACAAACTCGTAGGATAACGAGGTCCCCGGCTTGGTGCTGGAAGAATGGACTAATGCATAAGGCGGAAACACTATAAATAACTGCCTGATTCTCTCTTCCCTATGTTTTAATTTTCAGCTGTTTATTTTGTTTATAATTGATTTATTAGATATCTTGTTCTCATATTTAAAACTGAAAGGGAAATTTTTTTAAAAGGTGAAAATCTACAATTTTCAATAATAATAAATTCAAACCCTCCTTTCTTGATTATTAAGTGGGACCAACAAAAAATAAACTTTATTTTTATATTATATATTTCATTTGATAATGGGAATTTGTAATGTTTACTTTTATATAAGAGTTACGAATCTAATAACAGTTTGGTGTAATATAAATACTTTCACAAACATGACTAATAGTATATGTCCATCTACGTTTAATAAATGTGATTAGAGTATAAAAGAAAGGTGACGTTGCATATGTTAAAATTCTTGTAGTGAACATCAATTTGTACCTATGCTAAATGGTATAAACTTTAAGATTTGGAGAGAGAACATTATGATCGTTCTTGGTTGCATGGATCTAGGACTTGCTCTTCGGATTGAGCACGCCCCTTCTTTTATAGCTGCAAGTTCCTCTAATGAAAAGAGGGATTATGAGAAATGGGAACGCTTAAATCGCATAGGTCTTATGATCATGAAACATACAATTCTAAAAACATTTAGGGGCACATTATCTAAAGAAAGGGATGCAAAATTGTTCCTTCAAGAGCTTTAATAGCATTTTGCTAAAAATGAAAAGATGGAAACAAGCATTCTTCTTGGGAATCTTGTTTCCATGAGGTGTAAGGGTAATGGGAACATCAAGGAGTACATTTTAGAGATGTTCCATCTTGCTTCAAAACTAAAGGCACTAAAGTTAGAGTTGTATGAAGACTTGCTTATGCATTTGGTTTTGATCTCTCTTCCAACACAACTTAGTCAACTCAAAATTAGTTATAGCTGTTAAAAGGAGAAATGGACTCTTAATGAGCTTGTTTCACATTTTATGCAATAAGAAGTGCTCACTTAGCATCCAATTCTAAGGACAATAATAAGAAAAGAAAGAAGGATAAAGTACTTATCGATATTGGACCACAAAAGTAGCAGCAAAAGGAATAAAAACAACTAAATGAGGAAGTTGCTTACTACTTTTGTGGAAATACTTCTCACAAGAAAAAGGATTACACCAAATATCATACTTGGTGTGCAAAGAGTATACCTTTTTCTTTATTTTGCTCTAAGATTAATTTGATTTTTGTACCTAAACACACTTGGTGGTTGGATTTCGATGCCTTTTACTCATATTAATGTGTCCATGTAGGGTTGCTTGAGTTGTCATAAACCTAATGATGGTGAAAGATACATCTATATAGGTGATGGAAAGGTAGATGAAGTTGACGCAATAAAGAATTTTAGGTTATTATTTACAACTGGAAATTATTTAGATTTAAGAGAGACTTATATTGTACCATCTTTTAACCAGAATTTGGTTTCTATTTCTACATTGGACAAATTAGGATATTTTTTATCTTATGGAAATGGACAATTTAGTCTTTTTTATGATTCAAAACTTATTGGTTTTGGTTCTTTATCAAGATATGATAACCTATATTTACTTGACACTATTGCCCCATCTAATGAATCCTTGCATATTAATTCACGAGGTACATGCTTCATTATGACATAAGTGTCTAAGGTGCATCTCTAAACAAAGAATTGAAAGGTTTGTGTTAGATAGGATTATTGATTCACTTAATTTATCAAACTAAGTTTCTATTGAGTGCATTAAAAGGAAGTAGACAATCAAAAGGAGATTCGGTGCTGAAAGATCTTCATACTTCTTAGAACTAATCTATATAGATATTTGTGGGCCTTGTCCTACACCTTCATGGAATGGTCAAAAGTATTTTTACATTCATAGACGATTATTCATGTTATAGGTATCTTTATCTCATTCATGAGAAGTCATAAGTACTGGACATGTTCAAAGTTTGTAAAGCTAAAGTTGAGAATCAATTAATCAAAAGAATTAAAAGTACTAGACCTAACTATGGTGGTGAATACTATAGAAGATATGATGGCACAGGTAAACAATATCTAGGCCTATTTGATAAATTCCTAGAAGAAAATGGAATCATCCTATAGTACGCCATGCCAAGGAGCCCTAACATGAATGGTGTTATTGAGAGATGAAATAGAAAATTAAAAGACATGGTAAGGAGTATGATTGTTCGTATTAACTTACCAGACTCGCTTTAGGGAGAGGCATTAAAGACTGCAACTTATATACTTAAAGAGTCCTAACTAAGGCAATGACTAAAACATTATAAATTATGGACAAGCAAAACGCATAATATAAAGCATTTTAGGATTTGAGGGTATCTAGCTGAGGCAAGGCCTTATTGGCTAAATAAGAGAAACTGGACTCAAGAACAGTCACTAATTACTTTGTTGGTACTTGAAGCGGTCACGAGGGTACAAATTTTATGATCCCACAAATAAAAATATTTTTGGGAGAGGAAATACCAGATTTCTTAAGGATGTTGAGTTTGAAGGGGGACATACAGTTGGAGACTTTGTCTTTAAAGAGGAAGAAAAAAACATTTCTCTTCCTACATTTACTATTGATCGTGATTAGGTAATCATTCTTGATATTGTTCAAGAAGTAACTCCACAACAACAAGACAATGTTGAAAATCTCCCTAATCGGAGCTATATGAATGATCCTGAAGAACATACTCAACAATCTCAAGAACAAATGCCATTAAGAAGATCCATTGGAGAGAGGAGAAATGCAATGGCAAATGATTATATTGTTTTTCTCCAAGAATATGATATTGATATTAGCATGGTGGAAGATGATCCAATCAACTTTCATGAGGCCATTGAAAGTTCTGATTCTCAAAAGTGGATTGATGCCATGCATGAGGAAATTAAGTCCATGCAGACAATGACGTGTGGGAACTTGGTCCATTGAATGAACGAGTAAAAATCATTAGTTGCAAATGGATATTCAAGACCAAAAGGGATTCAAGAGAGAATGTGGAAAGATATAAGGCTCGCCTTGTCACAAAAAGCTTTACTCAAAAAGAAGACATCAATTATAAAGAAACCTTCTCTCGGTTTCTTTTAAAAACTCCTTTAGGACTATAATGACAATTGTGGCACACTTTGATCTCGACTTACATCAGATAGATGTTAAGACATCATTTCTCAATGGTAAGATTGATGAAATAATTTATATAGAGCAATGTGAAAACTTTGTTCCTCAAGATTTAAAGCAAATGGTTCGCAAATTAAAAAAATCCATCTATGGACTTAAGCAAGCTCTCATTAATGTTATCGCAAGTTTCATCAGGTTATTATCTCTTTTGGTTTTGAGATGAATATGACCGATGATTGTATATATCATAAGTTTAATGGGAGCAAGTATATTTTCCTGGTTTTATAGGTTGTTTACATACTGCGTACTAGCAATGATAAAGGCTTATTACATGAGGCCAAGAAATTTCTATTAAAGACCTTTGAAATGAAACATCTTGGTGAAGCATCTTTTGTGTTAGGAATACAAATTCATCATGATCGCTCTTGGTGTACTCTCGGCCTATCACGAAAGAGAGATTTAGCATGTAGGATTATAAACCAGGTGATACCCCTATTGCAAAGGAGACAAATCCAGTCTCATTCAGTCCTTAAGAATGATTTCAAAAATAAGGAAATGCAAAAGATTTCTTATGCTTCAACTATAGAAAGTTTAATGTATGCTCAGGTATGTATGTGTCTAGACATTGTGTACATGGTTGGTATGTTAGCCAGATATCTAAGCATTCTAGGAATGGATCATGGGAAGGCAACCAAAAGGATTATGTTGTATCTTAAGAGAACAAAAGACTACATACTCACATACAAGACATCAGATTATTTGGAGATCATTGGGTTACTTGACTTCGATTGTGTATGATGCTAAGATAGCCATTAATCTATTTTAAGCTATATCTATTTGCTTGCTAGAGGAGCTTTTTCCTATAAGAGTTTTAGGTAGACAATCTAACTTCTTCCACCATGGCAATTGAGCTTATAGAATGTTATGAGACATCTAATCATGGGATACTGCTATGAAATTTTGTCACTAGGCCATGCGTTATGGATAATATTGAAAGATTATTAAGGATATATTGTGACAATAAATCATCGATACTATATTGCAACAGCAACAGTAGCTCATCAAAGTCAAAACACATTGACATTAAGTTCCTAATTGTTAAAGAAAGAATTCAAACTGGTCAGATGTCTGTAGAACATATTAGGGCAAACTCCATGGTTGCAGATCCACTGATTAAAGGTTTACTATCTAAGGTTTTTCTTGAGCACACTGCTCATATGGGTGTTATGTTATTTGATGATATGATGGTATAGTAGAGGTTTGTAATTGTGGATAATTATGGCTATAGGACATATGTTATATGATTGAATACTGTAGTATAAGGAACTTTATGGCTTTACACTATGATTAATTTTCATTTAATCTCACCAAGGAATTAGTAGGACCAGTTGGAAATGGACATGTTAAGATCATATTACATAAAGTTTCCATGCTACACGTCCATACTCATCAATGTCATCAACTATATTGGTGTTTGTGGCCATTAATGGGTCTAGTTACGATAAATTGACAAAGATCCCTTTGATATTATATTGATATATGTTGAGCTTGCATTTTTCAATTTCAAGTTTAATTTCTCTTAAACCGATATGTACCAAACCCTAACCCATTTGATACAAACCTTGAACTAGGAATTAAAAGATTTTTGTTTTTTCTTAAAAAACTTAGGAGTCGCTAACCAATTGAGTTCGAGAAAAAAAAAATTGTAAGTTAGGATCAATGGGTTGATCCTAACTTAGCAACTAGTCTGTGAGAAAAATCAATTTAAAACAATTTTTTAATATCTAGAGATTTTATGGATTCGGAGGCTATCTTATTAAACTCAAACGGTTACCATCCTTAAATTCTTTAATTAAAATTCATTCCATTAATACCCTTAAGATTATTAACATTTGATACATTTACAAAGTATTTACAAACAATCAAATTAAAATTTATAAAGTGACGTAATTATCAATATTTATGACTAATTGTCAAGCAAATTAATATTTATAGGACAAGGAAAAATAAATAATTTGTCATTTTTTTAAGTCGCTCTTAGATGCCTACATATTTGCAAGTCGGGATCAGACATCATGTAGTTCTTTTATAAAAACTTTAGTGGGTTGGTTATTTTTTCACTTTGAACTCCTTTCACTTTAAATTATTAAATTTAAAAGCTGATTAAAATATAAAATTTTGTTGTGAATCCTAAAAGACTACTACATTTTTTTATTATATATTTTTTTTAAATAAAGCTTTTCTAAGTGATAAGAAAAATTTTACATATATATTATAAAAACTTATTCTTGCATATTTTATTATATATATTTTTATTTTATCCCCTTTTATTTTTTATTATTTTTATTTCTATTTTTATATTATCCTACAACTTCAACGAGTAACATGTACATACTTACCTTACTAATTATTTTATTTTTTGTTTTTTCGATTTCTTTTTTTTATTATTAAGTTAATTAAATTAACTAAAAAAGAGAATGAATGAAACTTAGTTGGAGTTGTGTGTGGGTTGGAGTGGATTTGAAGCAGTTGTGCAATTAAGCACAAAGTTGGGTTTGGATCAAGACTCGAGTAGTTTGACTTGACTACTCCAAGCGGCCAATGGAGGTGAGAACCATGGATTTGGTGGTTCTAAGTTAGGATCAAGTTGTCAGGGATGGGTTTTTAGGGATGATAAATGATCCTGTGGTGGTAGTTTGTTTTGAACATAGCTGAAGATAGGGCTGCAAACAAGTCGAGCCGAGCCAAGTGGAGCTTTCCAAAGCCCAGGCTCGACTTGTTAAAAAATTATCAGGCTCGAGCTAGAGCCAAGCTTTTTATCGAGTATAAAATTTTAGCTCGGGCTCAGTTCGTTTAGTTAAATGAGTTTTATTTCGAGCTTGAGCTCGGCTCATTTCCAAATCAAGCTTCAGCCAAGTTAAGCTTTTTACCGAGCCTAATGAGCTTTTATTGAGCCTAAAATTAATGCTCAAGCTCAACTAGTTTAAATAACATATTTTGCATTTTTTTAACCTAAAAATAATATATAAGAGTTTCTAAATGCATATACACATATATTAAGTAGAAATTAGTTTTGTTTTTTAAACTATATATTAATACATCATAAATATAGAACTTATAAATTTACTAACGACCTTATTAACGAGATTATTAACGGGCCTACTTGCGAGCCTAAAATAAGTCTATTCACGAGTCAACTCACGAATTTGAATTGAAAATGAGCTTTATCTTAGGCTCCAGGTCGACTCATTTACTAAGCCGAGCCTAAAGCGAGCTGAGTTTAAGTAGCTTAACTCGATCGTAACCTAAGCTAGAGATGACGATTCAGGGTCCTACAAGTGGCGTTGGTGGTGGTGATGGCTATTGAAGTGGTTACTGGAATCCTTGTCAACTACTAAAGCTATCAATAGATAACTTTAACTTACCTAAAGCCTCCTATGTTGATGGTTTTGCTTGGATTTGCCTTAAAAACCCAAATTCGAAGATAATCTCTTCAAAACCCTAAATTCTAAAACTTGCAAGATTCAATGTTTTCAATATGATTTGTGTGAAATTGTTCATTGCTTGCTATTGGAATGAGTCCCAAAAGGTCTATTTATATAAATCCAAGGTCAATTCAATATGGGAAGTCATGAAATGAGTCAAAGACGGATCTTTTTGTTTTAATGGATCTTTGAATGCTCATTCAATTTGATAATTAGATTTGACCATGATTTTTACGAATTTTATTAAAATTCATGGCCAAATCATGTTCCCCATGCTCATGATACTTAGAATGTGTCTTTCTCCTTCATTAGTCCACAGTCAGAAAGCTTTAAATTTGACCATCTTTGATGGAGGATTGTTATTTTTAAGCAACTTCAAAGACAAATTTAATTGTCATCTTGTTATTAAAAATATCATTTAAAGATTGTAATGTACAATACTCCATGGTTTTTTTTTCACAATTTTATCATTGATTTAATGAAATTTTAAAGAAAACAAGGAAAAAAATTAGATTTTTTGTAATTTATGCAATTGAGAGGTCGAAGATGAGTGATGGTCATGTGCGTAGCACATGCTATGCACCCCCACTGGCGTAAGCACTCTCTATACTAAAAATAAATATGTTAATTATATGCTTTCACATAAGGTCAAACTCTGGTCTCATCTACACATAGCCGCACCTCTTACCAACTAGGCTGTGCTTTTTGTAATGTAACTTAAAATCAATAGTGGTCACTAATTAGTCCAAGCCTATATGTACATATATATTTTTTTTTATTTTATTATGTATATTCTATTTTTTTAATTTTATCATTTTGTTGAAAAAGAAAAGTAATTTGTGGGCTTGATATAATATTCATTTTTCATTATAAATTAAAGAGTAAAAATGAGGTTTCTACAATATATTGATGGACCAGGTTGGTTAAAGATGTTTTTTTTTTTTTTAATAATAGCAATTTTGAGCTCATTAGGTTTACTGTGAAATATAGTTGTAATATACATGTATTCCAAGTCGGAGATCATTGAAATTTTACGGACTTACATATATATTAGTAATTATATTTTATGGCCTATTATAAGGTTCAACCTAAAATTAAAAGTGATCAAACAAATTTACAATTAGTGGGCCTAAATCATCTTATATAGTGTAATATAAAGATAAATAATTTATAATGAAGAGAAAAAGTATCATTTATTGAAAAATAAGAGGATTTTATGTTCCACCCTATAAGGATGATTTGTTGATATATAACAGATATATGATTGAACAAGTGAGAATCATCTAAGAAGGACAAGTGGGGAAAGCTCAAAGTTAGCTACTTAAGCCGTTAACCTTCAATGGTATACCACTGGCGTTTGTGCAACCTACATAGTCACGATTTGTCTTTTGAATTTTAACCCGTCAACTTATGTATCTAAGCCGCTAGTTTCTTCTTCTCTAAACCATTCCTAAGCAATAGAAAACTCTAAGAACCTCTCTAACCGTGGTCTTTGCATCAAGGGAGATCAAGAACCAAGATCTATGTAGGTTAGTTATTTTCTATTCTTCAGTGATCTAAAAGAATGATCCCTTCCTAAAGTTTTCTTATTGGTTTCGAAGAGAGTTAATCTTAGAAACCCTAAGTTCTTGTTGAAGATTTTGTGTTCTGTAATCAAGGATGAAGAAGAATCAAGAAATAGGTAAGTTGATCCTTTTTAATTCTTTTGGTGATTTAAAAAAGCGATTTTTTCTAAGTTGCTTGATTGTTATTGAAAGGAGTCATAGTTTTGGAGGAGTTTTTGAAAAATCCCTATTCTCTTGGAGATTCTATAGTTTTACAATCAATAAAAGAAAGGTATTTATGAATCTAGGAATTGTAATTCTTTTTAGTTTAAGGTTTAGTTGATAATAGAGTATGATTATTTTTGTGAAAACATATTTTGAATGAGTATTTGATGATTCAGGTGTTTTTAGTGAAGTTAGGGTTTCTGTTCCTAAAGTTATTTCAAGAATGACCTTACCTTGCTTATTATTTGTGATTGTAGGCTTAGTAATTATAAATTAACATAATACTATCCAGCTTAAATTGAAATTGCTGGCTATTTTTGGTTGAGTTTAGTAGATTGGGAATACTGTTGCTATTAGGATGATACCTTGATAATCTGTGTGTGCCGTCCCGAGTGAATTCATATACAAAGATTATTCCGATAGTCTAGGAGTGGTATGAGTATTGTACCTATGGTTTGTGGGGAGTATCTAACACCAATATATATGAATCAAAGTATTTTGTACATAAAACTTGCTTTCATGGAGTCATGAGTTACTCTAGGTTTAGGACTAGTTGCAAATAGTTTTGAGTTGTGTTGTATGCTTGGCTAATTAAAGATAATAACTTATGTTTATTGCATAATTTATTAGGTTACATGTGAAATTTATATGATGCTTATTAATACGCATGTATTTGTGGTATGGCGTATTAGGCCTTTGTGTTCACTCTTTTATTTTTTAGGAATAAGCAAGGATCCCGTAGTGTTCGTCTATCTGGATATGATGTTTATATGGACTATGGAGAGGATGATAGTGGAGCCGACATTCCTCCTGATTTATAGATATTTTAGATTAGAGGAAACTAGAGTTGAAGACTATAATCAAATTCTAAATGGTTTCATGATTCCGATAATTTTATAAGATCTTATCCTTTGATGTTTTAAAATCGATAGAAGTTGGCTTTTGGTTTATACTAACTAAGTTGTTATGAAGTTTTTGGTTGTTATATGATGTGTTTTTTTTTTTTTAGAGTATCCTTATATGTGAGATGTTGTGGATCCATAATATTTATATTTGTGAATTGGTAGAATAATAGTCTTAACGTGTTCATCTCAAGTGATGACACGTAGCGGGTTGATAACGCCTTTAATTTAGGGTGTTATATATAGTAAGGGCTATTATATATGTAGAAACAAACCCTAGCATTGTATTTCTAATTTATGATGGGCAAATTAGGATGAGACATACATATATATAACAAGTTATGGTCTTCAAGAGAATATATAGTTTTCTTTTCTCACTTCCCATCGTCAAAAAGGACTAACATGCTATTCATATCTCTTGGAAGACAAAAAAACCTAAAGGTTAAAAATAATCAATAACATCTACACCAGTGGATTCATGTACGCTTTCGTAATTAATTTAATTTCATTGTGCCTCAATTTTATACATGGAACCCTAGATGTAAAATTTCAATTTTATTTAACATGGTATTCTAACTTCACATGGCCTCTCTAAAAGCTATTCGTTAATAACGTGATATGCCTTTTAGTTGTTTGTCTTTTGTTATACTTTCTCATGATAACGCTATACTTTCTCTTGATAGCGAGTCGGGTCATGAGTAATTATAAATAATACTTTTGGGAGGAACAATACCATTAAAGTTCTATAGCAATTGCAATTTCATCCCCAAATTTGAAACAAAAATGTAATGAATATTAGGAAAAAAAAAAAAAAGGAGAAAGCATGATTATTTTTATATTCTAATGAGCACATTTAGTTATGATTTTAGATATTGTTAAGTTCATAAGTGCATTTGACCCAAAAAAAAAAAAAAAAAGTTCTTAAGCACACGCTTCTCCAAATAGGCGGTCATGGTTTCAAACCCCATTAGGGTCATCTTATTTTCCCTTTTCTTTAAGATTGTATTCATTATTTCTCTTTTTGTCCTTTCTTCCACAAAAATAGCTAGTAAGATTAGGATATATTCATTGACAAATAATAATAAACTTAAAAAATTCTCATTATAGGCTATGTACTTATTGATAATTATATCATAGTAATTACATTAACAATAATAATATTATTTCCATTATACTAAGTTGCGGGGAAAAAATAACGACTATATTGTTTAATGCACTAACATTTATTTTCACAGTCACTATTATGGAAATAAATTTGTCCATTACACTTATATGGAAAGTTAAATTACATATATAATTTGTAGCATTATTAATGAAATAGTCTTACAAAGTCATCATTAAAAAATTCATATAAAACTTTTCTTCATGTTATGTTGTTCTTTTGGTTTTACTTATAATTTTTTGTTTAAATATTTTATTTGATCCAATTTGTTAATAAAAAATTTACAAAAATGACATGTATTAATTTAATTTTTTATGTAAAATTATAATTAAATTTCACTTTCTTGCCAAAATTAAAAGGTTAAAAAAATTTAAAATCTTTTATGAAGAGCACTAAACACCCTTAATCATTTATAAAAGAATTTAAAAGTATGTTCCATATTGAATTAAATAAAGTTGTCAACAAACTTGTTAATGAAATCCATTTTATATGATAAGATGCATTTAATAATAACTAGATTATTTTCCACTAATAATTATGATATTTATATAAGTAAGGTAAGCTGGCCATTCAAATTGCATGATCTTGCTTCTATATTTGTGTAAAGAGGGTATAGTATACAAGGATGGAGCAATTTTGACATATTTGTCAATTTAGTTAATAACAAAA
Organism: Combretum micranthum; assembly: GCA_024138025.1. Taxonomy (NCBI): domain Eukaryota; kingdom Viridiplantae; phylum Streptophyta; class Magnoliopsida; order Myrtales; family Combretaceae; genus Combretum; species Combretum micranthum. The sequence continues at coordinate 343,473 of JAMXBD010001391.1, forward strand.
TGAGAAAATTCAAATTAATGCTAAGGATAAACAATTGCTTTGAATAATATGTCATAGTAGTATTTTTAGTCTCCTATAAAATTAATGCGTTACATCTATCAATAAAGTTAAGACTATATTAAAAAAAAAAAAACTTAAAAGTCCTAGCATAGTTGACCTAATGCTATAAAAAGACTAGAAAGCATCATTTGATAAAATGAGGAACCCCTATACCTCACTTGTAAACACCCATATCACATCACTCACTCTCTCTTCTTTTCTTCTTCTTCTTCTTTATGCATTAAGATGCTCATCTGAGCAAACACACAGAACAAGTAAACCCTTCAAATCTCAGCTTCTAAGCAGCCCCTTTTTCTCATTTCTTATCTTCTTGTACCGTCTTGTAGTCTCTACCCCGTTTAAATCAAATTTTCCTCCAACGAAAAGCCATGTTAAGGTTACTTGTTAGGTATCCTCTCCACTCTCTAACTTTGGATCTATACTTGTTTTGAAGGATGAAGTTTTCTTCTTCTCAAATAATATCCTTTGTCGATTTCCCATCATATATCAATTAAAAGCTTTCATATATACACGGTAATATGTGATTGAAAGGGATACAAATAAGTACTAGATTTGGAGATAAAGAAAACTTTATCTTTTCCTCGAGTATCTAGTAGATATATAATTATTTATATATATTTTTTCCTCTAATATTATCTTTTATTTGAATTTTTAGTAGGAAACCTATGAACCCCATTTTCAGGAAGGTTGTCCCTAAAGGCCGCGCATTCTACACCACTGAAACCGGAAGCTGTGTGGATGGTGCTAAAAGGTATGCATTTAATAAGCTTGTAGATGCAAAGTTTTGAGTGTTTCTATGAAGCTTTTTTGGAGTAAAATATGATTTGATTAATAAATAGAAAAAACAAAAAGAAACTCCATTATATAAAAATTATATTAGTCTATTTTCTCAAAATGCATAATTGTTCATTTCATCGGCTAAGATAAGACAATGAACAAGATTATAGAGTATTGGATCAGTGGATAGGTATATTATGATATTTCATAACTAAATATAATATATATATATATATATATATATATAATAACCTTCGCTGTCTATTTATTGGAGCAGCTCATGGTCCAACTTGGAAATATATATATATATATATATATATATATTGGTTATCTTTTCGTTTATATTTTTCTTGTTAGAAAATTCCTTTAGTTAATCATTGGATATTTGAAGCTTAGGCCGCCTTTTTCGTTTGTAATTTTTATTTGTGTGTGTGCGTCTTTTCTTTTCTTTTCTATTTTTTTTAATTTATTAGTAAAGCTATTTTTCTTTTGCAGAAAGAATCTATCAAGGGATATATCATTATTAAACTGAATAATTTGACGCATAGTCATATCGATATATTGAAAGTACCGAAAGCGAGCAGAATATTAATAATAAAAAGAAAAGAAGACTTTGCATCAAATTTGGACTATGGAGCCGAATTGCGTTTCCTTTTTTGACATTCACTTGCTTTTATTAGGGTGACAGATAAATTTAATTTTTGACTTAGGGGATACAACAGATGGAATCATATAACATACTTGTCACGATTGTATATGAGAAAACAATATATAGTAAGTAAATGTAATTCTCTATAGGATTTCGAAATTTTAAAGTCAACAGAATTTCTATTATTATGGACTAGTTGTTAAAAATATGCTTGGCATACATTGTTTGCATTTCTAATATTTTTTTTCTTGCCTTATTTAATTATTAGGTTCTCCAATAATATATATACATAATATTTCATTATAATTTTCTATCTTTTCCAATGTATAAGAATCATAAAGGTGTAAAGGTTATTAAGAAAAATGAAAGTAAAATAACTGCATGGTGTAAATAATAATAGCTTATGAATAAAGCTGCATCACCAAGCATATTCTCCTAGTTACTCTTTTCTTTCGGTATTTATTTATTAAGTTTGAGTATATATGCTAATTAATGTCATGCTTTAGTTGTAAATGGGATATATATATTCGTCCTTAAATTCATTTCTGCTTTCAAAAGCAAGACAGCTAATATTAGATGGAAACTATCGTACGTGAAAGTGGTGAGACTTACATTACATTAAAAAAAAAAAAGAAAGATAATGGAAATTACATTGATAAAATTGTGAGTGTGCTTAATGAATACCTTCTATAATATAAAACACACTTTTTTTTTCTAGCTTTCATTTTATATTTTAAATATATATATTTTTTCTTTCACAATCATCTAAAAATTATTATGAAAGATCATCTATATTAATATATATTTATAACAAAAAAAAAGCAAATAATATACACCTCATGTAAACATTAATAGATATTTTAAGATAGTTATTATTAAAAAAATATTTAATAGACAATATATACTACACGTGTGTACATATGATGGGTAACTATCTATCATATTTTAACACGTGAAATAGATAATGAGTATTAGTAACCGTTATTTGTGAACGCGGTTATATGTAAAAAATTGAATAATACTTATGGGGAGTGACTAACATGCTTTATTTTCTTATCATATATTAATATGTCCTGATTTCTTTGCAACGCTCCAGCTATTCTGTGCAAAATAGATCCAATACGAATAGAATAGTAAGTTAAGCACATGAAAAACAGAGACAAACGTTGCTAAAACTTGAGGATATGCGTACGGTACGAAGCGAGAATCTGATTGTCAGCACACAATTGGAGGATGCCATGCCGTAAATTCAGCATCTTAACGGTTCTTTTATGGTTTAGACAATCTCTTTTTGACTTTAAAAAAACATGATTTTATATCGGTGGATCTGCATGAATCACTTTAAAATATTATTATCTATATGAAACTTCGTACTCATGTTTTCCATAATTTTAATTATTTGACGCCCAACACGAGGACTGCCTGATCGGTTTTGGCCATTCATGCTAGCCAAGTCAAATGTATTATCTGCCACATTTTCATGCTAACATAAAATTATGGTATAATTATTGTAAACGAACCTATTAATCTACATTGGTTAGGAACATCATACATTCAATGCGTGCTTATATCCTTTCCATATTTATAAAATATATAAATAATCTCTAAATTATTGTTAAAATTTTAGAATTAGGAGGATTTAGTGATATGCAGGATCTTCACTCCTTATACATTTTAAAAAGAATATTTCAAAAGTTTTAGAATGGTATGCAGTTGACCAATATTTTAAAAGTATATTTGCAATTTTTCAAAGTTATTATCACTTGATAAAATTTAAAAAAAAAAAGGGGGACAATACTTTTGCTGCTATCTCTTTATCTTTCAAAACTTATTAAATTTTAACTTGAAATTTTTAAAATTTCATTAAAAAGTTATTGGTTTTTATAATTTTCCCATAATTTACAATAATTTGCCCCTCACAAGTAAAATCTTGGATCTACCATCCATCAGCCTAAGAATTTTTTATAAACTATGTGGCCATAATTATTTAACATATGAAAATAATGCAATTTTAAATCAGGCTAATATCCAATCTAGTATTAAGCCCTTTTTTTTTTTCCTCTTTTATTGAACTAATTCATCCACTTCTTCAAAAATCATAACTAAATCTTTTGTATACAAATAGCATATCATATACAATTCCCACAACAACTCATATATACAAAATTGACATACTCACATTATTTTAAAGATCTTACTTAAAATTTAATTTAATATTTTTTCTTGGAACTAAAAATCTGTATCTCTCTCTCTCTCCCCTCTCCTTTTTATTAAACCAACCTAGACCTAGATTACAAGCAATATTTGCATTATCAAGCTCATGTTAACTTCCATTAACCAAGGTATGGATAATTCACTGATCGGGTAGAATTATTTTGTTTTAATTTTATCCATAGATTGGATTGAAATCCAAGTAATACTTTCTTTGGACATTTTTCAATTTTGGACCATCTAATGAGCTACTTTTAGAGTGGAAGTAAGTACTAGATTCAAAATTTTACTATGGTATAATAAGAGCAATACCTCAAAAATAGTAAGATTTTCTTTTAAAGTTTATTACAAAATCGTATGATCTGGGCTAACTTGGGGTCTTCCCTTGATTGGGACATGTCTTGTTTACGTTACCTAATTTGCTACACCAAAATGCACATGTCAAGTCAAGCACATGGACATTGGCCTTTACATGTGTCTTTCGTTTCCTTCAAAGCAAATGGATTTAATTTTTTGAATATATATCCACATAGGTCACATCACATCACATCACTATTATGAACATTCAAATCCTTTCTCTCTCCATAGGCCGCATTTTCCAAATGACAAGACTGCATCCTTAACCAACTAAAATTATGATTTTTGTTTTCAACTAATCTAAAATATCATAATATGTACATGACATGTCTAATTACACGTCCCTTTAAGTCCATTCCTATAAGCAATCTATGATAAAGATCAATTCAATCCCCATATCTTCTTGACACAAGTGATTATCTACTCTCTTTTATTAGACCCAACAATTGACTATTTATTAGATTGAAGAATATGAATATTTTTGAGAGATCAAATCATAAATCTTTTACAATTTCATTTTTCCCTTAATAAATAAATAATCAATTCTTGAAAACATAAGAGATTATCTTTTTTAGATTTTTAATAAGTATCTCAATTTAGAAATATTCTATAATCAAAGATCATAAAGTTATTAACCTAATTGAAGTTAATAATGATAGGATGATTTATTACTAAAGGATGCATATAAGTATCAATTTGCAAAAAAATTGATCACATAGTAATAAACTTATAAGATTCTCAATAGTGATAAGTGATTTTCATGTTAAGTTTTGGTATTAAATAACCGATGCTAATGCCAATACTAAGGCTTGATAAAGATTGTCACTTATTTTCAAGATATATGCACTTTACAAAGAATAACTATTTTGAGAGTCAGGATTTCTTTTATTTGATTTGCTTTACCATTGTCTTTAATTAAAAATGGAAGAGAAGATGATAATTTTGTTACATCAGGCTGGCTGGTAAAGTTGCCTTAATTACCGGAGGCGCAAGCGGACTAGGCAAAGCTACGGCCCATGAATTCATCCAAAACGGAGCCCAAGTAATTATTGCTGACATTGACTCAAGCCTTGGCCCAGAAGTAGCCAAAACATTGGGCTCTTCGGCCCACTATGTAACTTGTGATGTTGCTAATGAAGCCCAAGTAGCCGAAACAGTGGAAACCGTCCTATCTCGCCACGGCAAGCTTGACATAATGTTTAACAACGCCGGCGTCACCGGCCCAGCAGTCCCGCCAAGCATAGTGGACCTTGATCTAGACGAATTCGACAAGGTCATGCAGATCAACGTCCGGGCTGTGGTTGCTGGTATGAAGCACGCCGCACGGGCAATGATCCCAATGGGTTCGGGCTCGATCCTTTGCACATCTAGCATTAGTGGGCTTATGGGTGGACTTGGGCCTCATCCTTACACAATATCAAAGTCTACGATCCCTGGGATTGTAAAGTCTGTAGCAAGCGAGCTATGTCGAACAGGAATTAGGGTTAATTGCATATCACCAGCCCCGCTTGTAAGTCCAATGACGTTGGCCCAAATAGGGCAGTTTTATCCAAGAGCAACCCATGAACAAGTTGTGGCAATTATTAATGGGCTTGGGGAGCTTAAAGGGGCCCAATGTGAAGATGTTGATGTGGCTCGAGCTGCCTTGTACTTGGCATCCGATGATGCTAAATATGTGTCTGGTCATAATCTTATTGTTGATGGAGGGTTCACATGCTACAAAAGTTTGAGCCTCCCTCCTTTTGATCAATTTGTGTAGGGTTTCAAAATGTTGCTTTCATTTTCACTCACTTTCTCTTACTTCTAGTCTTGATCTTACATGAATCCATCAATATATAGTGTTTATCAAATTAGATGGGATTATATACCTAATATAAAAAAAAAAAGTAATAATAAGAAAAATAGTCTTTTTTTAATATGTTAGACCATTAATGTCTTTAATATCAACTTATACGTTTTTCTATAGTGAATTTGAAATAAAGAGAGAACTGGAAGAATAAAATAATAATATAGATTATTCATGTGGGGTTCGCAAAATGTTGAAGAGTTTTGGATAAAATAAATGTGGAAAGATCATAGCTAGTGGAGTATCAAAGTGGTTATAACAGTGTTTTATAATGACAATCCTTAATTTAATTAAAATTACTATTTCAAAGTAATTTATTAAAGAGTGTAAAGACAATTTTATCAATACAAAAACAATAAAAACATGTTTAGTTAATTTCATAAGGATAAAATAAATAACCATTTCTTAATCCTTAATTTAATTAAACTTACTATTTGAAAGTAATTTATTAAAGAGTATAGACAATTGTATCAATTGAAAACCAACAATAGCATATTTGATTAATTTCATAAGGATGAAACAACCTACTGCAACAAGAGAGAGGAAATTCAAAACTAACCCATTCCACTCCAGCGACCAAAATTAATGGCACCAAGTTACAATATTATCAGAGAACTATTTATATGCTTAATTAGTTATGAAATTTCCATGAGAGTGAAAATGAGAATTTTCCAATTACTTTTAAGCGTTAAAGGATTAGTTGTCTTTGTTCCTTTTAAGCATGTTTTCATATCTATTAATGACATATTGAAAAAAAAAAACCAATAATTGTTACTTATCTATTTTTTCTTAAGAATTAAAATTCTATTCCTATGTTATACTATTTTATAAATCAAATGTGCCATAAGAAAAATTTTATCTTTAAGTATCGTTATAAGAAACAGAACAGATTTCATTGACTTTAATGTATGTATGTATGTATGTATGTATGTATATTACGTCACAACTAGAGCTTCTTACCCCTTGAAGGTGAATAATGAATAATGAGGAAGAATGAGGAAGGGCGAGGGTAGAGGAGACAGAGAGAGTTTTTAAAACATGGAAAGTTTAGGCACGATTAGATGGCATTTCCATCTGTGCTCTTACTAAGTAAAAGCTATCATCAATCAAATACATGATATTATATTATATTACACTTTTGCTTTTTTGCGTTTTCATTTTTTCTTGGATAGTAATATATGGACAGTGTAAATAGATATCAATACAAGTCAGGTCTTACAAGTTATACCCATCCAAGACCTAATAGATTGCTAAATTAGGGGTAGTTAAAGGTTTTTAACCCACCAACCCACCAGGTTGGACTAGGTCATCATAATTAAATTAAAAAAAAGAAAAATATAAAATTAAAATGAATATATATATATATATATATAAGAAGAAATAAGTTTAAACTAGTTTTAATGTGAAAAGCAACAATTAATGACCTATTCACAACATTTAATGTGTTCTTATTAACAATACATGCATTTAAAAATACATTTATTGAGTTATATAAACTTTAATTCACTACAGGAATTTTTACATTGGGCGATGTTTGCAAATTTACAAACGTCGCCTTTCTTTTATAATCTGGTCACATGAATTAAATGTTAGGTAAAAAATACCATTGGTTACGTTTGCAAATAACTCATAGCTTATATGAGACATTGGTTTGATTTGCGACTTTTAGCTTATAGTAAACGTTACCAATTTATTTTATTTAAAAAATTGAAAATTTTTATTTTATTGAAAAAATTGAAAAAAAAAATTTTAAAAATTTTGAATAAACTTAAAATAAAAACCCTTCTTCAAAATGCCGCCATTTTTCGGTATATGTTTTTATTAGGAAAAAAAAAAAAAAACCCATCGTGGACCGACCTGTTGTAAAGTTTGGACCACTCTTTAGTATTTACTTTAGGGCACTTTCTACTTTCTCCATCTCATTCCCACCCAAACCCTGCTCTCATCCCGCCCCCTTCCCTTTGTCATCCTCAGTTCCTTGTTTTCAATTTTTTTGTGCCATTATCTCTTTACTGTCGATCTCATCGCCCTCCATCTCCAGCAGACCACACTCCCATCACAATGCTCTCACGATTTGCTCTATTCTCTCTTCAATTGTGAATTCAAATTTATGATTTTAAGTTAAGGTTTCATTGGTTTGATGTGTTTATTTCTTATGATATAGGGATATTCAAGTAAATTAATTACCACGGGAGTTTTAGCAGGCCGAAATCTTCAAGTCCTAGTGGTTCATTGCTTTCGACAACGACCTGAAGGCCACTGATGCAAGTCTCCACCGCAGCCAGACCTCTCTCGTCCGAACACCACCCTTTGGTGGATTTGAATGCCAACCACCGCATAGCATGTGTCAGCGGCCTCCTCTATGGCCAACTAACATAGCGCCTTCACCTGGGTCGCCGTTGGACGATGACACCCACTTCCCTGTTGCCAGTACCCAAATCCGAACTGGTTGGAATTTTTTCCCCTTAACGCGCCTCTGTTCAAGTCAAGTATGTTTTCTTTTCCTAATAATAATAATAATAGAGTTGCAATATATATAATCTAATAGCAATAGGGTTGATTGTCCTTGGTGGTTGCTTTTGTTTGGTAAGGGTTGGTTCTGTTTTAGGTTTGTTTGGATTGGTTGTTGGTAGTATTATCACCTTGTTGATGGCTGTTTTGGAGTGGGTTAGGGATGTGATTGATGGTGGTCTCAATGGTTAAGGGGTTAGGGAAGTCATTAGTGTTTCGAGCGGTGGCTAGTATTATGGTTAGAGAGAGGGAGAGATTCATGACTCACGGCTAAGAGAGGAAATGAAAAGGATCGTGCTCTGCCTGTGCACGTTATAACTTGACATGATACAATAACCTCATAATTGCGAATATTCATGAATAAGCTCTCACTACAACATATGCCACTAAACAGATGAAAATCCATTAAATTAAAATGGCATATAAATAATAAAACGTAGAAGTATAATCCAGCCATTTAAACTTCACTTTTTTTTTCTATTGATTTTCTCATTTTCGAGTGCAATGATCCAAAAACATGTATTTTATTAGTTTATAACCAAAATTCATAATAGAAGTGCACATAAAAGTGTGTCATAAGTGGAGACAAATGCCTAACATTACACAATTCAAAAAGTTGGGAATATGTACCTATAAGATAAGGGTAAGGTAGGAAATCTAAGTTCATACTTACTCACAGTAGTATACAATATATTGCTTTTTTATGCCTCTTATAAAAAAAGAAAAGTACTAATTGTTCTGAAATTGGAAAAAAATAAATAAACAATCGATAGAAATATACTCTTCATAGAGATTTATAATTGACTTTTTTAACCGATTGATCAATCATTGTCATTTGTCATTATTCAACTTTCCAATATTTTATTCCTATTCAATTTGTATGCTTTAATTACCAATAATACATATAATTTAGCAAAAGATAGCACTTATTTATATGAGTATTAATGTTAAGTTTTAAAGTTATACATAAAAGAAGAAACTGTAAAACTATGTATCTTTTGTTTTTTCTACATCCAATCAAACTTCCTGTTTGGATTGAATTTACAAGATGTTGGAAATAAAGTTAACACTCCAATCCTTGAAAAAAGCATATGCATGCGTACACTATGAATAGTAGTTTATAATGACGCAGTACAATTTCTGAATAGGAGGTCCCATGTTGGGCTATAAATTAAAGATCAAAAGTTATGCATATGGCAAGAAAATGGATACTTCTATTTCTTTGACATGCATCGCTTCTGAGCGAATAATTCCTGGGTACGAATGTTTCTTTTCGTTTTTTTTGCCAATTATGCAGGGCTTTCTTTCTCACATATTTCTTCTCTTATAAATATGGTGGAGGCATGAGCTCAGCAAAAGCTGCTTTAGAAAGTGATACCTATGTAAGTTATCTTTGTTGTTTTCCTTGTATCCTTTATCATACTGATTCTGTGGACTCTATCTCTGTGACAAGTACTTCTATGATAACTCTAAATGAAACCATTTCTTTCAAAATTTATGATTTGATCACCTGTTTGATGCTGGTATTGGCATTTGAAGCTGGAAGGAAGCACAACATTAGAGTCAACACCATTTCTGCAGGTATAGAAAGTGTTACCATATGGTGGAATTTTTTATTAATTGGAAGTATCATCGTCATAATCTTTTCTGCATTTAAAATCCCAAGTCCATTACAAAGTCGTGTTGCAATGGCAATTAGGTTTATTAATATGATGATTGACTACTCTTTGGAAAATGCTCCTTTATAGAAAGAACTCTCTGCAGGTGAGCTGAAAAGGGATTTTATTATTTTCAGGTTGTTAACAATATGAAAAATAATAATAAATAAATAAATAAAATTCTGACTAGACTGGCAATTATTTTGGTTAAAATAACTAGGCTTCGTATGAATCTTTGTAACAAGCTTTTATAAAAGATCTATTATAAGTTGAATTCATCTAATGATTATAATTTATCGTTCACTGTGATTATATTCATGAATGCTGCAACACCAAGAATTGTGAATGAACAAAAGATCATGTTTGTAACATTTTTATTTGCTGCCATTTTCATAACCACTGATCGATATGACATAACAGAGGAAGTGGGAAATATTGTTGCCTTCCTTGCATCACCCTTTGCTTCTGCGATTACTGGTGCAGTAGTTTATGTTGATAATGGTCTCAATGTAATGGGAGTTGGAGTAAACAGCCCAATATTTGAAAACCTGGACATTCCAAAGTCTAAATGAAGGGTAGAGGAAACAATTTAGCCTTTTGTTAGGATTGAATTTGAGGTGGTAATGTGTTTAGTCGAAGTTTATCACAGGAAACAATTGAAACTTATTGTTAGGGTTGCTGCCTTTTGTGCGAAAACTATAATTATGTTATAAAAAAAAGAAAACAAGACAATGCTGCTACCAAATTAGAGTGTACTTATCCTTGCTAGTTTTTTATTAGTGGACAATGTTTTTGTTTAGATTTATCATGAAACTTACTTTGCATTTTGGATGCTTTCTTTCTCATCTAATTGTGGATGAAACTAGCTTGTTAATGTATGATTTGTTTATTTACTCTTGATGTTATTTGCTTAAGTGCGGGAATTGGGAAAGCAGGTCATAGGTTCTCTTTATTGAAATGAAAAAAGAGCATATGCTCTATCACCACCACCACTCGCCATCACAGCACATAACCACCTGGGTCTAACTCCAGCCTGCTCATCACTCGGATACCATTTACCAACGGTATTCTTAGTATACGAGTGGTACTGCAATTACATTGAAGATTAGAAGCTCAATTAATCTGTTTTTCTCCTCTTCTAAGAGCAATTATAAGATCAGTGTAGTAGCTTTATGCATATATTTCACTTTGTTTAACTTATGTTTAGTTTTAGCTCTATTTTATTTATTTTTATATAAATTTTTGTGTCTTGTTGATGTTTTGGGCCTGCCATAAGATCCTACTTCAGCGATGACACTCAAAAAAGAGACTATTCTAGCTTGCTTGGCGTGATCTTAAAGTTAGGAAGATTGAGCTTGTTGTGTTGGCAATCTTGTGGATAGTGTCAACTTAGTGTTTGATTGTGTTTGGTGTTGCCATTATGTGAGTTTTAGTCCACAGATTTAATATTTTAGTGGATTATTTTGGAAGTGTTTCACCCGGAGCTGGTTTTGTAAATTAACTTGTAATTCCTATTCTAGAGATGATTGCAAGAGTTGAATTTAATCTCCTATTATAGCTTCATGATTTAGTTGTCAGGTTTTTATCTCTTAAGTTTAAACTAATATTTATACTAAGGGAATGTTATCTGGTTTGGTCTATAAATGTATCATTTTCTCATGCTTTAGTTGCCTTGCTTTTTCCTTTTTCCCACCTTTGAATAAGTGAAATGTTAATTTTATGCAGCAAATATTTTGTGAGCTAATTACCAGCTAGATATAATGTTTATTTAACGTGAGGGAGATGATAAATCGATCCTGATAGGTATACCATATATACGTAGTATTTCGTCCAAATTTTAAATATTTTCCCCATCTTCAGATCAATTGTTCTTAGAATATGCACTTGGAGATGATTAGATGCTGAATTGATTTTTGCAATCATCATTTCATCACTTTACATATTTAACTTAGTGATGGAATATACAAATGCTAACTATGATAAGAAGCCTTGTGAAATTTTGTTCCCTAGACTTACTGACCCTAAGAATTAGCTGTGTAGACTCCTACTAATTAGACCCTTCTATCTAAATTTTATTAGCCATAAAAAAACAAGTATTGTTATGTTGGTGATAATAAATGCTTTCTCTCTTGTTAAAGAAATAAGAAAACGCAAAGTCTTATCAACAAAAAATAACTAAATGGCAGAGTTAAGTTTCTGATAGGTTACAGGTTTTAGGCAGGAAGGCAGGTATGTATTTTATTCTTTGATATTCCTCATGCAAACTTATCTAAACTTACTAAATATTATAATCCTCACAAGCTTTTTCTCTTGCCTAAACAGGTGTGACATCAACAAGTAAGGTAAGCCAGACTCTAGCTTAATAGTGCATGTACCTTTTAAAGCTAAGTCAAACTCTAGCTTAATAGTGCATGTACCTTTTCTTAGAGAAAACTGACTTTTAACGTGTTTACATACTTGTGGCTTAGCTTGTATTATGGGTTCAAAAGCGGTGTATTGACTGTACCTGAGACCCTTTTTTAAAATATAATCAAGTCTAAAATCATTGTCATTTATGGCTAGGGATGGTTCTGGAACATTCATCAAAGTAGCTAAGGCCACATCTGAGATTTATGCTCTTAATGTATTTAGAAAGCTAGGTAATATATGTTCCAGTAGTTGAAAATCTTGCATTTAGGATTCTTGTTGATCTTTATTGAACTGGAAAGCTTGTGTTTCTTTGTGTTGCATGTGGGTCTTGAAATTTTCCTTGAACATTTTTTTTTTGTACTTTAATAATACTTTTAGCTTCCTTCTAACCATTTTAAACTGTTACTATAGTGCACCTTTACTAAGATGCTAACAGCTCTAGTTTCACCAAAAGCACCAAATACTATGGGAGTTGGGCCTAAGCAGACCTCTCTTTCTGGTAAAAACCTCAAAGCAGTGAGTAATAAGGAAAACAAAGTCATAACTTCTTATCTGATAATGTGCCATTGATAGGTTGAGCATGTAATCAAAGAGAGGAACATGTTAGATGCATTTGCTATGATTGGAGGTTACTACAATGTCCTTAAAGAAAATGTTTCACTCATGGCAAAAAACAAGTTAGTCACCAAGCTCTGAGATAATGTTCTAAATAAACTTACTATGACTTGGAACTGTTTATAATGCTTTTTGTTCTGACAGTGAATGTCCTGAAGAATTGAAAGAGGTGGTTTCAAGCTTAATTTTTGTAGCATCAATGTGTGGAGAATTCCCTGAGCTTCAACAAATCCGTAAGATGTTCATAAGAAGATATGGCAAGGAATTTGCTACTCCCAGTGTTGAAGTCCCTGAAAAGTCTGGTGTGAACTCAGAGGTAACTTGTTTATCTCGAAGAAGTTTTTCCAAACTTTGTTTCTTATTGTAATAATCACAAACAAAGTTATTGGAATTGAAAACTGTAACTAGAAGTCCATCAATTAAATGGGATAGTTATGTTAGTAGGAATCCTATCTTTTATGCTATTTTTTATCATTGTCTACTTCTAGAATGCAAGCTGTCACTGGAATTGAAAACTGTAACTTTGAATTCCCCAGCTAGTTTGGATAAGGCAAAGCAAAGTCTAATGGAAATGGTTATTTTTCCCACTAAGAGAAGAGACCTCTTCACTGGGCTTAGGAGGCCACAAGAGGTAATTTTCAGAAATGCTACTTATTTTGACAGCTCATCATGGAACAAATAATAAAAGAAGGTGTTATAGTACATCTAATATGACTCTTTTTTGTAGGTTTGCTTTTGTTTAGTCCACCAAGCAATGTGAAAACCATGCTTGCCAAAGGAGTTGATTCAGAGTCAGAAGCAACCTTTTTTAATATTTTTGCATCTTCTCTAACATCAAAATGGGTACCTGTTAACTATTATGAGATGTTTCTCCTTCATATATACACATACTCCCAAAGTCATGATTAGTTGCTTTGTCTGTGTTAGGTTGGGGAGGGCGAAAAGTTGGTCCAAACTCTCTTTATGGTGGCTGTATCAAGGCAACCATTTGTTATATTTATCAATGAAGTATGCCAACTCATTCATCTAATCACTGCCTCTCTTATTTACTTTAAGCGATTTGATCTGTTCTAGTATAGATAAAATAGATGCTTTGCTTCCTTTGTGTAACATCCAATGCATAGAAGACTTCTTTTGCATGCAACATATTGTTCTACGTTCTTGCATGTTAATAAGCAAGCCATGCCATCCTCGCATTCTATCGCTGTCAAACCTTTCTAGGGGGAAAAAAAACCTGCCAATCAATGCACAGAAGCAGGACAAACGCGATTTTAACTCAAAATCTTCGAGTAGTAAATGATCTGATCAAACAAAGAAGGTATGTCAAATACTACTTGCTTCTTTTCCATGGATGAATCCCTTTTTCCTGTAAAAAAAAATGACATATGCATATGATGCAATAATTTGATCACTATGTGTCTGTTTCGTGAACTGCTTTTGAAACTTTTTTCTGCATTGTTGTAATCAAAACTTTACTATTGATGAATAATGTTATTGTGCAGCAGTTTGTGGTTACTAGTGGCCTTTTTAAGTCAATAGTTGTGAAGCATTACTTCACAAAAAATTCGTCAGCTGATGTGTTTGCAATTAAATATCGTAGGCAATGCCTCAATTTGGATCAATCCAAGCTTCCTAATGTCGTGGACCCAATAACAATGTCTAGCCACATTTATTAGACATGGCCAAAGACTCATTTTCTTGTAGTGACTTCTTCATTTAAACATCCTTGTATTGTATTCTTGCTTGGTTCATCTCATGACACAAGGGTATAAGTTTCAAGGTGAAAAACTTTTGCTTGAATGAATCCAATTTGAAACAATCCCTCCTGTTTATTAACAATTTCTATGGGCTTCTTAAATTGTCTTGTATGATTACTTTTAAACGTGCGTACAGAATCATCTTTTCTAGGATAGCTTTGAAATTAGCTAATCAAAAGAAGTTATGGTAAGCATTATTGTAGCCTTTTCAAAGATAGGCTTTTTATGGGTACATATCACCTGAACGTGGATGCCATTTCATTCTCTGTTTTGTGCAAATATTATGATGCAAGGTTTATCATCAGTATGTAATTTAGTTTATATTTTTTCGATGATAATTTTGGGTGGTCCTTGTTATTGATTTGGTTGAAATATGTCTTATTCAATCCATTTGCAGGTTGTGCATGCTTCTTAAAGTGTCCAATTGATTCAGTTTGCATTCACACTAGTGACAAGGTAATGAAAATTTTTGGATATTAAGAGATCAACTCAAGCAATTTTATATTGTATTATTGTTTCTAAGATTTAGATGTCCAATCCTTAGATGTGTATTTTAGCCAGAACCAGATCATAAAACAGATACAACACTCACCTTAGTAGCATTCTTATTTGGTATTTTAAGGTTAGTGAAATCTATGTCTTTATGTAATTCTGGAGTGATTACTTTGTTGCAAGTGTAAGTGACTGCTATTGAAGTGAAAATAATTTTATTTTTAGGCAAATTAAAAATATAAGTTACGAACTAACTTGTTTTTTCAAGAGACGAAATTGGTAGATTATATGAAGTTCGTCTCTTTGAATTATTTTTATCCTAATACTTACTACAATATTATTTTTCCCTTTTTCCTATTCATATCTAATGAGATTGGTTCCAGGAAAATCCACATGTGACTAGATTTTTATCCATTTTCTTGAATTGAATTTGCTATTCAATGGTATTTACAGCTTGCTCAACTAACTCGACTTGTAGAACAACTTGTATCAAGTTTTCCTAGTAATTCAGGTTAGTTATCATGGGTCGTTTTTCATTATCTCATTCATGTTTTTTTTCCTATTCAATAATCATACTTACATATTGTGTGACAGCAAATCCAAATGGAAAGACTTCTGCAAGTGCACGAGATACTTCATCAAATCCATCACTTGGAGATGATGGTGACAACAGTGAGGAAGAAAATTAAAGACTTCGTTTTTTGTTTTTTGGCTAAAGCAACTGACATGAATGGGGTCAAATTAATGTGATAAAGTGGGTACATATGCTCATTTTGATGTAATTTGGAGTTTGTGCCTATGTTTCATCTAAGGACACTAAACCATGTTGTTTTGTGTTTTCTTTCTTTTTTTTTTCCTTTAATGTAAGATGGTCATGGTGATCTTTAAGTAATTTTTATGTTATTATTTTTTATTACATATTGAGCGCATTGTATGCTCCAAAATGTATTAGTGATATTTATTCATACATAAATTTCATATGCAGAATAATAGCAGGTATCAATTATATTGTGATCAAACAGGTGTGTATATTGCTAATTGTGCATATATTACACAATAAATATATTGCCAAATTAATTCAAGTTACACATTATCTCTTCTCAAAGAGAACAGCCACGTGTAAACGTCGCTAAATTAAAATAACAATCACATTTAGAAATTATTATTTTAATTGAATACCTACGTGTAAACGTCGCCAATGTATTAGAATAGCCACGTTTAAATTGTGGTAAATATGAGATTTGTCACGTTTATAAATCGCTATTGTTGTCCAACAAACATATATAAAACTTATTTAACCTGTGCATGGCCACGATTAAATGTCGCTAATTACATAATTTACTTACGTTTACACATTACTAATAAAAATATTTGCCTACGTTTAAACGTCGCTGATCACAAGTTTCCCTTCTTTTATATTTAGCGGGATGGAGATTAGTCATATTTAGCCACACATAAGTGTGACCAAGACATGATGATAGGCCATGTTTAAACGTCGCCTAACAAAGTATATTTGTCTGCCAAACTAACATTAGCGACGTTTCAATTTTTAACGTTACTTATCAAATCTGCGACGGACCTTTAGCGACGTCTATAGGCCACGTGTAAAAAAACGTGACAAAAAATCTTTGGTCACGTTTAATTAATGTTTAGCCACGTTTATTAGACATAGCCAAAGGCTCATTTTGTTGTAGTGATTAATGGCAAATCTTGTTTCTTAACAATACATAATTTCTTTTTACCTTTGTAGGGCTTTGTTGTGTCTTGACTTTTGTAGTCCCACGTTATTAAGTTTTACCAATTAAGAGTGGATTTGCTTGTATATAATTAAATGAATACCTTGAACAATTCCTTCAATCAATGGTTTAATGACTTTTATTCTTAGGTTCAATTTGATTAAAACTTAAAACTTTGTTACATTTAATTTTAAACTTATTTTTTAACTTTATATTTATTTTTTTCATTTATTCTTATTTTCAATTTCTTTAAATAAGTTGGCAATTCATTGGGTTGTGAACTAGTGGAGGGGCCGGAATCAACTTCACTAGGCATCTTCATGGGTCAAGTTGGGTTAAGGCCCTGCCCAAACCTACTAAGTCCAGGGCCAAAAAATCCAAACTAAGAACTACTCCTTATAGGACTTGCTAGGTTTAAAGCGGGTTGGAACAGGTTCGTCCCATCCTCTTTTCTAAGAAAAAAATGAACGAAAAATTCATAACTCAAAACTAAAATTTTAAATTTTAAATATTAAATGGGTCAAAGAATATACTACTCTTTAACTCGTATTCATTTAATACTATCAAGAGTGTGCAATTATTTATAGATCTTTCTCCTTCTAATTTTGCAATCTTCCTATTCATTACATGTGGGTCTTTCTTCCACTAATTCCTTCCATTCTACCAATAAATAATCTATAATAATTCGCAAGTCTAAATCGGCTAATTATTCTCGAATAGCATCCATTCCAATAAAAATTTCTCTATTTTGAAATGTATCGAAGCCTTGAGTAGTCAAAAAAAGTAGGATGTTGTATTTTTAGGATTGGATTTCATATTTGAATAAACCTCGATCATAAGAAAGTAGGTTTTTTAGCTACAGGCCTAGCAAACAAAAAAGTGGGATAGGATCCTATAGGATCTCTCCCCTTTAAAATCAGACGTGAAAGTTTCCTTTCATCTGGCTCAAATAGTTACACCAAATCAAATAAAAAAGGAGTTTTTGCTTTCAAATTCCTAAAAAACCCCAAACACTACTCTTTACTCAAGTTAGCAATGAAGACCAAGTACCATTTCATTGATTCATTCTTCTTTTTTTTAGTGTTGAAATATTAACAATGTGGAACTAAGTAATACTCTAAAAGAATAGAGTTTATAAAAGAAAAAAAAAAGGTCTCTTATTATTTAGAAGTAAGATTCTTTTTTTAGTAGAACTCTATTTAAAACATGAGACATGGTTTTAAATTATATTTATCATGTTGATAAGCGCATTAAATATTATAAATAGATAATTATTAATTTCTATTTACATGGAAAATAGTCATAATATTAAATGTTATTTACTTTTTTTTTTTTAATTTTTCTATTATTTTGTATTCTATAGTTCTTTTTATTTCTTATTTTGATAATAAACACTATATATTTAAATTAGACTCGGTTGTATTAAACGTGGCTTGTTTCTCTATCCCTAATCCATATATCTTTTATTTATAGAATTTTGCTATGTTATTATTCTTATATTTTTTAATTTAGTGAATTGCAATATTTGAACATTAAAATTGTATAAAAGATTAAAATTTGTGTAATACACAATGTGTGTGCCATACTACCTAACACATAATAATAATAATAATAATAATAATAATAATAATAATAGCCACTTACTATCATCTCATAACGAAATATATAAATAATTTTTTTGGGTACAAAAATATATAAATATTCATTGTCTTGTATGTTTCTCTAAGATTCATCTATCGAATTCATACACACGCGGTCCTTATTCCTGATCATGATACCCACACTAATATCAATTAATCAAATAATTGTGGTCCCAAAAAAAAAGGAAAAAGAAAACTAACCAATCTCTCTTCTTTCTTTTATCCTCTTCCTTTCTGCCGATAAAAGTAAAATACATAGATATATGATTATGGGGGCTAGATGTTATTGACAATCACGTCTATACAATTTCGAACCTTAATTCTCAATTATAATTCAATAACCAATATCTTGAACAATATGATTTTTACAATAAAAGGATAGGAAAAAACATACCTTGATCCATGATGTATCCTGAAAAATGATTAGGATCACAAATAAAATAAGTTTATCTTTCTTAACCCTACTTTTTGTTACAGAGATTTGATGGAGACTATTTCTATAACCCTAATTAATAGAGAGGGGATCTATTTATATATTTCTAACTTTTAATTCGGTATGTCTATTAAGTACCCAAATAGATGGTTGAGATTTGTCTCACTATTAAATACCTTTTATGAGCTAATTAGGAATTAATATTTATTATATTATTAATAAATTAAACTGAAATATGACCACATAATCGAACCATACTCTACCAATTAATAGTGTAAACATTAAGTGCACATAAACAAATCTCTCAATATCATCATAAGTTACCTCAATATAATAAATCAACTAACGTGGGTTATGGCGATCATATACTTTAATGCTGCATACTCCCTTCCATATACTACTACACTAGTAATTTATCAAGTTAGGTATCATAAGTGATATATAAAAATCATATAGGTCCACATTAATGTCTTTGTTAGAAACAAATCTTGTTAACTCAACATAATTCATTTATTGGCATATGCAATAATAGACAGTCAAATAGGATGCATTAATATGTCAGAAACACAAATGAAATGAGCTGAGAGTGTCCATTACATAATGAATATAAAATGTCATTATAACATCAATAATGATTTTCAATAATGCCCATCCTTTCAACATGTTCACTAAATGCCTTAGGTGGCAATCCTTTTGTCAACGGATCCGTGATCATAAGATTTGTGCTAATATGTTTAACTAACATTCTTTGTTTCTGAACTTCTTCTTTAACGGCAAGATATTTCAATTCCATATGTAGCATCCTTTTAATACTTGTCGTTTTTAAGAATAATATTGCTACGGAATTATCACAATAAGTTTTTAGCAGCTTGGCAATACTGTCAACAATTCCAAGTCCTAAACCAAAGTTTCAACTATAATTTGTGAATAGTGGCCTCAAAACGTGCAATAAACTTAGCTTCCATAGTCGAGGCATGAAAATTGCTTCGCACTCTTCCATGAGACTACTCCTCCAGCTAAAAGGAACAAGTAGCCAAATGTGGATTTCTATGTATCAACACATCCAGCATAATCTAAATCTGAATATCATGTCACCTCAAGATGATCGGGTCTCTTATAAGTGAGCATGTAATCTTTTGTTCCCTACAAGTACCTCAGCACTTTCTTTCTAGCTTTCCAATGATCCAATGCTGGATTACTTTGATATATCCGCAGCAACCTAATAGCAAATCTAACGTCTAGTCCAGTACCAGTCTAAGCATACGTCAAGTGACCAATGATAGAAGCATATGGAATCCATTCCATTTTCTTGCATTACAATTCATTTGGGCATTGCATAAGGCTCAATTTATCTCCTTTCTAAATTGGAACAACACTTAAAAAACACCTTTCCATCTTAAATCTTTCTAAAACTTTGTTAATATATGCTTTCTGAGACAATCCTAATAATCTTTGTGATCTGTCACAAAATATTTTAATTCCTATCATATGAGATGCCTCACGTACATTTCAATGTTTTTAGAAAGATATTTCTTGGTCTCATATAATAAGCCAAGATCATTAGTAACAAGCAAAATGTCATCAACATATAGGATCAAAATCATAAACTAGCTTCCTTTGACCTTCAAATTTATATATATATATATATATATATATATCAATCACAATGTTTTTTAAATCTAAAGGAAATGATGGTATCATTGAACTTGAGATACTACTATGGAAAGCTTGTTTAAGCTCGCATATTGATTTCTTAAGTTTACACACTATGTGCTATTTTCCTTTAATAGCAAAACCTTTAGGTTGGTTCATGTAAACATTTTCATCTAAATTACCATTTAGAAAGGTAGTTTTCACATCCATTTGATGAAGCTCCAAGTCATAATGAGCCACCGACGCCATGATGGTCCAAATGAGTCCTTTTAGAAACAAGAGAAAAGGTCTTTTTATAGTCAACACTGTCTTTTTGAGTAAAACCTTTAGCAATAAGTTTAGCTTTATGTAGTTTCATATTTCCATTAGAGTCGCTTTGTCTTAAAAACCCGTTTGTACCCAACTCTCTTACATTGTTTAGGCAATTTAATGAGATCCCAGACTTCACTGTAGTCCACTGATTTCAACTCTTCTTTCATGGCGTTTAACCACTTGTTACAATCTCATGGCTTGTGAAAATGAAACTGGATCCTTTTCAATTCCCAAGTCAAATTTTGACTCTTATAGATAAACCACATAATCATTAGATATGGCAAATCTTCTTTTCCTTTTAGATATTCTTAATGCCACCTCTCGTGGTTCATCCACTATGGGTTCATTGGCTATAACTTCATTAGGGGGAGTTTCATCATTTATTCGTTGTCTTGAGTGTGTCAAAATGTTCAACAACTATGGGAACAACAAGTTGAGAAGAAGCTTAAGGTAAAGGAATCTCCAACCTAACTTCATGAATTTCCACTTTACGTAGCTCTACACTCCCATTGATCTCACCATTCTCAAGAAATCGTGCATTTCCAGTTTTAAATATTCTTGTACTATGATTAGGACAATAAAATCGAAACCCTTTTGATTTTTTTGGATAGCTAATGAAAAACCCATTGGTTGTTCTTAAATCTAGTTTCCTTTCATGTAGATTATAAATTTTGATCTCTGTCGGGCAACCCCAAACATGCAGGTGACTCAAACTAGGTTTCTTTCTTCCACAATTCAAAAGAAGTCTCTTGAACTACCTTGCTAGGAATCCTATTCAATAAGTACATGGCAGTTTTCAAAGCATGCATCCACAATCACAAAGGTAAAGAAGAATAACTTAACATACCTCTAACCATATCCATTAATGTATGAATATGCCTTTCTGCTACACCTTTCAATTATAGTGTACTGGCCATTGTGTATAGAGCATATATGCCATGCTTTCAAGGCATTTTGCAAATGGACCAGGACAATGTCCTTTCTCATCATACTTTCCATAATATTCACCATCTCTATCAAATGTAATAATTTTCACTTTTCTATCTAGTTGTCTCTCAACCTCAATGATAAATATCTTTAAAGCATTTATTGATTGAGATTTTTCATGCAACAAATAGACATATCCACAACATGAGAAATCATCAATGAAAGTGATAAAATCTTTTTCTCCACCAAAAGATGGAGCATCACAAGTCTGCATATGTCAGTGTGTATAATTTCAAGGAGCTCTATGCTTCTTGTGGCCTTATTCTTAAGTGTGTGTTTTGTGTGCTTTCCCTTGATACAATCCACACAAATACCAAAATCATTAAAATCCTAATCACAAAGGATTTCACTTCTTTCTAATATTTGTACTCTATCTTTAGATATATCACGCAAAAGTCTATGCCACAAGTAAGTTGAATTTTTGGTCACTAAACCACGTTTTGTACCAACATTGAGATGCAAGGTCAAAAGAGTCTCAATGAAGATATCATCGAACTTTAATTTATATAAAGCATCACAAAGAACACTAGAACCAATCAAATGATTGTGCTTAAATAAACTAAAACATCTATTTCCAAACTTGAAAGAATATCCAACTATATCAAGTTTTGATAAAAAAAAAAAAAAATCAAATTACAAGAAACAAAAGGAACATAAAGAGTATGAAAAAGATCTATATGATGTCCAGTGTCTAAAATCAATCGATAAGTCCCGATGGCTTCAACTGGAGCTTAGACTTGATTTCCTATAAGCATAAATTTTTCATTTTCCTTATGATTTAGGCCTTAAGGAATCGTGCATCGTATTAGAAACATAAGTGCTACAGCTAGAATCAATACACCAAGTATTATAAGGAACTTCTGCCAAATTTGACTTGAAACATACAAAAGCTTTAGGCTTACCTTTACTTTCGAACCATGCTTTACGTTTTTTGTAATCTTTCTTATAGTGTCTAAGCTTTCCACAGAAAAGACACACATCTTTCTTTCGTTCCTTCTTATGGATTTGGGTAGATGACTCATTAATCTTTAACGGTCCTTTATGACCCTTTTGATTCTTCTTTATTGGTTTCTTTTTAGCTCCTGATTGACCTATGAGATTAATAGAGTGAGTTTCTTGTTTCTTCACCCATGCATCCTCTTGAATTAACAAATTTTGCAATTCGATCACATTCTATTTCCCTTTGATTGTATTATAATTTATTTCGAATGGACCATACTAAGAAGGCAAATACTTCATAATGAAGATTACAAGAAAGCCTTCCTCAACTTTCATCCCCATAGATCCCAATTTTGCTACTATGTTAATCATTTCAATAAGGTGTTCATGCATGGTACGTCAACCATCAAACTTCATGGTAGTTAATGTACCCATTAGTGTCTCAACAACTAACTTATCAGCAGTGTCAAAATAGGACATATTTTTCACTAATTCCATAAATTCCTTTGTACTATCAGTTTTAAGAATCGTTGACTTGATATTGCTTGCTATTGTCATTCTAAAAACATTAGGCTCAGCCTATTTGATCTTTCCCAAGCACCATGAAAAGATTTTTGTTTAGCACTACTGGTATCAATAATAGTAGTAGGCTTATTATGCAAAAGTGCCAAATCAAGATTCAGAACACGTAAGTGAAACTAAAATTTTTCAAACCACTCGATAAAGTTAAGCCCATTAAACTTCATAATAGACAAAGCTTGCGAATGAAAGGAAACAGGGACAGATACTGCAAATATATAAAGTGCTCACACATTAATGTTTTGAGTCATACTGTAGTTTCAAATAATATTCACAAAAATGTTATGATCCTTAACCGGTCCATTATAAATGGTTAATCGCCTAAACGGTTAACCGTTTTATTCGGTTAATTTATTCGGTTTTCGGTTTTTAACCATTTAACGTAATGGTTTCAACAAATCAAATTGATAATTTCAAAAAACCTTATTTTTTAGCCTTTATCACAAAGTTTTTCTTTAAATTATTATATATATTACAAGAGCTAAAAAAAAAAGAAAATCAAATTAGGAAAAAGGGGAAAACAAACCTTTGATGTATCATTATCAATAAAATCAAATCAACTCAATTACCACATTAACTCCATCAAACATAGGACAATAGTATTTTAATCAAAATCCAAGAAATATTAACATAGGTAAATTATATGTATATGTAAATCATATATATATATATATATTTATTAAAAAATAATTATATGTATATGTAAATCATATATGTATATTTATAAATATTGAAATGGTTAACCGTTAACCATCGGTTTTTTATGGTTACGAACCGAAATCGAAACCAAAAACCGAAAAAATTAAAAACCGTAATCCTAAACCGAAACCAATGGACTGGTTAACCATATTTTTCGGATTGGTTTTACAGTTTCGGTTCAATTTTTCGGTTTCATCGGTTTTTTTGCACACCCCTATATACATATATACTATAGAAAAATTCCATGATTCTATCGTGTTTTTTAACAAAATCGATTTTGTCTGTTATTTATTAACAATTCAAATTTATACCTAATGGCGATCACTTTACGAAAATATTTAATATATTATTTATTATATTTATTTTAATAGTCGAATGATTAATTGTGCCATCCCATGCCCATAGTATACCATAATGCCAAATCAAATAGATAGATTGAAAAACCATAAATATATACCTTCCATAAAACCTAATCGATGACGTAGGAATGGATTGGTTGTAGCATCATACTGAATCCATTGCTTACCCCATAACGTACGAGGAGAGAAGAGACCATATGTCTAACAATTATTCAACGTAGTGAATTATGAAAATAATAAATTAAAAGAGAATACAATAAAATAAAATAAAATAGCCTCTGCAACTATAAACAGCTAAGGTAGGAGAAAGAGACCCACAAGGATTTTTCAATTCTGATATTGTCATTTAGCATTCAGGGCGGGCAAGCAACGATGCCTAGCCTTAAAAGTGCTTTACTATGACTTATTTGCTCTCGTTTAGGTAACTCACGAGAAAAGCAGCCCGCTCATTAATGTCCACATGCCCCACTGCATAAGTTACCAGTAAGCCCATTAGTATACACTTACCTACTTCCCACAAGTTGAATACACAAGTGGAAATTCGAACCTAATCCTGTCGTTTTCTTTCCTTTTTCTTCTTACAATTCAAACATGATGCTTTTTACTTGAAAAACTAAGAATAATTCTGTCCATTATTCAATAGCTCAAATTTATACATAACCGTAATTAAATTACTGAAATAGTTAATATATTATTTAGTTAAATAATTAATCAAATGGTTCC
Organism: Combretum micranthum; assembly: GCA_024138025.1. NCBI lineage: Eukaryota > Viridiplantae > Streptophyta > Magnoliopsida > Myrtales > Combretaceae > Combretum > Combretum micranthum. The sequence continues at coordinate 368,875 of JAMXBD010001391.1, forward strand.
ATTGACAACACTGTAGAAGTTTCCAATGTATATGTTATATAAATATATATATATAAGTGATTACGTGCAAGCCCGTCATCCAAGGTTCTTATTGATATATATATATATATATATATATACAAAAATTGATAATTGGTGTATATATGTATATTTGTACAAAAACTGATAATGGGTGTCTTAGGTTAAGAGATTGGATTTAAAAAAGAAAAAAAAGGAAAAAAAAAAAGAATTGCATTTTTTCAAACTTGTATGCATAAAAATTTTAGAGAAAATAACTCCATAGATCCATTTTTTTTTTCATAATTATACAATCAATATTTGTATATATACGTAATTTTTTTTAAATTTTAACAAATACCTCGCTATCTATTAATAAAATCCACAATCGAATGATCACTCATTGGTTTCTAATCAAGTGAATTATTGTCATAAAAGATTATGAATGGGTACCCTAGCATAGGATTGGCATCTTCACTAAGGACATTACTTGGCATGTCCTTTCTAACCAATTTGTGGTCCAGGCATTAAGAAAAGTGCATACTTGTTGAGCCGCCGGACTAGAGCATTATTAAATTGGTGATGGTACAAAACTATCCAACATTGTCCTTTTAATTTGAAGGAGCCATCAAACACAAGTAAATTTTTGGGTATGATCCCTCTAGTAATGTACCCTAGACCATATGGATTCTATATCATCTGAATATTTATTATTTTATAATACAAATCATTTTCTTTATCAAACTTGTTATTAGATTTTTTGCTTTAATGAAAAGTATTTCTTAAATAAATTAGTTATTCCTTATGTTATTAAAGTATGTGACTTTAATAGTAAAACCATAAAGTAAGAAATAACTTTATTGTAAATCATCCCTAGTTGTTCATTATATGGAATGCAAATGAATTAAGACTAGTATATTGACTGAATGATGATTATGTTTTATTGATCATGGATATGAGATATTGATTCAGCCCATGGATACATGTAAGAGTACATTGTATTGGAATGACCAAATATGAGAATGTTGTATGGATTAATGCAATAAGTTTTTCTCATTGTAGTGTTATTTTAGTCCTTTGACCTGATAACACCATGGATTCCTACATAGCACATTCCATGTTTTGATTTTGTTCTTCATTATCTTTAATCGGACAATTATAAGACTATAATTGGACATGGAATAAGTCATGTAGAGGAATGTGAGTGTTCTTGAAGGAATTTGTTCCTCTCATTAATTTGAGAGAGATCTCTTTTGGGCCTCTTGATCAGTAAGATTGAGAAATGCATGATCGTGCTCAAATGAATTGATAAGGAGTTATCAATATCATTCGTTTAAGTAGTCATACTTTGGATTCAAGAAATATGTTATTAAACAATATAAGAGTGTATTGATCCACACATTCTATTCAATTATAAGATATCGTGTAACAAAAGGATTAGATAACTGACTGTTAATAGGTAGAGTCGGATCACCGGTCTTCACTTAATTTGGGTAGGCATAATATCTTGCTAGAGACCAATTATGTCTTATAGACCTAAAAGGTATTTTAAAGCTACTGCCAACATCAAGTGAACCTACATGGTCACACACAAAGAATAAATCAATCGGATTATGGGTTATTTTAGATAACCATATCAGGAATTATATAATTATATAATAAATAATTATTAAATAAAATCGATATTTTATAAGACACGTGTTGTTTTAATAGAGAAAAATCCTAATGAGATTAGAGTAGATAATCAACAGATACATCTTCTTATAAGTAGAAGGTGATAGTCACCTTTAGGATTGGCTTCACAAACTCATAATCACAATCCTGCAATCAAATAGCACTACCTAAACATTATATTTGACATCCAACCCTAAACCAAATGTAAATGAATATACCAGATCATCCCGAACATTCACGATGAGCAAGTTTGCTCTAGTACGATAACACCACAAAAGAGCCAAGACTATATAATAATATTCTAAACACTAGATTCTATGGTAATTGTGCATAATGTGTCAAGATGCCTTTTAATGTATTTAGGGTAAATTACACTAGAAGATCCTAACATTTGGGATAAGTTCATTTAAGATCGTAATGTTTTAAGTGGTCAAAAAGAGGTCTCAACGTTTGAGCAAGTGATTCATTTTGGGTCTCCGTAATGGCTCCACTTAAACGTCATTTAACTCTATTAAGAAAATTCCATTGTCTGCCACAGTGTTTGACACATGGACCAAAATAATAAAATATATATATATTTTAACTATAATCCAACCCTTTCATAAATTAAACAAAGAAACCAACCCACAATTGGGAAAATGAGAAAAAAAAAACATGAAGTCAGTAGAAAAACTCCTTATCAGCAATAGATTCTTAAAAAAATCCGATTGAAACACAATAAAACACTAAAAAGCACCCCCATTTCTCCATAAACCAAAATAGAGGAACTCTAAATCAACAATCAACGTCTATACTCTCCTCTATCTATCACAACTCGTGAAGCTCATGGAGCATAAGTATTTTCTCCCCGTTAGTGTAAAGGGCATTTGAAATTAGGGTTTCTTGAATTGAAACTATGATCTTTTCATTTTCCGATGCAGGATGGAAAGCGTAAACACACAGGTTCAATCACAATAGATGAACCAAGAGCTCAAGATTGCATGAAAGATGCAAGCTTTATGAGAAAACCTCTCAAAGAAATGTCATACAATGTAAAAATATCAAAGTCTGATGAAAAAGGTTGCAACTTGACTATTTATACTCTAACAAGAAACCCTAAAACCAGTTAGATACAACTCAGTAGGTTAAAAGTACGTTAGATCAAAGTTGGCAACTTAGGCTATACACACCAGCGGCCTACAAACCTACACCGGCGGTGTAGAGGCCGACATTTGAAATTTGCTCTCGAGAGATATTGTAAGCCAATGGTGTAAACCAGCAAGGCCGGCGGCCTTCATTCCAACGTCGGCGGCATTCAAGCTGGTTTCAAGCAACCATCAAGGCTAGCCTTCAAAGGCCAGCAGCTTTCTTCTTCCCAACACTCCTTTGCTTCTTTGACTCTAATTTCTTCAAGAACAAATGAGCTACTTCCTCTACATCATTCTCTCCTATCTACAAAGAACTCAACCCCGAGTTCTCATCTAGATACAATGGTGAATTGTCCGAGTGGAATGGAAACAAAACAGCAACATTGAAAGTCTTCGATATGCCCATGCTATCGGGAAGCCCAATGACATATGCATAGGCATTGTAATTAATCTTCCTCAAAACTTGGTATGGACCATACTTCTTAGGTTGCAACTTGTTATATGTGCCTACAAGAAATCGCTCCTTCCTTAGAAAAACCATCACCTAGTCTCCCACTTCAAATAACTGCTTCCTCCTGTGTTTATCTGCTACTTCTTTGTATTTTGCATTTGTCTTCTCAATCTTATCAATGATCTTAGGTGTAATAGTTTGATAGTTTTCAACCATATTCTTAGGAACTTGACTGAAATCAACTCCCTTAGGTAATTTGATCAAATCCAATGCATGTTTAGGAGTGCTAGCGTAAACCACAAAAGAAGGGGATTTGCTTGTAGTTTTATGGACAAAACTGTTATAGGCAAACTCAACTTGAGCCAATGTCATATCCCATTGTCTTGGCTTCTCTCGACATATGGTCCTTATTAAGTTACCAAGGGTTCTAATCGTCACCTCTGTCGGGCCATTTGTCTGCGGGTGAGCTGTACTGTTGTAGTTCAATGATGAATCGAACATATAGTAGAGTGTCTTCCAAAAATAACTCAAAAATTTGGTGTCCCTATCTGATGTGATAGACTTTAGAACCCCATGAAGTCGCACAATCTCTCTGAAAAACAATCTAGCAATAAATTGAGCATCAACAGTCTTCCTACATGTGATGAAGTGGGCTATCTTGGAAAACCTGTCTACAACAATAAAAATAGAGTCAGCACCTCGTTGGGTACGAAGCAAACCTAATATAAAATCCATGGATAAGTCCTTCCAGATGTTCTTAAGTACTGGCAAGGGTGTATATAGCCCAGTGTTCTGAGACTACCCTTTTGATGTCTGACACATATAACACCTCTGCACCCATATCCTTCCTCAACTGAGGCCAGTAATATCGATCAGCTACTGCTGCAATAGTCTTATCTCATCCTAAATGTCCAGTCAATCCTCCTCCATGTAAATCGCTAACCAGTTTCAACCTCAAAGAAGATTAAGGAATACATAGCTGGTTTCCCTTCAGCAAATACCCATCAAAGATATGATAGTCATCGTTGGGTTCTCTATTAATGCACTTTCGCCAGATATCTCCAAAATCAGCATCATTCTCATAGAGTTCTTTCATATGCTCAAGCGCTACAATCTCAGCACTCATCATTGCTAGAATATCTGCCCTCTTACTTAAGGCATCAACCACTCTATTATGTGTCCCATGTTTATGCATCAGTTTAAATGGAAACTTTTGCAAAAAATTAGATCCATCTAGCATGCATATCCTTACTAATCTTGGTTTGATTACTTGGTTGTTTCAAAGCCCCACAATCTGAATACAACACAAATTCCTTCCTGATCAGATAGTGTTCCCACACCTTTAGAGCTCTTACTATAGAGTAGAACTCCTTGTCATATGTTGACCATTTCTTCCTAAAATCACACAGCTTCTCACTATAAAAAGTCACTAGTTGCTTCTCTTGAGATAACATAGCCCCTACTCCAACTCCACTGGCATCATAATCAACTTCAAACAATTTGTCAAAATCAGTAAGTGACAAAACAAGAGCACTGCACAACTTCTCCTTCGATAATGCAATGCTAAACTCAACCTCATCTCCCCATTGAAATTTTCCTTTCTTTAGACACTCAGTTAATGGAGCAGCAATGGTACTGAAATGTCTAATGAATCATCTGTAAAAACTAGCTAAGCCTAGGAAACTCCTCAACTCAGACATTGTTGTTGGAATAGGTCATTCTCTAATGACTTTCACCTTCTCATCATCCACAGTGATCCCCTCACCATTAACCACAAATCCTAAAAACAATAGCCTCTATGACATAAAGATGCATTTTTTAATATTAACATACAATTTATTCTCTTTTGGTACAGCTAATAAACTCTTCAAGTGATCTACATGCTCATCCTCAGACTCGCTATAAATCTATATGTCATCAAAATAGACTACTCCGAATTTACCGATAAAGAGTTTGAGTACCCAGTTCATGACACGCATGAAAGTGCTAGGAGCATTGCTAAACTCAAACGGCACTATCCATTCATAAAGCCCTTCTTGCATCTTGAACGCAGTCTTCCACTCATCTCCAGGTTTGATTCTAATTTGGTGATACCTGCTCCTCAAATCAACCTTGGAAAACACCACAGCTCCACTCAACCTATCCAATATATCCTCCAAGCAAGGAATTGTGAATTTGTATCTAATGGAGATTTTTTTGATGGCCTTGCTATCTACACACATCCTCCAGCTACCATCCTTCTTTAGTATCAATAATGCTGGTATAGCACATAGACTCATGCTATAGCTAATGAATCCCTTATCTAACAACTCCTGGACTTTTTCCTGAAAATTTTCAGTCTCTTTTGGGCTCATCCTGTAATATGGCAAGTTAGGCAAACTTGTCCCAGGCACCAAATCAATCTGATGTTGAATATCCCTCAATGGTGGTGGCCCCTCAGGTAGATCGTCCGATTGCACATCTTTAAATTCCTTTAACACTTCCTTTACACAATCCGGCACAACACTACTGCTTTCCTCCTCCACTTTCATAACATTTTTCACAATCAAGGCATGCACCACTCTGGACTCCTTCATAGTATTCTCCATTTCCTTCCTGAATGTGTAATGGTTAGAAAAGAGCACCCTCTACCTTAGTGGTCTTAAGATGATCGGCTACCTTTAAGGATAGCAATGTATACTTCACTCCCCTTTTCTCCAACAGATATATATTTTCCTTGCCAGCATGCAGCGCATTGACATTAAATTGTCGGGGTCTTCCAGACCATAAGTGATAAGCATCCATGTCTACAATATCACTATAGACATCATATGATACTTGCCTATCGAGAAAGGAACTTTACGTCTTTCCATCACTTCAATCTTTTCAGCTGCCTTAATCCATCCAATGGCGTATGGATTAGGATGCTTTTCTACAGGTAAACCCAATTGCTTCACCACCTCCCTGCCAATGATGTTTTCATAACTCCCACTATCAACTATAAGATCAAACACCTTCCCATCAATTGTGCAATGAGTACGTAACAACTAGTGTAGCTGAGAATTATCTTTGTGTTTCGATGCCAACATCAACTTTCTAATTACATAGGCCTGCTCGACTTCCTCCTCCTCATCTTCCTCATAATAGTCATCATCCCCATATGAATCACAGATCTCCTTATCCCTTTCAACAATATTCACTCCTCTTCTATTAAGGCACTCATTAGACCAGTGATCTGGATGATTGCACCTATAACATTTGCCTAAAATCGGTCTTGCATAGGGATTATTTTGCTTTGGAGTGTTTTTAACCTCAATTAGTTTCTTACTAGTAGCTTTGTTGTCTTTCTTCTCACTACCCCCTCCTTGTTTCTCCTCAATTCCCTTATTTTTCTCAGTAGTGTTTCTACTGTTACTCCCTCCTTCAAATCCAAATCTCTTACTACCCTTATCAAAATGGCTACTCTTCTCTTGCAGCACCATCTCAACCCCCGGGGCCATGGTCTTAGCCTTATTCATATTTCTCATTACATTAACACCAATTTTATGATGAATCTGCAATTTCAAACCATCTACGTACCTTGCCACCTATTGACTTTTGCTTTCTCTAAGGTCATTTTGTTCAACAAGCCTCATGAACTCAGTAGTATAATCATGGACTGAATGTGTCCCTTGTTAGCATCGCTGATACTATTGGAACATAATATATTCATAATCAAGTGGTAAAAAGTCTCTCTACAGCAGTTGCTTCATATGGAACCAAGTCCATACCGATTGTCTTCTCTCTCTTTGCCTGTAATTTTGCAATCTCTCCCACCAGGCAGAGGCTCCCTCCTTTAATCTACATGCAACCAACCTTACCTTACGATCCTCTAAGATCTTCATGTAGTCGAAAAACCTATTGACTTCTACTAACTATTCCAGGAATTCCTCAATATTCAAATTCACATTAAAACAAGGAATATCTACCTTTAATCGAAAATCTCCATCGTCTCCTTGATCATAGCCATAGTAATTCCTCGATATCTATCTCCACCTTCACTGCCTTGTCTACGCGGTTGTCTAGCACCAAACAACAACTCTTCTTCCTCTTCAAAATCATCATCTGAAATTAACGCTAATTTATTCGCAGCGACAGGCCTATTGATTGGACTGCATAGGCTTCCCTTGCCTTAGGTTGTCTTCCACCAGCGTTCCTGCCCCTGTTGGCATTGGTTGTCATGGCATCGAAAGCTCGACTAGATCTTCAACAAGCTACTTTACCTACTATAATATCCGATCCATAGCATCAACTACCAGCCTAGGAACCATCTAACCAGTCCCATAGACTCTCATATCTTAAGCATCGTCGAGAGTACGACTACTATTAGTACCATCATGGGTAGACATCTTCACAAGATTTTATCCTTGCTCTAATACCACTTCTGACGCAGCACGGAAAGCGTAAACAGACAGATTCAATCACAACAGATGACTCAAGATTGCATGAAAGATGCAAGCTTTATGAGAAAACCTCTCAAAGAAATGTCATACAATGTAAAAATATCAAAGTCTAATAAAAAAGGTCGAAACTTGACTATTTATACCCTAACAAGAAACCCTAAAACAAGTTAGATAAAACTAAGTCGGTTAAAAGTACGTTGGACAAAGCTGGCAGCTTATGCTATATACACTGATGGCCTACAAAACTATGCCGACGATGTAGAGGGCGGCATTTGAAATTTGCTCTCGAGAGACATTGTAAGCTGGCTCAAAGCCAACAATGTACACCAGCAAGGCCGACAACCTTCATTCCAACATCGGCAACGTTCAAGCAGTGTTTAAGCAACCATCAAGGCCGGCCTTTAAAGGCCAAGCCTTCTTCTTCCCAACACTCCTTTGCTTCTTTGACTCTAATTTCTTTAAGAACAAATTAGTCACTTCCTCTGCATCATTTTCTATTGATTTAGGTTATAAGAGCTTGATCGGATTTTTTCACAGAGATCACCATTTTCCCTCTCTATAACTCCATTTTGCTACGGAGTATTCACACAAGATGACTCACGTATTATCCCTTCTTTTTTAAAATATAAACATAGAATTTGATTGAAATAGTCCCATTGATGGTCACTCCAAACTGATTTTTTATCATGGAACAAAAATTTGGGAAAATAATACTGACGTTGGATTTTTGTTTAAGAGGAAAAATCCATTAAACTCGAGTACAATCATCAATAAAAGAAACAAACCATCGTGCCCCAAAGATATTAGCAATAGTAGATGGAACATCACTACGAATTAAATAAAAAGGAATTGAACTTCTTTTATTGCTCGTTGAAAAGGATACACGTTTGTGTTTAGCAAGTTCACATTTTTCACAGTGAAAAGATTCAATATCCAGACTTTTAAACAAAGACGGAAACAAAAGTTTAATGACTTGCGATGATGGAGCCAAATTTTCTCTTTATTAGATGACAAAGACTTGGAAACAAATTACACTAACTGTTTACCCTCGGTGATGGTTGGTTGACTTGTTTCAAGAAACTAGAGGCCAACCCATTCTCTAGCATGTCTAATCATCTTCCCCGAACCCTTTTCCTGAAATACGTAATCATTATGATGAAAAACCACATTATATCATAAGTCATGAGTAAGTTTTGGATGGATATCAGATTAGTAGATAGCTTTGGGACATGAAGGACATTGTGCAAGGTTAATAATAAGTTAATTTGGACACTTCCAATTCCTACCACAGTGTCAAAGAACCATCTGCAGTGGGTATTTTTCTACTACTTGGGCATAGGAAATAGGTGGTAAAGACATTTGGTGAGTGGGTCATATGATTGGTAGGGTAGCTCTTGAATCCATGATCCAAGAGGTGGAAAAGGCTGCATCCATAACATTTAATCCAATGGAAAACGAAAACTCACTTGAATATGCCAAAGAACAAATACCTGAGGGCTTGTCAAGACTACTAATGAAAGCTCTCACCCTTTCCAGTTCACCTTGGTTGAGACTAGCTTCTTTTGATTTTAGTGGTGCATCACTTTGGCCAGCTACTACATTGGCTTGTCCACTTCTAGATTGTCCCCCTCTTTAACCCATTCTCGGCTTGGTGGCTTCCCATGAAGCTTCCAACAATGCTAACGAGTGTGCCGTGGCTTCTTGCAATATGTGCACTATAAAGTGTCTCGATCTTGATTCCTAGAATCTCCTGTCTTCATGGCAAAGGTTGTTTTTCTTTCATCACCAGCATACTTCTTTTCAATGGGTATATTCAGCTTGTTTCCATCACTTGTAACCATTACTGAATTGATTGAAACTTGTGGCTCCAGCACTAGACTTTACCTACTCTCCTTTCCTCAAACTATGGCTACCATCTCATTGAAGCATGGAACTTCCGATTTCCCAAGAATCTAAATGTGCACCTAATCGAATTTCATACTCGACCCAACAAGAATGTCATAGACTCTATTCTATTCAATAAGTTCTTCAAAACAGCAGCATCATCCGAATACTAGGTCTTTATTACTATGTATTGTCTAACTCCTACCACAGAGCACTCAATTGATTGGCATACTCTGTGACTGTCTTGTTCCCTTGCCTTGCTACCATTGTTTTAACCTTTACCTCATACACCTAAGCAGCATCCTTTGCCTTCAAGTACGTTTGTTGAATCGCATCCCATGTCTTTAGCAGTGTTTAGAAACATGCACGTGTCACTGATTTAGGGGTCAAAGATCCCCATAGCCATGCCATAATCATCGAGTCTTCTTCATCCTGTACTTCAAAGTTCAATCACTAGACTTCAGACCTGTACCCATGAGATGGGTGATTGTCCTTTTGCTTTTCAAAATGGTCCAAACTAATTGGGACCACTTCAAATAATTTTTTCCATTTAATTTGTATGTCGCTAGAACATGTTGTAATTCTCCTAGCTACTGTGGACGAATTACCTCCTCCAATTAGGCTATGGCGGTCTTTGTAATTTCTGACATACTGCTTGGCATAAATCAAAATCGAAACAATTAGAAACAACACCAGCAATAAAGGCCCTATATAGTACCTACGAAGAAGAAAAATGGAGGTGTAACACCAGCAATTAAGGCTGGTTGGTCGTAGGGATAAGGATGAAAGAGAATCAACAACAGCTCAACGCGCTTTCATCTAAAAGGACTAGAGTAAGGATGAAATTAATATAATTTGTGCCTTAGTTGCAATTGGACTGGGTAAGCCTTTCTCTTTTATTTTTTTCTGGACCAAGGAATGTGTATAGCTACATGGATGGTTTTGTAATTATTAATGAAAGACCAATATATGGCTTGGAATTCACCATTCACTTCCCAAGTTAATTAAAGGCTACCATCAGGTATGCTATGCCATGAATCCATTGATCACGATGTCCAGAAACAATTCTCTTTGCTGACACTATGTGTAACTAGTCTTTTGGAAATCGGTGTGGCATCAATGAATTTAGCTGTCTTATTACTCATTCTATTTTACAAGAGTGCAGTCGTGCTAGAAGAGATGGTCAACGTTCATCTTATGTTTTATACTCCAGTTACATCCACTATGTGAGTGTTTCGTATTGCTTACAGGATATCTACATGTATGGCTTTCAGGGCAGTTTCTATGTTTGGTAATCCTTACCATGCTAAAGGCAGATAGACAGAGAAGTGAATGGCTTAAATATACAATATACTGTGATATGACCATTCTCATAAACATGGTCTTCCTTTTTTACTTTGACAAGAATATAAATGAAAAAACTTCTACTTGACATGCAAGAACAATAATCATGTATTGTCCACTTCTGTTGGGAAGCTGTGATTTTCTAGCTACCGATTTAAAGTTACTTTCCGACTACATATATGAACAGATTCTCATTTTAAGGGAAAAATCTCTTATACTGACGTTTGCATCTCCTCCTTTGATTAAATGATGTCCTTTCCTGTTCATAGGCCATAGCATGCAAATGGTTAGCTTTTCCAGGTTGACAGTCCAACTTGTGATGGCAACAAATCTTCCTGGCCTTGTTCAGAGTCATTGCCTGTAAAGAGAAGATAACTGAATAGATGAACATGAATGCAAACATCATAGTCAAATTAGGGGAAAAGTTGAGCAAAAGGTAACCAGTGATAACAGAAATTCTGATGGGCCCTTCTTTAGCATCTTCAGCTTAGACTTCATGTGTTGGAAACGGGGATTCTCATCTGCTTAATCTGGAACTATACAAGAAACTCTGATTTAAGGAATTATTTTTCTCTGACATGCTGAGTATAGAGCTGTGATGTAGGTACTTGCTATAATTTCTACTACTGCCTTACAGGGTCAATTGGCCGACACTTCATATATCCGATTTCTTTATCTCAGCCTCTTCTGATGACTTGCTTTTTGTCTTAGGATTAAAATGCCTGAGACATACGTTGCTCATCTTGCCAATAGTAAGGAGCTTATGGAAGCTGCTGAAGATAGTGTGGCAAGACGGATTTTGCGGGAGCATGTGAAAAATAGAAATAGCCCTTTGAGTGAATATCCCTCACATGTATGTTTTGCATAATATTATGGTTTATGAGATTCTATGGTATTTGAACATAAAAGCGAAAGCCAATAGATGTTGTGTTGAAGCAATTGGTGATACACTCGTACTAAGTCTTCTCAAGTTTGTAGGGTGAAATAAATGTTTATCACCCTTAAAAAATCAAATTTCAAAAATATAAATTAAGAAAAAAATTTATTAACATACCAATGGTGCATCGCATTTAAAAGTTGCAATATAACTATTTATGTGTGTATCATATGTTAATCATGAGATATAGTAATGTACTCAACAAAACTTATAATACAAGTTATATCACATTTCAAAAGCATGATACATTTCCTCATATATATCACATTTTGATCGTGCAATATAGATGAAATCGTTGTATCGCATGTTAAATATGCGATATAACAATAGTAATTATTTAATATTTTTTATCTAATATGTATTTTGTTTTTTTAATTAATACCTAAACAAGAATTAATCTTCATGTTCGTAGATAAAAAAATGCCAGATATCTCATTACTCACAAGTATTTACATCTCCCAGAGTTCAGATGACCTCCCACGGATTACAAACTACATCACAAAGCTGCACGTCGACCAGCACCCACCACCGCAGCGTCACCAATTCCAAAAAATACTTCCTTCAAATTGTTTTAAGTGTATATTTATCGCACCACGAGAAGATTATTTTCAATAGTTTCCATTTAATCTCTTCTAAACTAAAGAAGTAACCAAGAAGGGCAAAATTAAGACTTTTCGAGTTATTTTATTCCTGCCAATGTAGATTTTTTTTTTATTATATCTATTTACTCTCTTCTTTTGCTTCTTGGTGGGGTGTAGGGCACTCTACAATGATGGACTGGAGCAAAGTGTGTTCACATGGTTTCATCGTTTGGGGATTGAAAAACAGAAGAAAAAAAAGACATGGTTATGGTTTTATCGTGGAATTAAATATTTAAAGAATTATTGCATAAGTTCGTAATTTTAAATGTGATCTAATTCAATTTAATGTTGAGCCAATCTAAACCATACCACCCCTTACGGGTAATTACATTTTAGATAATTTTTTGGTAATCCTGTAGTCCTCCAGACGAAGCTATATATTTTGTTTTTGATTTTTCCTTGATGATGAGTGTCTCTAATAGCTATTTAACATTTGGAGCTAAGATACCCCATACATCTGACAGAAGTCTTTAATGAAAATTCATCTCAAGAAGAAGATAGCTCATCATATATACCATTTTTTTACCATCAAGAACTTCTTACAACCAATGACCTCAGAGGCTCAGCAGGTGCTGTGTGCTGTGAAAATTAGAAGGAAACTTGGTGGATATTAGATAATTTACTGTAAATGGTACATATATCTCTGGACAATCACCCTATGTATTAGCATCCATTAAAAATGTACACAACCGCCACCCCCTTTTAAAAAAAATAAAAAAATAAAAAACAAAAACTTTTCCGGACTGTGCCGCACTATTCCTATTTTATCATCTGCATTTTGATTCTTGTTCCTGCAAATTTGAACGAACGGGTCCACGTTGACCTTCCTCTTTTCAAAGCTGCTGCCGGCTGTTTAAGTAAACACTAGAAAAGGGCAAAGTATGTTTATGAATGCATATGGCTTTTTGACTTCTGTAAAACTTTCTTAAGAACTTCTGCAATTCTATCAGCCATATGTTGTTCCAGGAATGTTTCTTTGACTCTTTGGTAGCCTCTTTTCCCCATCGTAAGCCTCCGCTCAACATGAGTAGCAAGTTTGACAATGTTTTGTGCTAGAGGAGTAACTCCCTCTTTCCCAGCAGGATGTAACAAACCTGTAGTCTCGTTTACTACAATCTCAGTGGTGCCTCCTGCTGATGTTCCCTGGAGTGGAAATAGAAAATTAAACAATGTCAATCAAAAGATGTCGGTTCTACTGTGTAAGACATCTGTAGTTGGAATCCCAATCTTCTCCAATATTTCTGCAGGTGAATTCAATTAATAATGGTGCTAAGGCATTTTCAGTGATTACCAGTACAGGAAGCTGAAAGGCCATGGCTTCAATCGTAATTCTCCCAAG